>CM031380.1:13020807-13291965 GCA_018290095.1 Polypedilum vanderplanki | reverse complement strand
TTTTATTGGAAAAATGTTTTTTGAAAGACAATTTAAGACAAACTAATAAAATACCATATCAAGTTTTAAAGCAGGCAAAGAAACTGAAAAACCTTTGCTATTTTTACGATCTTTTAAGATCTTTCTGGAATCTTCTTTCAAGTGTCCTTGCCTGAGCTTAAAATGATAAATTTTTCATTTCCTAAATATAAATTATGAAATTACTTTTAAGTACGTTCATCAAGAAGAGCTTTCTCTTATAAAAATAGCTCATAATCCGTAATGAAGTCATAAATAAAATATTAACTGCTTTTCCTTCTTAAACCATAAAAAAGTCTTCCAATAATGAAAACTCGACTTTTTAATTTTGATGGCGAGAAAACCTCCACAAAAAAAAATCACCATAATAAATCTTAATTGCCATCCGTATTTTCATTCATGATGAATTTTCTTGCTCTTCTTTGTCCACTTTGCATTCAATAATTGTAAAGAGGACTAATTCAAAAAGCTCATAATCTTCAATGTTTTTATTCTCTCTCTGTCATCAAGTTGAGCAATCAAAAATGAACATCAGCATTAGCAGTAATTCACAAATTCTGTATTTTTCTCTTTGGTCCTTAATTAAAAACTTTTTTTTCTACCTCCTAAAAAAGAGATTCTTAAATTCAATGAAATGTCAAGAAAAATGGACGAAGCTTTCTCTTTTATATCATTGTCACTAACAAACGTCAATGTTGATGCAGTGTGTGATAGACGAGACAATCAAGAAGAGAATTGGCATGAGTAAAACAGAAATTGTATTTCAAAATCCTCTTAAGAAATACAATATAGAGAGAAACATGGAAAAGATGAATGCCATGAGATTGAGACATCATAAAAGTGAGTGAATGGTGAAACTAATGGAAGATATTGTTAATAATGCATAATAATAGTTGAACACGCAATTGGTTGTGATTTACGATTGTGCCATTAATAAGCTTTCAGTTTTTTTTGTGTTATTTGAAAGTTCTTCAATAAAATTATGTGAAAAATGATTCGCTTGTGTTATAATGACATTATTTTAATGAATCTTTTTTTGATTTCTTTGCTTCTCCTGCTAAGAATTTAAAGACAGTTGTGATTTTTTATTGTTTCATAACATTTTTTATGAATTGTTTATTTTAATAACGATCACTTAAGGTTTAAAAATTTAATAATTTCAAAATAATTTAATATTCCAACCTTTTTTTCCGGTTAATAAAAATACCAATATTTTTACATTTTTTCCTTCTACCTAGATAAAATTTCCTTCTTCTCTTTCTATTTTCATGTGACGTAAATGCTAATAAATTTAAGTAAAATAATTAAATAAGAATTTATTCAGAGTTTTTTTACTGCATGCTGTTCTCAAGAGAAATTTGTTCAGTCTCATGTAGCAAGAGTATATTATACTAATCCACATGTAAGTAATCATGATCAATTGAATGCCATAAAAATTCATTACATAAGACACTTATTTTTATGAATTTTTTTTCTGTTCCAATCCATATCAGATGAATATTCAAGTTGAGTGGCCAAAAGTCAATTTTAGGAATAAAATTGTGCATTCAATCAAAATCAACCCGCAGAGTGAAGCCTCGAAAAGAAGAAGCAAATGATTGTAAGGAAATGATGGAAGATAAATCATTTTTCGATTAGACTAGATTGCTCATTGAATACATATTGGTGAATGTTAACAAGAGATATACGAACACAATTCATCTTCTCGTTTCTCAATTTATGCTCAACATCCTTTTTTCTTTATTTTATCTTTCAAAAAAAGCAAACCTGTCTAGTCAAGTAAATTCCTAATAAATATTAATGCTTGCGTATGTCTGAATGTCGAAATTTATCGAGCATGATGATGAGGATAAATAATGGCATGCGATTATATTGTTCTTTTCTACTTATCTGCAACACATTTTGTAGTCATTTTTATTTAGCTTTTTTTCAAACACACAATCAATTTCTTTTCATCAATCAAAATATTTTTGGCATATTTTTTGATTGGAACTTTAAAAATTATTAAATTGTTATCTTAAAAATGATTTTGCAGAAATTTTATTTTATTCCATTAACATTTCTTTAAATATCGCTTCCTACATAATATGCTTCAAAATGTCGTATATTAAGCAGTAGAAGCCACACAAAAGCACAAGAAAAATGAGATAAAAAAGAGTCATTTTAGGTGAAGGTGTAAAAGAGCTTATCAATGAACATAAAATGCTTTATATGATACAAAAATTACTCATTTTTTATGAACATTTATTTTACTTTTGAGTCATTTTATCATATTTTTTATTGACATTTCGCATTTGACTCTCAAAAAATGACACATTCAAGTATCCTTAACAGTATTTAAAAAAAAGGTTGAATGGAAAATTCTAATTTTATGAAATTTCAATAGACTTCCTTTTTATACAAAATCGAATTGTGTAGTAAAAAATATAATCCACTCATCATTTCAATTTATCGAGAGTATAAAGACGGTCGATGGGATGAATTGAATAGCAAAATGGTAGAATATAAAAGCATTGACAATTCTAATCTGACAAGATGTATATTTTTGAATTTGATAATCTGCTTTTGATCAAAGTTCAATTTTTGAAGATTTTAATTAAAACTTTTTTTTTTCTTCATAAAAATTTGATTTCCTTTTGCGCACATGTGCCTTATCAAATATTAATGACTTCAACTGATCATGCATATAAATGCGCAATAAATATTTCTCCCTTTTACCTGTCTATATTTCACGTTTGTCTGCCTATAATAATACACATATTGTAGCAGGAGCTTCTTCAAATATTTATGCTACCTCTCATGCTTCACTGACTCTCAGATTCATAAATTTACGAGCTACTCTCTCTACCCTCGAAATTCACTCATTCATTCTATTCGCTCTTTTTATATTTATATATGTACTTGATATTATAACTTCGCGGTTGGTTTTTTCCTGTCTCTCACTCAATGAGCATTACGCTTGTTATTTTTTTATATCATTTTCATTTTCACTTGCTTTTTTTTAAATAATTGAAGCTCATGGCAAATTTTTTGAGTTTTCACATATGAATTTAGAGATTTGATGTGAATGAAGAGATTAAGGTTAAATTTGATGATGATGAAAATGGCCGGAAGGAATAAAGGCAAAAAACAGGAAAAAGTGATTTATTTTAAAGCCGTTTTTTTATTATTTAGACGAATTGCTTTTCGTAATTGAAATAAAATTCTCATTTACACTTAAATAAATTATTTATTTAACGGTTTCTAATTTTGTAAAAAATAACAGACATTTGAAATTTGAAAAATAACGAATTAAATTTGAAAAATTTACGGTTTTTGGAAAAATTATAGTGAAATCTTCATCAATCTAGAAGAATTGAGTTTTATCTTACCTTTACTATTATTGAGAATAATAACTTTATATGCTGACTACATGATTTGCATGATTCATTTTATCGTACCAGCACTTATTCACTTTCATCATTCAACCATCATAAAATTCCCATCTCACGTACCGCTGAGTGCATAAAAATGCCTGCGATACTTAAATACGAGAAAAATTGTTGACTATAAAGAGTCATACTTTTACGTGCTTATAATTATCGTCATTTTCCTCTTCCACCCTCGCCTTCTCTTTTTCAAGTCTATTAAATTGAGTAAGGCATAAAACTACGTACACAATATTTCGAATCCCAAACATTTATTTATTACCAGCATGTAGAACAATAAAAGCTCATAATACGAAGAATTGCGATGCGTTTCTAAATGTAATTTAGCCTATGGGAGTAAATTTATTTGATGATGAAAATTCCTAGGCACAATGAAAGAGCAAATAATTTTGAAAATGCAAATTTTCGACGAGGTAGGATGTGCAAAACAAAAGGGAATTAATGATTAAAAGGTTGATGAAATTGTTCTATTGTTTTCGACCATTGAGCTACTGGTTATGGTTATTTATAGAACTATTTTTGAGGCTTGTTCGTGAGCTTTTGTTTAAAATAAATTCTATAGATCCAATGGAAAAATTTTTGACAATAAAAAATTAATTTTTTTTTTAAAAACAAGAAGTTGTTTTGTATTTTTAGATCTTTAAAGAATTAATTAATTTTTTACATCTAATTAAAATTGAGCCTTGTTTATAATAATAATGCTTTTAATTTAGCTTCGAAATTACTCTCAGCATGTTTTTAGTTTATTTGCCCAACTAAATTCAAAAATTACTACTTAATTTTCTGCATACAAAACATAAAAAATTTTTAAATTTTCTTAATTTTACATTTGGCTTCTGTTAATAAGTTATTTTATTTTAATAAAAAAAGAATTTGAAAACTATTTAAATTAACCACATTGTAAAATCATTTCACATGAAAATTAAACCAATCAGAATAAATTGAATTTTTATTTCTCTTTCAATAAGCATTTTTGCATTTAATTGTCAAATTTGAAATTTCTTATAAGAAATTTTTGTATTTACAAAATTGTTTAGCAAAATATAAAATTGAAAAAATTCCTGATTTTTCTCTATGAGAATTGTTCATATGTTAAGTTTTTATCTGAAGAAGTAAAACATCTTTGTTGGTTTCATAATAAATCAAAAATGAGCATCGATGAAATCAGATGATATGGAATATAGGAAATAACTTTCAAGGTTCGCAACAAAAATAACGTCAGCTAGTACGCAGCTGACTAGGCTTTAAAATTTTTAAATTATTCAATTTCCTCTTTTTCTTTTGTTTTAATTTATCTCATGAATTTTCATTCAAAAACCTCATGTGATTTTATATCTCTCATTTTCATTCATAGAATGAAACTTTTTATTCATGTTGAGACTGCTGCCATGATAATTCACACTTTATCATGACACTAGTTGCCATCCTACATGTCAGAGAGGTGAAATGTGCAGTAGAGAACCAAAATGATTAATTTAACGTACAGTTTGCACTCAGTTGGCAATTAATTTATTCACATATTGCTGCTGTTTTTGTTTTTTTCAGATTATCGCAGGTAATAATAATAATTAATGATGATCTGTGTGGATTTAATTATTTTAATAGTTTTGTTTTTTTTGTGGATATAAAAAATAAATAGTCAACATTTCCATTCAAATAAACAATAAATTATTTTAAATAAAAATTTTAAATTTCAAAATGACAGTTAAATAATTTTGAATTTTAATTTACAACTAACTTCGTGTTTTTTTTTTAAATTTTTAGGTTATTCTCAATGTTTTTTCATGATTTGAAGGAAATTACAAAGAAATCACAAACTTTTATAGAATATTTTCTACCTAAATCTTTTTCTTAAAAAGCTTTTCATTACCTTTTTTACTTTGACAGAAAGCTAATGCCATTTTCAAATTTAAATTAAAAATGCCTTTTAATAAATCACTTGCTGTTCATATAAGTTTTTTGTCAAAAAATAAAAAAAAAAATAAAAACCAAGCACAAATATTTTTTATAAATTTTTTTCTTTCTTTATTCATTTGTAAAACAAAAATATTTTACAAAGCAAGAATTGTGCAGTGTATGTATTTTGATGAAAGAATTTGATCGAAAAAAGCAGAACATAAAGAAAGACTAAAATCGATGCTGTCAACTGTATTATGATGGATTGAAAATCGGTAACCGAATGTAAGCGCTTTGTTTTCTTTGTTTAGTGATGAATGATGGCAGCAGCTGGTGCATGGTATGTAAGTGGACTATGTGAGACAATGGCTGCTGTAGCAGGTGCATGGTATGAGACAAGTGGTGCTGAATAAGTGTGATGTGTTGCAATATAAGAAGCTGGAGCGGATGCGACAATTGGTTGTGAAATGAACTTAGCTGGTGTGGCGACATAAGTTGGCTGGGCAATAAGTTTTGTTGGTGTGGCGACATAAGTTGGCTGGGCAATAAGTTTTGTTGGTGCAACAATGGCTGGTTGAGCAATGATTTTAGCTGGAGCAGCAACAACTGGAGCAATGATTTTGGCAGCTGAATGGCGTGTAACAACAGCATTGAATCCATTGACAGCATCAGCAGTCTAAAAGTTTAAAAAAAAGTTCTAAATAATAAAAAGTTTTCTAACAACAAAAAAGTTTTACTAACATAATCAACTTGACGAGTTTCACCAGTTGGTTCAAGAACAGTGTACTGCAAAATAAAAGATAAAAAGAAATCCGCTTAATAAAGTCATCAATTTTAACAACATTTTATGCATTATAATGAAACTAATGATTTGAGTGCATCCTTGAGTGTACAAAAATGAACTAAACTACATTCACTTCGATGAAGTTGAGACGAGAAAAATATTTAATTAAATTCTCATTATGTCATGCAAATTTTATTCCATCAATGTCGAACATGAGGAAAAGACATGAGATATGACAGTAATACTGCAAGTTGCATAAGAGGAAATTCAAATTTAGGAAAAGAGAGTGAATGAAAAAGAATGTTGCTTCAGGGATTCTTTTATATTCATGAATTATTAAAGTTTTCATCTAGTTAAATTAAAATTAAAGTTATTTTTGAAAAATTTTAAATTTAACGTAATTAAAAAATTTAAACTTTTGCTATCAAATTTAAAAATTTTGCATTTTATCTCAAACATGTAAAAAATCAATTTTTTAAATCCTCATATGAAATCCCAAAAGATTATCACAATTCATCTTTCTCAAACCCAATACGATGAGAATCATCCTCATCAAAATCATCTTATCACACACTAAATCACAATAAAATTCCAATTTGACATCATTTATGGAAATTTCACACAAGAGAGTGTGAGAATGTAGCAATTTATTCTTGAAAGTGGTGACAGTAAATTTCGAAATAGCATTGCAACATAGAGTGAAAAAAGAAATATTTTCAATATATAGAATGGCAGTAGAATAAATTTAAATAACATTTACCCACAACAAAATGTCATGAGCTCTACAATTTTCACAACCAGAAATAAAATATAAGCGAATAAGATTGAAGAAAGAAGAAACTTTTAGTATGTAGGACTCAAGAGTGTGCAAATATTGGATACCAATAGCGACATACATGTATTTTTTTCATGAAGAAAAAATCTCTCTTTTTATGGTGTAAATGTAATTCGAATTAAATTTTCTTCTTTTTCATGACCACCAGGGACAAAAAAGGATCTCAGTCTTTATTGATTTCTATCTTTATATGTGTGGCAAAACAGACGACAATCTAAATCGCATGAAGTAAACAACAACCATGCAAAGATCCCTTGAGTCATTCAAATTCATTTTCATGCCATCACATATTCACGTACTGCCGTTAGCTAGTGTGCTTAATTCAAGGTAGGCTTTTTCCGACCGGGAACGGGAACGGGAATTCCCGGGAATTCCCGTTCCCGTTCCCGTTCCCGATGAAAGTCCGGGAATTCCCGACTCCGGAATGACTCCATACACATATGAAAAATTTTTAAATTTTTTAATGAAAATTTAAAATTTTTTCAATATTTTTCAGTTAATAATCCAAAACCAATAAAAAAATTTAATTCTAACCATTTTTTAAAGTATTTATTAGTATTTAATCAATATATTGATAAAATTTTCAATAAACAATTCCGAAATTGGGAAAAAAAATTAATTTTAATTCTTTCTCAAGTTGTTTTCGTTTAAATTTCTGAAATTCGATGATAAAAATATTTTTATTTGATTTCAGATAAATGTTTATTTAATGACTTCAACTCTATGAAATAAAACTTATTATTTTTATGGAGATTCAAGTTTACTAGAAATTTTTGCCGTATTATTGCATTACTACTAGCCTTGTAAAAATTTTATTTCTAGAAATTCTATTTTCTTTTATTTTTCTATAAGTTATTCTCTAAAAGTAATTTGTACTACGTAATTTGTAGTTGTATATGATTCGAAAGTGATTTGAATGAACAAAAGCACTTAATAAAGCTGAAATTTTGTTTCAAAGGAAACAAAGTTTTGAAAAACCTTAGAATCTGTAAGGTTAGTAACATTTGAGAATCGAAATAACTCTAAATAGAATCAAGAAAACGTAAAACGACTTTTGTATAGATATAAATCGAGGTGCTTTTATCTTTCTTAAAAGTTTGAAACAAGAAAGAGTTGAAGATTAAAGAGAAATTTTAATATTCAAAAGACTAAGTTGAATTTAAAATTTATGAATTGACCAATAATTACAGCAAAAATACAGTAATGTGTAAAAATGAGTCTTTTTTAATATTTTTTTGATTTTTTTGGCTGTTTTCAAAGTATTTTTTTCTTCATTCCCGTTCCCGGGAAATTCCCGTTCCCGATCACTCATTCCCGTTCCCGTTCCCGTTCCCGGAATTCTCAATTCCCGGGAATTGGAAAAAGCCTAATTCAAGGGAAAAACATTTAAAAATTTGTAAATTTTGGTTATTAAACTTTCGATTTTGAAACTTTTAAATATTGCCATTAAGATGCTCAAAATATTCCTTATGCAGCATAAAATTCTAACAATTCTAACAAGTATCTTTCCCTTGAAGTAAACACATTTTTTTGCTACAATTTCGAAGTGATGACAGAAATGTTTGTATGCGTGGCCTTCTTCAATGCCGACAAGCAGTTAATAAATTGAGTTCATTTTTCTTTTTTACTCACACGTCCGTTTACAACATCGCCGTCTCGAGTTTCATATTGCGATTTGTGATCTCCCGTTGTTTCATCGTTGACAGCATATTCGAAATGGTATTGTGGATGAGAGTCAGATGATGATTCGCCTGCATCTTCAGCAAGTTCATTTTTGGCTGAAATGATTGCAGCTGATGGTGCAATAATGGCTCCTGAATGGGCTTCAATGACAAAGACGACTAAGACAATTGATACAATCTGTGAATTAGGAAAATATTTGATTTATGTAACTGTGGATTGAAATTTGAAAAATTTTGAAGGTAAAATTTTTGAAATTTTGTCGTCAGTTATTTTTAATTGAATTAAAACTTTGTAGAACTTTTAGGCAAGAGATTGATTTATCTTCTGGGAAAGCTATTTTAAGAATAAAACATAACTTTGATAAAAAAAATCAATCAAAATTTTTATCTTCCTTTGATTCAATTTCAATCATAACGCCTTTTAACAACAAAATATGTGTAATATAATACGGAAAATTTACATAACTCTAGCATACAAGACATTCAACATTGTCAAATGATTTATTTCACTCCCAGCTCAATTTCCCTTTGATGTTATCAATTCAGTAGCAAATAAATGTATGAATAACGATCAAAAAATATCAATTGAACGTGTTTTTTGCCTCACAGGCATAAGAAACTTTTAGTTAAAAAGAAAAGTGAATGAATGAAGAAAGAGAAGAAGGAAGAATAAAAATTGACATTTTAGTGAATGTATAAAATACCTGATTTCTGCATTTGAGTATAAAAAGAAGTTAATGCAGTGAAAAGTTTAATGAACTTTATGGAATTGGAACAAATTAAGAAAAGAATTCAACTGTAATTTGTCAAATGATCAATTAATTTGAAATTTCAAGTATGCAATTCACAGGTCAATGTCATTATCTAAAATAAAAAAAGAATTTTATTAGTTTGTCCCAAAGCAATTACACGTCTCATGAGTCGCTGTTTCACATTTCATCATGCGGTCGAGCGAATAAAAAAATATGAGTATATTTTCATGTAATGAAAAAAGTTTGTCACATCACAGATTAATGAAATGAGGCGTTAATGTGTAAATGACATTGTGCGGATTATGTTGACGTGAAAGGGAATTGAGAAAGTAAGGACGAGAGAGATTAATGGGAAAATCGATGAAGAAAATCTTCTTCAAGTTTCTTACACCTTCAATCAATAAATGTGAATGAAAGTCACCAAAAGTCACTCTTTAAAAACAGCAAAAAAAGAACAATCAGAAGAAACTTTTATTTTCTTTCAAGTGAATTCATTCGAATAATTTTTCTTTTCTTCTTTTCTTGCACGCTTAAAAGTTCTCAATTCCAAGTCAAGTGAAGAAATAATTTTTTTGTAGAGTAGAAATAGAAACTTTAGTTCATCGCAGCTTGAGTTTTATAACAATTTGATACAGAATTTCCCGAGAGATTTGTATAATGAGATTTGTGAGATTTCAATCTTCTTATTTATTTTTGTGTTTTATGAAAAGGAAGAAATTTATGTTTTTGTATTATAGAAACTTTCAAAAGTTGAATTGATTTTTTATTTTTCTAAAATTTTAGTTCTAAAAATTCAATTTTTCTTTTTTTCTAAAAAAAAAAACTAGCTTTTGCTCTATGCATCATTAGACAAAATTGCAAAAACTTAAAAACTTTTCTTTTTGAACAAATTCGAAACAAAAACTTTTTCTAAAGCTTTTTCTTTCTTGTATTCTCTGTGGTTGATGCTAGCAATAATTTTAATTGTGAACAAGTAGAAAAAAGAACTTTCTTGTGTGAGAAATTTCTTTGTTTTACTTTCCCATCAACAGAATTAAATGCACTCAGTTAAAATGAAACTTTACACTTTATGTCCATTTAAAATGAGAAAGAAAGTCACTTGTAGAAAGGGAACCTTTTAAACTCAAGTGTTTTGTAATGGTAGAAGTTTATTGTTGCGATAAAAAATTTGTCTAATGTCTAACATAAATTACAATTTGTTGTTATTAAAGTTTTCTATTGATTCAACTTAAATGAAATGAAAAAATCACAAAATTTCACTTTGAAAAATTTTTCACAATTCTTTTTACCTTTCTGAACATTTTGAATTTTTTTTATTTAAAACTTTTTGTAAACTCAAAGTAAGAAGTGAATTAAAGAACAGTAGATTTTACTATGATTAAAATTTCAAAAATGCATCGCTTTATATATCAAAATTTGCCTTTAGTTGACCAGTAAACTGCAACAGTAGTGAGTAGTGCACTCAACTTGTAACAATAATAAAAATAATACTCAATTTCAAGTGCAATTAGCTTTTGGAGATGGGAACGAAGAGCGTAAGAGAGCGAAGTAGTGCGTTCGTATTTAAATTTTTTTATTTTTTCGCATGCTAGTGCTAGTGATACACATATTGATGGGGGTCTCGTACGAGTCTAGTCGTTCATTTACTCATATAATTCCTCCTTCTCCTCTTCTTTTTAAAACAGCTGTTGCTCAGTAGACAGAGCAGAGCAAGGTAATTTATTATTGATGTTTGCAAATCTCTTCTCTCTCGTGTGTCGCGGCATCAAATCAAGTAAATTTATAAGAAAAAAAAGATAAAGTGAGTAGCGTAAACTGCAATTGAGCGATAATTTTCAAATTGCAGAAACTGCAATTAATCAATTGACAAATTAAAGTAAACAGCATGTAATTCCATAGAGTTGTTGCAATTTTAAAAGGAAAGAAAAATCTACCGTTTATGGCCAAAATGGAAAGAAATCAATTCAATAAATTGTGTACCTAAAAGGTCCCAAGCTAGTTCACCTAATGAGCAATTTATGGTCATTTATACACTCTTTACCTACTTACTTAGATTATGTCTCGAATGTTTTCATGTTTGTGAGATATTTTAATTGTCGAAATTGCTGAAATTTTTATTATTCTCTAATCGTTGTGCAATTTCTGTCAAGTTTTTCTTGGTATTTAATTTATTTAAGTTAATTATGGTAAAACAAGTACAAAATATCTTAGAATCAGATCTCAAAATGTCAATAAACTTTTCCATTCATAATTTATATTTCTGTGAATGAATTAATGCTTGATTGACTCATGTCATTTAACACTATTTTAATGATCAGTCATTAAATATCACAAGCATGTAAATATATCTGTATTAATTGTCAATTCTTATTGAATTGAAGGACATTGATTCTGACTTTCCTTTTCATTAATTTATTCAGTAACAAAAACAACATTCATTCTACTCAGGATAATCGATTTCTTTCACTTGACTGCTTATAATTGGCACTTGAAAAATAGAAGCAAATGTTGTAAGCAAATCGAATTGAGGTCAATCAATCAAAATGAGAGCAATAGCATAAGTGAATAATGTCCCTGAAGTGTCCTCTTAATCGACACACAATATGAACCTTTATAAATCTGATAATGCTTTATTGTTTAATTGTTTTAATCGATTTTCAATTCATATTGTTTCTTTCTTCTTAGCCCATTTTATTAATAGGTCATTTTGAAGTCTTTTTTTATTTACATGTTACATTATCATTTCATGAATTAAAACATTGATTTTATTCCATAAAAAAATGTTTTTCTACTTTGGTAGGAACATTCTTCTTTATTTTTTACCTGTTTGTTTGTCACATTTTCTTTTACTGACCGACTATATTTATATTTAATAACAAATAACATACAGCAGCAACAGCAGAAAAATGTTTTATTTTTATACAAATTGATATTAAGACAAAGCCAATGTTCTTCATGTCTTTTTCTCATTCTTTCTCGCATATAAAAGGAATAAATTGATTGTTTTGAAAAGAGACCTGCTTGGATATCAATTTGTTTCTGTTTTTGTAGCACAATGTGCTGTTTTTTGTGAATTACGTGATGGCTAAATGATGAAGAATAAAATAAATGTAGTCAATTCAAAATGAATTTGCTAGAAGGTGAAGATGCTTTAATCAACAGCTTTAAGTTTCTTAACTAAAATGATTTCATTATTATACAAAGTATTTTAGCCTTAATGAAAAATATCTTACTAATAATCTCATTAAAGATTCAAATTTAATAACATTTTTCAACCCACAAAAGACAACAATTTCATCACTCAATAACAACTATCTAATTTAATTTAAAATGACCATCTTGTAATATCTGTCACTCTTAATGTGTCTATTTAAAAGGCATTTCAATATTGCATCAAAAGAGAGAGAGATAAAATTCCTCATTCACACCTTCATTGGCAGCTCTACATGACTACATGAGTTAAATTGCGAAGCTTCATGGAGCGTAAGGAATTCACGAAGAGGCAAGAAATCAGAAGAAAACAAAAGTCAGCAAGACGTGAAAAATATGATAAAGAAATCAGTCTCACAGCTCCTTTTTTGCCATTGACTGATTGATATCTCAATCATGATCCGTTCTTCCACATCAATCACAATGGCATCATTGACTTATGTAAGCACTTTCGATATTTGTTTGCTCACCTAAATGTTGCTGACAATAAATTATTTCTCTAAATCTGATTTTATCATTAGTGGCAAGTCATTAATTGTTGATAATGAAGCCTTTTTCTTCTTTTTTTAATGGACAAAATTCATGCAAATTATCGATAATAATTTTTCTTTACTTTTAAAACTCAATTATGTATTGAAGATGTTGCTGTGTTGAGCGCTTGTTTGCCATCATTTTTAATGATTTATTTTAAAGCTCACTTTACATGCAACGAATGGCATTCAATCAATTATCTGTGCATACATACCACTGCATGTGTACAAATTGATCTCATTATCGTTCAACCGACGGGCGTTACTCACACACTATTACTCGAACATCGCGCTTTGCTATCATTATTCTTAATTACAAAACTGACGCCAATGCAGATGAAATCAATCAGCTATTTTATGCCATATTTTTGACCACAAATTTTATTATCATTAGTGAAATGACAATTTATTTGTGAATCAATTTCTTAATTGCTTTTTTTAGCTTTTATAGTAAATTGAATCAATTTTTCTTCTTGTTTATTCTGCACTTAATTTAAATAATTAAATGTTTGTGGAAGTAAAACTTTTTTAAATTAAAAGCTATAAAAATTAATATTCTGAACAAACAAGTTGAAATAAAATGTTAAAGTTTGATTAACCACAAAAAAGTTTTTATACAAACTTTATAATGTTTTTATAAAAATGCATTTTACAGATTTCACTTTGAAGATTTTTTTTTACAATATAGACACATAATAAAATTTACAAGAATGGTCTAGACTCACTTTTTTTCCTAGTTTAAAAATTTCAGATGTAGTTTATCAGTAGAGTCTTTCCAGTTACATTAAAAAGAGAATTTTGTTAAATTTGATGAAAATATTTCTATAATTAAATTTGTAATTAAAAATGTATGCTTTTATTTGGACACGGCACACAAAAATATTTTTATAATTTTATTATTTTTACAACATGTATTTCGTGACTAAAACTGACCAACAAACAAATTTAAATTTTACATATGTTCAGTAACCAAATATGAATATCATTCTTAATATCATATATGAAAAAGTTTTCAGCTTTAAAAGGTTTGACTAAGTTTTTCAAATGTTTTGAATAAAAATCAAAACATTCAATAAAATAATGTCTTTCTTGTCAATTTGTTTTTTCGCGAATTATCTAAATACTAAATAAAATAGGCCAAGTAAAAAGAAGAAGAGGAACAAATGTTGTCTTAACTTAAATCGCTGTATAAATTTACCATAAATTTGCCTCCTTATTACAGGCATGAATAATTCGGAAGATAATGCCTATTAAAATAATAATCACAGTAAGTGTGATAGCAGCTGAAGAGATATATATTCCAATAAATCCGCCTTCTTCTTTCCTCTCCTCCTTAAATCTTCTTATTTATTGGTAAACAAAAGCTTCAAAATGATATGCAGAAAGCAGTAAGGAAGATGATGGGAATAATATAAATAAAAGCATAATTGATTCATAGAGTCGATAAAATGTGTAAATATAAAAAAAATTGCTGCAAATGTCTTTCGTAAGTTAGTAATTAATGTTCCATTAATTTACAACTTGTCATATTTGCAAACTGTCGTTATATTTGGCAGCTAATAATGTGTCCATCTCTTCTATCGTCATATGTATATTGATTTTTAATAGACAGCCATTTAATACATCATTAGTGTATCAAAATAAGATTTATTGATATAAGTCATCAAACATAATACAAGTAAAGTCAACATGTTGAGCAAGTTTTATCAATTTATCAAGATGAAACAAAAGCGCAAAAAAATCACGTGCATTCTCTTCATTTCTCATAATTGATTACAACAACTAAGAAGAAAAGATGCCAGCGTGCATGCAATCGTAAAAGTTAAATGAATTGATTGAAAAGTTATTTACAGATTGAACTCACACTTGCAATGAATGTGTCAGAATCAAGGCATGATTACTCACTTCATCAGTTGATGTTTTCATTAAATTTTACTTTATTCACTTTTCTATCTCAAGTTTATCAATTTAATTATTCACTTTCAATTTTTACACTTTTCATTCATTGATTTGTGATCAAACTTTTACTGCCAATAATTTTGTATTCCACAATAAATTTGAATGCGTCAATTAATATTTCTACTGAATAAGTTTTGAAAAAAATTGCAGTTCTATGAATGGTGAATTGCTGATTTTTATGCAATTGAATTTCTGTTTAAAATTTTCATGAATAAACAAGTTGAGTTTATTTTTGTTGGAATGTTCTGAATAAATATATGAATATTTATGACAAACTTTCACAAAATTCATTACTTGTGAATGAAAAAAATTATTAAATAATCTAGGCCCTTTGGATTAGAGCACATTTTATTCCTTTAGAGATCAGTATGCTTGCTAATGCAACAAAACATATTCAAAGTCCTATTTTATTGGCAAAAAGTTAATATTTTTCTTATTCGTCACAAATTAAGCTCAGATTCGCATTTGGTCGCAATTTAAGGCCATTTTTGGGTATTTTAAAATTTTTGATTTTTCTATGGAAAATTTTGAAATTCCAAATTAAGAATTCAGTAAAAAAATTTTCGGTTTTTAGAAATCAATAAGAAAATTTTCGGTTTAGAAATAATTCTTATCCGATAATCCCTTTACAAAATATTTCCTAGCTGAAAAATTCCATTCCATCGAAATATTTACAATCTTTTTTTTAATATTGTTAGTATTTTTTATGAATTGTATTTAGATATTTTCAATTTTTCATAATTGATTATTGTTTAACCAATAAAATAATATTTTTTGCTAATTTTGCAATTTTTTTCCATTTCTCATCGATTATGCAAATGAAGACCAAAAAGAGATGGTTAATGAAAATTTATTGAATATTTCCTCCTTTTAATATTTAATTGCTTTCTTGTCAACATCCTCGAATGCTTCCGTTCATTGTTCCAAAAATAACAACCATAAAAATTAGAAAACAAATGAAGACGTTTCATAAATGACTGAGGAAAAATCGATGACAACGAGCGTCATACGCAGCTGAATGAGAATAAAAAGTTCACTTTTTTCTATGTCAAAACATTAAATTTTATTTTTAGCTGCTGAATGTGCTTTTTTTAGGCAATTTGTGCTTAATTTTATTACATTTACTTCCTCGACAGACTTTAATTAGAGAAAGTTATTGTTCCAAGCTAAAAATAACCTTTAATTTTTTGTCTATTGAAAGTCAAAGATAAAATTGATGAATTAAAGAGTTTCTGCTCCTTATAGTTCAATTAAATGAAAATTTTCGCTTTTATCAAAATCCACAAAGAACTTTTATTTAAATCTTGAGATAATTAAATACAATCTTTATTCTCACGCTTCCGGCAACGATAATTTACAGCACTCTATCATAATTAAGGCAAAACTCGTAGCTGAAACTGTCGTAGACAATTAATTTGTGTGCTCAGGAAGTCAAGTTAGGAATTCTTAATTACATAGCGATTTTGGAAAGACGAGTGGTTCAGATTTTATGGAAATTTTTTTTATTTTACAAGTTATTTAACAGATTAAAAATTTATTGCTAAATGAAAAATAATTTATTTAATTGAAAATCGCCTTTCACATTTTTATTTAATGTGCGTGCAATTATAAACAATTCAACAAATTCAATTACCGTCTATAAAAGGGATTTTAAAATTGAGCACAAAATCATAAGAGCATAACGCAATAAAATAAAAATTAAAAAATTCTCAAATGCCACCCATCGTGATTGATTGGATGAATTGCAATCTCTATTTTGCCATCTACGGTCGAATGCATCACAACTGTCAATTTGCTACCTCACGAGTGATTAATTTGAAATTCATGAAAAAACACACATCACAAATAGAGTTTCCAACAAATGCTCTGTTTTTCCCATAAACAGAATTATTTTTTTGATAAACAAATATAAACAGTGAATATTTGCACTATGCAACACAAAAGGTCATGCACAAAAAAAAGTTAGTTGAGTGCATTGATATGAATTATTTATGAAGTTCTTTTTAGCGGTGTGTCGTGTATGAGTGTGATGCAACAACTCATATGACTTAATTGCTAATAAAATAAATTATCATGAAGAATTTGTAACAACATTTAATGTCGCCTCATGTGAGAGCAATAGAGATCGTTTGCGATAGTCCATAAGCATTTCAATTATGTCCAAGCTACAAGTTGCAACTCTTCCACTCTTGAATGTTGTAGCACACATAGTAGCTCTAACAATATTAATAAATTCTTCGCTCTCTCTGTTTTTACTTGAGAGTGTTTATTTGATTTATTACCGTGTGACATACACTCGCTACTTCAACTAATTAATAAATGCTCGCTTTAATTTAATTACAATCTAATAATAAATTTAATATTTTACGCGATTCATTGCATTTTGGCACGAGTAAGTAACATGAAGATGTTATTATTTGACACAGATTTCATTTGTGACACACATAAAATTTCAAGAATTATGGACATATATTGGCTTGATTCCATATATACACACATAATATTACTTAATCACACTGTGAAACATTATAATGAATCATTTGTGCTAATAATTTATTGCAAATGTGTTTCTGGAATGACATCGAAAATAGAGAGAAAAAGAAAGAAAAATGAAATGAAATGGCAAACGATGGCATAATAATAATAAATAGAAGACGATACAAAAAGAAAGAAGAGAAAATATTCAATTGAATTCCTCTTGTATGTAATGATGTGTAGTATATATGGTGTGAGTAAGTAAATACTGTATACAGATGGAATATGAGAAAAATGTCACAAGGAGTTGAAACTTTTTAATATTCTTTCTTTTAACGAGATATGAAAACATTAAAGTATTCTTGAATGTCAAGTATTTGTGACTTAATAAATGCATATTATTTTTAAAACCACTTAACCACACTAGAAGGAAAGAAGGCAAGAGAAAAAATTATTTATAAATCTCGAATTTGTTCATGGAAGGTTCAATAGAATATTTAAGTTTCTATTTTAAATTGTTTTAAATTTTCATATTATGAACTTTGAAAAAATACGTTAAAATTAAAAATCACTTTTTTGTAATGTTTTAAAGTTTTTCACAAAAGTATTTATGTCCATTATACTAAACATTATGAAGTTCTAAAATAGCATTTCTGAAATTATTAAACATGGTTATAAGAGATTTTAAAACTTTTTTTTCTATACGTTTAGAAATTTTAATTTTTTGAATACGTTCAAAAATTTTTAATTTAAAAGTAACGGTTTTTTATTAAACCTTCCAGGATCTTATCATCATAAATTATTTTATTTCAACATTGCAGTTAACAATCCCAGACACTCTCTAAAAAAGACAATCTCTCTTCCATTATTAAAGAAATGAAACAAAATTTCTTCTTTTTCAATCTTCTTATTGCTTTTGCCGCTGACATAAAATGTTCACTGCTGCTGCCGTTATAGATGCATTAAAAATTGTAGAATGTAAAAAGGAAGAATTTATAGAGAAGCAGTAGCAAATTGAATTTATAAAAAAGTCTTTTTACTCTGTATTTTGCTAGAATGTTGTATGAGAATCAAATGACGTTTCTTTTGTGACATAAAATTAAAATAAAGACTTTTTAAAAGAATATAACAAAAGCTTTAGCCAATTAAATTAGTTCAATGTTTAACAAAAAAGAATCAATCATCATCATATAAATCACTTTTTAAAGTTTCCTGAATTTCATTCAAACACAAAAGAATGAAGAAAAACTCCTCGAGAAAAATAAATCAAGATGATGAACGTGATAAGAGTAGAGCACAAAAAAGTGCTGATGAATTGCTTTTTAATTGAATGTATAAGAGAAAAAGAAAACAAAGAAATTGAAGATTCTCAATTGCAGTAGAAATTTTTATCAAGCAGATGCATGACTATAAAAATAATGAAAAAAAATAATGCTTTGTGATGGTAAACATGAGAATGCTTTTCTTTTATCGATTGTTGTCGTGTCATCAAGATGTTGATAAAAGTTTTACCCTATTTCTCACTCTAAATTCAAACAAATACTTGTGAACGAGATCTGATGTCGAAAAGTGCAAGATAATATTGACATCGAATGTGATAGTTTACATTTCTCTAATGGGATAACACATACACATTACTTTATACTAAGAGAGATGATGTTGCGTTTGTTTGAGGTTATTAGACTTGCATTCATCCCTTTTTGCATTATTAAATTTTATAGATCGAATTGCTCCATTACATCCAACATCATCTTTCTGTGGAAATGCAATTTAATCAGCATCAATAATGATAAAAGAGCTCGTCTATCTCTACAAATCAATTTTACTAGATATTTGCTATTTATAAGCGTATCTCCTAGTTGTATATATTTGATGAATAACTGCGGAATGAAAGAAGAAATAAAATTGAAATTCCTTGCAACTTCAATATGCTGAAACTAAACAATAAATGTAAAAATATCTCCGGAGATTATAAATCATCTTCATTGAAAAGTTTATTTATAAATTGAATTTGAGTTGAATAAAATTTATAAAACTTGAAATTCTAATTTATTTATATAAAAAATTCTATGGTAAAAAAATCAAAATAAAAGAATTTTCAAAATTAAGTAAATAAAAACTCCTAAACTAAAAAAATAAGGAAGCTTTTTTTATCTTAACATAAAAATCAAATCGATTTACAATAAAATCTTCACAAATTATTCACAAGCAAAGCAAATAAAATTGAGATAAAAAAGAGAGACAATTACGTTCATCGAATGGCACCCTGATGTGAAATTTATATGCACATAAAAAAAAGATATTTGGTGCGATGTTGTTAATTATTTTTTTTCTGTGCAATATGTTTACGAATAAGCGGCATTAAACTTGACATTAAACGAGTATTAATAAATAATGCATTCACGAGCCCTATATGCAATGCAGTATGCAACATGTCAATGAAACATGCAATGAACTTAACATTGCTGATGCATGCGAAAAGTGCTCCACTTTAATGCTCAACCACAATGTATATATGGCAATAACAGTGAAAATTCAATCAATAGATCAACTCGAATGAACGAGTGAATGATGAATAAGTAAATAAGCAAGTAGAGATGAGAGTCGTTCAGTCTATGCATATATATTAAGTGAACTGAAAGCAAAAACTCATCGAATTCGATGTCGTAAGAAGCCAATTCATTGTACAATGTAGCGCAAAAAAAGCTAATACAGATATACACATGAGTAAGTGCATGAATGTCATCAGCAGTCCAAAAGTAGCGCTTTAGTGAGCGAGTGAACTGAATTTATAATCATGCTCACGACAGACTACGCTCTTTCTCTTCTTATGAAGATTGCAGACATTATTATCAAGTGCAATAGGAGAAGATTAAATTTGTCTCATTGAGAATTGCATTAAAATCAGATGTAGATTGCTGCTATTCTAAAATTAATGTGATAATAAGATAAACTTTTAAAAAAGACATTATTAAATGAATTCTTTTGTTACCGACTAGCTATAATTGTTCTAATTAAAATTATTTAACAAAGTAAAAGAGATATAATTTTTAAATTATCAAGACTAGGAGTTTAATTAGGGTTCAGACTTGCATGCATATTTTTTGTCAAGTTGACTTACACAAAAATATTTTTAATTCTTTCAAATTTTTTTTTAATTCATTTGAAATCAAGCAAATTTGTATGAAAATCAATGATTCTTTAATTTACTTTTTATTTTAAATAAATAAAATTCAATCTGAATAAATTAAAGACATTTTTGTGTAAGTCAACTTGACAAAAATATGCATGAATATCAAGAAAAGTATGCATGCAAATCCGAACCCTAGGTGTAATACAAGGCCTGAGAACTCTTTGATCCGAGTTTTTGAATTTTTTTTGATCCGAGTTTGATTTTTAGCGCATTTTTGGAACAACAATGCAGCTTATAATTTCACTTTGGCAACTTTGTTCGGCTGTTCGGCTGTTCGGCTTTCGGCTGTGTCGCGGGTTTTGAAGTCTCGAAAACTATAATAGCTAGAAACTTGCAGTTTATTGCATTTTATTTGTGCTATCGAATCAAGTTCGGGAAACATAGTTATAAAGTTGTCACTTATTACGATAATCTATAAATTACGAAATTAAATTTCCATATTGAAATTTGTAAACAAATTTTTTTTCGCGCGAAAACAATTGCAGCGCCACCAACGGCGAAAATTGGAACTAATTAAATTTGACTTGATCGTTATACAGAAAACAATATTTTGTCTCGAATCGAAAGTTGTGAACGAAATATCAAAAGATTTGAATAAAAGTGTTTCTAATTCTAAATTATTGACTCGTATTATCTTTTGTATTGTTTGTATTATTTATTTTATTATTAATTCGAAATCGAAATGTAACGGAAAATTTAAATTTTTAGTGCGCGAAGCTGCGCTTAAGTTAATGTGTAAACAAAAAGCAAAATCTAAATTGCAAAAGTTTATTGAAATTTTTTTTGTGTAAGTATCAATTTCTTCGTATCGTACCTGAAAATGTTATTCAAATCACATTACACAACACACAATCGATTCGAAAACATAACCATAATCGTATCGGATCAAGTTTTCATGAATAGTAATATCGTCACACTTCAAGAATGCTAGGCAGTCGATAATGAAAGTTACAACATTCCAGACTTTGAAGAAATATCGCGAAATTGATTAATGGGTCGACCGCGAGCATTCGGAACGATCAACTTCTGCAAATTGAATATTGAGCCTCGCATTACAGATCGGATCAAATTGAAAAAGGCAACTCGAATAATCACGTCGAAATAAGTGGCTTCAAATTGGAAAATCGATTAACAATAATCCATCATCGAGTCTCGATTTACTAAAGGAAACACTTTTGGAAGTAAAGGATTATATCGACGAGAGTGAAAATATTCTGATTCTTGGCGATTTTAATCACGAATTGAAATTGGGCAGTCCACTCGAGTTGTTCATGCTTCAATCTTTTGGCACAAGACTGTTCTCACCACGCGAATTGACAACAAACGCTCGAACAGTTATCGATGGAGTGTTTGGACGAATCGAAGATTATAATGTCGAAGTTTTTATCTATGAATCGTATGCATCTCATCACAAACCATTAGTCATCCGAGTACATGAATTAATAAACTCACTCATTTCAAAACACTATGAATTAATAAAATGTATTCAAATCGTTAACTATTCTTTTATTCAACTTGTTAATATAATGATCTAGGCGCCAAAAATGCGCTTAAAGATCTACGCAGAGACTTTCCCATCATGTTTTGATTCCTGTTTGATTTTTTTAATCCCAGTTTGATCTCGGATCAAAAAAAATCAAACTCGGATCAAAAAAATCAAACAGGAATCAAAAAAATCAAACTCGGATCAAAAAAAATTCAAAAACTCGGATCAAAGAGTTCTCAGGCCTTGGTGTAATAGCAATAATAATTGCTTATAATCAAGTCTTGACTTCTATGGTGAAAAAATAATTGTTTTCACAACAAAAATCAATTCACTAAACAATAATAAAGTTATTATTCAATTTCTCACATTGTATTATCATTGCTATCAACACTAAAACACAACTAAATAGAAATATAGTAGAATAGCTTAATATAATAATATAAATTATTAAATAATGATAAAAGATATCAATTTATGTCCTTCCAGATATAAGAGCTTTCAATACAGAAAAAAAAGAAATGATTGCATTCATCGCTTCAAGAAAACTATGAAATGTGATAAAATAAAATTTGTTAGCTCTGCGTTGTACTCTAAACATCATCTAGATAAAATATTTTTGCACGTTTTTTGACTTAACATTGTACCATGAAATATTTCCAATGCGGGTTGATACATCGAGACTGTTAGCCATTAATTTTGAGTCAAAAAGTGAGAAAAGAAAAAGAATAAAGAGAATGTTTGCAATGAACTGTTCGTTGAATATAAGAAGAATGTAATTATTGGATATCTGTTGGATAATCGAAAGATAAAGATTTATTGATGTGAGATTAAATTAATTAAATTAGCTCACGGTCGACATGTGGAAGCTTAGAAGGCAAATTACTTAACTGACAACTATGTAGCATAGCAACATGTAATCACTAATCGATTTTTGAACAAGCTTTGACATCCTTTGTAAGCAATTTAATGAAAAATACTGAATATTAATTGAAAATTAACTCATACTCACTCCAAAATTGTCACATGATCCTTAATCAACTTTTTAATTTCCTCATGAATTATTTCATTGTCACATAGAATTGCTAACATTTTATCGACATTGTCAATCTTCTCATACAATAAATAATAGTATGATGCTGTGTAATTTATTAGTTTTCAAAAGAATGAGTTGAGAGAAAAGAAAAATAGCACAAAAGTTATATGAAGTGGGATTATAGTGATGCTATAGATTTGAAAAACAGTGTCTGCTTCCAATTAAAGCCAAAGCTGTGAAGAAAAAGAAATTAGTATATGAGAAGTTTGTTTTCTTTATTAAAATTTACTTACTCAACAGCGAAAATAGTCGATGGTTAATGATACAATATCTAATAAAAAAATTATACAAACAATGATCCTAAAACTTTCCATTAAAATGTTATCAGTGAAATTCATTAACGTTTTGAAAACATTAATTTAAAAAAAAAAATTAAAAAAATTTCTATGATAGACATCGAGTGGTTTACTATTTCAAAATTATTAATTATTCGACATTTTTTACAATATTTTATTTGTCAATAAACTTGATAGTTTTCTAGTTTTCTACAATCAAAGCTTTGCAAAGCTCAAAATTTAAAATTTTCCATTTATTTGCTATTATCTCAAATTAAACATTTACAATTTTTTAAAGACAATAATTCACAATTAAAATTTTTACTTCTTTCCCAAAACAAGAGCTTTCAATACAGAAAAGTATGAAATAATGGCATTCATCGCTTCAAGAAAACTACTGAAAGTAATAAAATAAAATTTGCCAGCTTTAATGCCTTCTTTGCGTTGTGCTCTTAACATCATCAAGATAAAATATTTTTGCACGTTCCTTGACTTAACATTGTACCATGAAATATTTCCAATACGGGTTGAAACATCGAGACTGTTATTCATCAATTTTGAACCAAAGTATGAGAATAAAAAGAGAATTATTAACAAGGAAAAAATCAATCTTGTTTGTATGATTAAGAGAATACAATCATCGAATATCTGTTAAAAAGAAATAGAATTTCGTTATTAAATAAATACTTTAATTTATTTTAACTTACATTGTTTGAATGACTAAAAGTGAAGCTTAAAAAGCAAATCAAAGCACTGATGACCATATAACATAGCAACATGTAATCACTAATCGATTTTTGAACAAGCTTTGACATCCTTTGTAAGAAATTTAATGAAAAATACTGAATATTGATTGAAAATTAACTCATACTCACTCCAAAATTGTCACATGATCCTTAATCAACTTTTTAATTTCCTCATGAATTATTTCATTTTCACATTGAGTTGCTAACATTTTATCGACATTGTCAATCTTCTCATACAATAAATAATAGCATGATGCTGTGTAATTTATTAGTTTCAAGAAAAGCGAATTAGTGACATAATAAAGAATCACAGAACTAAACACAAATGGCATATAAAAGATTTTATAGATATAGAAAAGTAGCTTCAATGTCCAATTAGATCCAAAACTACAAGAAAAATTTAAATCTTTTAAATTTAAATTATGAAATTTTATATAGAGAGTTAAACATTTAGGCAAAAATCCTAAATGATTTTGACCTAACTGTCTAGCTCTCTATTCCTAAACATACTCAATCGTTAAATAAAAAAAACGATCTCCAATGTCGTCATAATCGGTAAAAATAAAGCAAAGAGTCAGGAAAATATTACGAATATATGCCATTAGATAAAAAAGAAAATTAAAAAAGAACAAGAAAAAAAATAAAATTATTGTTCCTTTTTTGATAACTTTTCTTCGCATTCCACACCAAATTGGAAATTCATCGTTTGAGTTTTTGAACCAAATTTTATTCAATTCACCAATTAAAATCTTAAAATTTTTATTGTGATGGAAAAGTGTCATTGGCAGAAAGCCAACCAAAATGCAAAGAAAAAAATATGTCATTCCTTTCACTGATGTGCTGTAATCTTTATTTTCCAATGAAGTTTTTACTGTAAGTAAAGTTGGAATAAAACCAACAGCAGTATCTAATGTCAAAAGCAGCAAAATTCTCCATCTTGAAATTTCATGTTCAGGCCAAAAGCTGAATTTAGTTAGATACCATTTTTCAATAACAAACAGATCAGTGCTGTTGAAAATTTGCTTGATTTTCAGTAAATTCTTTTGGAAAATTGCTCTCATCTTGCACTATTGATTGATTTATCAAAACTGATAGCATTTTCTACCTAAATAATACTTTTATGTATTTTCATGAATACGAATGAATCCATTAGGCAATAATTAACTTCCAATGTTATAAATATCCTTAAAATGTAATTTAGGTTGAATCCATTAGCATTTTAAAGTAAATTTTAGAATTTTTAATTACTAAAATGGATGTAAATATATTTTTAGAAAAAATAAAGAGGAAGTAAATGCTTGTAACGTCCCACAACTCAAAAAAATGCCCTTGAATTTTATATTTTAATAAAATTACAAAAATGGAATTTCACTGTCACATTTATCATAAAACTTTATCACAAAAACCTGTTCTTTCTTCCATTCAAATAAATATTAATATGTAATGGCAGCAAAAGTGAAATTATTGGGTATTTAAAAATAAATGGTTTCACTTGTGCTTACACGCGTCATAAAGTGACGTAAAAGTATTATTTTGTTTTATTTTTATAATAATTCCATTAGTATAAGCTTAAAAAAGACTCATTTACTTAATAAATATAATGATTTCGTTCGTTAGTGATGCTCAACAATTAATTGTGATTATATTACTAACTAATCTTTATTTTTAGTCAGAAGAACGTGAAATTGAATAAATTATAAGCCGTTTCAGATGACATGAAACAGTCATAAAATATATTCAATTTCATTTAACGTAAAAGTAAGTTTATTAATGGTCAAACATTAGAGTCTAAGCTTAGCAATTTGCAACAGAAAATTTATTTTTCCTGTTATTCATGAATGAAAAATAAATATTATTGAGAATATGCCGTAAATAATAGAAGATGATGTTGAATATTATTTGTAGTTTTATTATGAAATTGTTGAAAAATGTTGCTTGTCATGTAGTAAATTTTTCTTCAAATCAATTTTAAAATTACTATATGAATTGCCATTTATTAAAAAATGAAATTTTAAACTTTAAATTTAGAATTTGTTTACTTTCTAAACAGAATAAAATAAAATTGAGATTAAAAAATAAAAATTCTAAAATTCAAATCTTGAATATTTCTTAAGAGAAATTTTTAGACGTCTGTTGAGATTTTATTTATTTTTGAAAATTTTATTAGGTAATTATTTTTTTTTTTTTTGCTTTTAATTATGATACAAAAGAAATTTTCAATAAATAATCTCAATTTTTCTCTTTTTCAATTTCTAATATACAATAACTCAATTATATCAAAAGCACACAAATGCCCATTTGTGACATTTTTTTTCGTGTTTAAAAATATGGTAACGATTTATTGGACTTTTGTTTACATTTAAAGTTATTTACATTTGAGCTTTGATCAAAAAACAAGATCATTTCTACAAAAAGCGTTTGTTTTTACATAACGTTAGTGAAAATATTTAGGTAAGTGACCTATAGAGTTGGAGAAATCAATCTATTTTCAAAATTTTGTTTGAGCTTGACTAAATAATCCTTAACCAGCGGAACTTTTAGTTTGTGACATAAATATATTACTTTTATATTTAAAACAAGTTTTTCATTTTCTTGATAAAAATCTTCATTCATTCATTCATTCATTTATGCGTATAATTTTCGATTATAGCATATGAAATGAGATTGCATGCTGATAAAAATTGCATTGAAATATTAAAAAATAATATTATCGGTTCCATTGTTAATGAAATCGTGACAAATGTAAATTTTCAATAAAAGAAACGAATGTTGATATTACGGAGGTAGCTCAATGAAGTAATTTGTTAATTCTGTTATTCTGCATTTTATTGCTTCGTTGAGCGTGGTTGATATTTTGTTGAGAATATCATTAAAATGCAAATATTTGTTTTGATGCTAAGTGGAGATTAAACAAAAATATTATTAACGTTTTTTTTTTATTTTGATGAGAATGAGAAAACTTTTTTCATTTTATTCAAAATGTTTAGTCAATGAAGGTGAATTAAAAATTAAACTGTGAAAGTTTATATTGAATTTTTTGCAGTATCAATTTTAAAACAATTTTTTCTTGATAGTAGATAAAATGAATTGTAAACCAATAATTTAAGAATTTCTATTCAATTCTTGATCACACAGAATTTGGAACATTTCGAGATTTATTTTTGCAAATTTAATTTTTTTTACTTTTATCCGGGTATGAAAATAGAAAAAAATTTTGAAATTTTGTAGACATTTGGTTCAAAAATTCAGAAATGAAAACTGTAACTCTTCAAAACAAGAATTACCAAGCTAATCGCATAGTTTTTTGTCATTTCTCAATAAATAATGATCAAATAGGATATTTAAATGTGATTATATTATCAAATTGAGCCGCATTAAAGCAAGAAAATTAAAATATTTTGCATGTTTTTAACGAATTTTTTAAAATCTAAGTTTTTAAATAATTTCATAATTTTAATCTACAATAAAATTTAGAGCCCGAAATCGACGGCTGAGTAAGTAAAGTCATGAGTAATTTTACTCAAGTAAAAATTCATGAGTAAATCGTGAGTAAAATTACTTGAGTAAAAATTCATGAGTAAATCATGAGTAAATTTACTTGAGTAACAAAATTTACTTACTCATTGAGTACGACGGTGAGTGCGACGATTTCGGGCTCTGATAAAATCTCGTTCATAATATTTTTTTCCATGTGCAACATATGTTTGAATTCTCACTTCATTTTTCTTTCTGTTGCTGAATAGTTGGTCATCTGGATTTGAAATTACATGTCGTCTTCATGTCAACAATTTTTATATGTGTACATTTCAGTCAGTTGCTGTCTCGAGTTTTGCGAGACGCGTCACAATTTATAATCATGTCATTGTGCATGTGTAACATATATGTGTGTATAATTTGTGCAAGTTGAAAGGCTGACTACATTATTTTGTAATAGATATTGCAATTACAATTTGAAAATGGATGCGATGTCATGATTGTTATTAGTTGAATATTAAAATATTTATATGACCTTGAACTGCATTATTGAATGTATTTCATTATTTATTCTATGAACATGTAATACAATTTAACTAAAAAAATGTATTGACAATAAAATGTAATATTTTATTCAATCTTTGGCTATTAAGTTATTCAAATACACAAAATGACGCGTGGTTTTGAACTGAAAATATATATTTGCAACCTAATCATGCAGAAAACCATAAAAGATCATAAAAGTGAATGCTATGAGTAAATGATGTGTGAAAAAATAAAAAAAAGTAACAGTGCAGAAAACAATGTTATTTTGGATAATTTTGATGATTTTCATTAAAAATAAAAATATGCGGTTGAGATAACCCAAAAATTTACTTTGAATGCAAAATTTTTATGTTTTTGATGGGAATAAAATCTTATAAAAACTTTAGCTTTAAGGCAAACCCAAAAAATTATTCTATTGAATTCTTTTGATCTGATAATTCTTAAAGAGCTGGAAAATTTTAAGAATTTCCTTTCTAATTAAATTCACTTTAATTGAAGCTTTAGAAAATTATAAATAATCAAACATAAAAGGCAAATCTCATTCCATGAACTTTATTTTCTTTTTTCTCGTTGACTTCTTTTTCACATATAATCTGACATGACACAAAGTAAATTTTTTTTCTGAAAATTCAACTCAAAAGACATTGCATAAAAATAAAAGGATTTTTTCTTCATCCTTCATAAAATAAAAATTTTTAAGTATTCAAAGCTTTTTTATTTTTCAAATAAGAAGATTGACATCAAAAAGAGCTTTTTTTATCATATGCATGTGAAAGTAGGTCAAAGCAATTTTCATAAATTGTTGGCGGCTGCATTTTATGAGAGTCAGTAAATTATTTTATTTCCATGAAAACTTCTGAAAGCAACAGCTACAATTTTTTATACATTTTTTCAACAACAAATATTTATTGAAAGCTCTTCAAAGCTTCTTATAGAGAAAGAAAAGAAAAACATCAATGAATTATAAACACAAACAAGCCAATTAAATGAAGAAATAATAGGACAATGCGGATATTATGTGATGCAAGAATTAGTATTAAATATGAATCTTTTACAGAAAATATAATCAATCAAACTTTTTGGTTTCCTAACCATAATTTTGTCATAGTTTCCTTTACCATCTTGCAAGCTCAATAAAATTATAAAATTATATTATAATACATAACATTCAAAAAATTCTTAAAAAATTTCCCATGGCAATGATTCAAAACTTCTTATTTTAATTGTATTATTTTCAATAAATAAACAGAAAAAAATTGTCATCAAAACATTTTATATTTCATAAACATGCGAGAGTAGAAACATAAGCAAGTGTCAGAAGAGGCCGTCTTGAATATTTATAGAATGTATTTAATGCCAACACAGAAAAGAAGCTTTCATATGTCCTTGCAAGTGATTTCTTTCTTTCTTCCGTTCACTTGGCACATGTCTTTGTCATGGCATCCAATTTCTTCTTTAAAGAGCTTTCCCATTTGGTATCTTTGCTATAACAGAAGTATTATTTATGTCTGTGCTTATACTTGCAGATCAACTAAACAGCCAGCTATATGGGAACTGTCATTTGTCATCCATCAACTGAATTTGCAGCACAGTGCTCAGCATGCTTACCAAAAACTTTCACCAAACGAGGTAACTCAACTTCAAATAACATTAGCAAAAAAAAATTCTCATTTAGACATCCATAATTCATGTTTTCCAAAAAAAATTTCATTTCATAATATAGGAAAAAATTTGTGGACTTTTCCCATACCGACAAGTCAATCAAATGATAGTGTATACAGGCTTGCTGTAAGTGATTGATGTGACTTAGAAAATTTTTCATTTGCACTCATGTTTTTTAAATTTATTTTAAAACTCTCAGTATATCTAATTTTATGAATGAAACACATGTCATAGATTGTAATGTTTTATTTTTTTATCTTATCATTATCTCCATCTTTTTCTTCTTTCTTTCACACCTGAACTTGAGAAATACTTGAGTTTTACTACTTCAATGCTAAAAATATAATTTTAATTATCCAACGTGTCATGCTTGCCTCTTGATCTCTTTTCTTCATCATCATCAACATCACTTGTGCAGAAACTCATCACTCGTTTGTCATTAAACTTTTTCTCTCTTTCTTTCGAGTCAACTTATTTTATGATGATGACAATTATTCCGTGTGTGAAATTTATGCTCTTTCTTTCTAATTTATTTCTCTCACTAAATAAGAAACAACAGAAAACGTGAGATGTGAATCAAATAAGAAATAAAGAGAGTTATTTAGATATGAGTTATTATGAAAACATGAATAGAATTATTTTTTTAATTTCTGAGTGCGGTCTTGGAGCTTTTTGAAATGTTTTGTCAAGTTTTTAAGAATTATTAAGAAGTTTCTAAGACAAAAATTAATTTCTTAAAAAAATTTGTAAAATGAATGAAGTTTACAATATTCTTTTAAGTTGTAAAAATATTTACAAAAACAGCTTGTAGAAAAAATTTTTGCTATATAAATTGTAAAAAAATTAACAACAAAAAAATACAAAATCTGTTGTAAGAAATTTACAAATTTATTGTAAAAAAGTTTTACACTACAAATTTTTTACAAATTTTTTAAAAATTTATAAAAAAGTAATAAGATTTTAAAAGAAAAAACTTACCAAAATTATCAAAGAATAAATTTTTAAAAAAATTTCTTACATACAATTCTATAACTTTCTTGTTTGGTTTTAATGCTGTTAGTAAAAATGCAATAATCATAAGAAATTCATATGTTTAATATTCATAATTTTCATATGTTAATAAAATGTCGTTATTTTTAAGAACTTTTTGTTTACTCATATCTGTAATAAAAAAGAGCTATTAAATATTCATAAACGTCCTTCTTTCTCTTAATTCTCATCGGCATCATTTGTAATTTTCATAATTGTTACTGCTAACAAAAAAGCAGCTTTGTTATGACGATGATGATGATTACGGAGATGAGAAACGACGACCCATCTCACTCCTCCTTCTTGTGGCGAAATGAAAAAGTAACTAACATCACATAACAATTATTTTCATTTTAATAACTCTCATTCTTACATAATTAATGTCAGCGCAAATAATTGCTTACAATTTTTTTACAACTCAACTTTCATTTGCATTTCCTTCTTTTTTACTCTCATAAATATTTTTAGGACAAAAAGGGTTCACAAGAGCAACAGCAGCAGGAACAAGTTAATCTACTGCAGATAGAGCACGAAGGTGAGTACCTTGATCAGTTCTCATAGATAAAAACGAGGAAATATGTTGAAATTGGGTTAGAATGTTGCTGACTAGTAATAATGATTAACGAGAAACTTTTTGCTTTTTATTGCTTTATCAGCACATTTGCCATCATTTTTAGCTTTAATGAGAAATTAAAAGTTGAATGACCAAGAATTGCGTGCTAAAATATTTTTAATGCCGACAGCAAGTCACATAGACAAAAATTTTTTTCTCTTTCATCTTTAAGTATTCTAGAGGGAATGCGAAAGTACAAAGATAAATTCAAAGTGTGTACTTGATTACGTTGACAAATAAATCTACATAAGCATCTATTTCACCGCTGACTCAAAAACGTGCTCAACTTTCAGCTTTCCGCTAGTCACGACTTCCTTTGATTTAATACATCTGAAAATAAAATCTGTAATTTTAATCGTCAGTTACCTATGTTTTTATAACGCATTTTTCTTCTAAAATATGAAAGTTTTATTACAAAACAACTTAAAAAATTTTTTTAAATTGCCACTTGCATGCATTTTTTTGTCAAGTTGATTTAAAGTTGACCTACACAAAAATGTCATTTATTCATTCGGATTTTATTTAATTCATTTAAAATCCAGCAAATTTGTATAAAAATCAATGATTTTTTAATTTACTATGGATTTTAATTGAATTAAATTCAATCTGAATAAACTAAAGACAATTTTGTGTAAGTCAACTTGACAAAAATATGCTCATATCAAGTAAAATATGCATGCAAGTTCAAACCCTAATAAACGTGTACTCGTGCAAGTTGCATGCAAAAAAGCCTCTATACATTCATATTTTATTTGAATTTTGACTTTCAAATGTTGCTTGACTTTTGTACACTACAGACTATGAGACTTGACTGTTTTACTTAATTTGAAAATTTCGACCAACGTACAACAGTAACAAGGAAATGGCATAAAGTTTCGCATAAGAGCTTTTTAAAAAAGATCTTATGATTAAATAAATAACAGCTTAAAAACCATTACTTGAAAGTCTAGTTATAAAAGCAAACAAAACGACAAAGTGCAAAAAATAATATCATTTTTCCATATTAATTCAAAAATATGCTAGAAAAATTGTTATGTCAATGCAAAAGCAACATCGTGATGAGATGAGAAATTTGAAGAACTTTCTTTCTACAAGTGAAAGTAAACTTCTCTGATGATGTTTGCCTAAAGCAAAGCTATTTTTATCTATTTTAGTTCCTCTTACTGTAACAAGAATAATGTTTTAAAGTATGACTTTATCATCATCGATGTCAACATCTAACAGTTCCTGAATCGACCTCAATTATTTATCGAAGTATGTGCTTTTTTTGCACAACATCACAATAATGAAATGTCATGTTTCCAGTCAACAACTATTTTTTTACTTGTGTACATCTCAATCTTATCTTTTACTAGTTAGTTGAATGACAAGAGTGCTACATATGTCTACAAAACTCTCAACTTGTCTCACTCATTCTAAGGAGCTTGAAAATTAAAGAAAACAAGAAGAAATGTGGGAAGAAATTTTTTTTCAATTGCGACAATTCTTTATATGTCCTATTTCATACAATATATGTGAGAACAACTCAATCTGTATAAGTGTAAGAAAGGGAACGAGAAAATGTGAAATCTTCTTCATTTGAAATCTAATTAAGATTGTGATATTCGAAGAAACGCTCGCACAGATGATTTAATTCTATGAGCACATAAGCAAAAGAAAATTTTTCTCTTTTTTATAATGTTTTTCCTTATCTTAGCAAGACAGATATGCGCTTACCTTTAAAATAAGCTAAAAAATGAAAAATTTCAATTTAATTTTAAACCACCTGTTAGTTATTTTTTTAATAAAATAGAAATCTATTTAATGTGACAAGCAAATGTCATAACAATTTTTCTTTCATTTCCTTACCTAGTTATGAGTGAAAGAATCAATTCATGTGAATAAATAAAACTTCTATGACTTCTCACTATTTTGTGTTGATATGTTATGACAATCTTTTAACGACATAATTTGTTGGTAAATATTTGATTATTTGTTGCGTGAATGTTTGGATAATTTTTGATATAATTTAGGTTGGCAAGGGTTATGAACTAGATTGAGATACAGTAGCGGCCAAAAGTAAATGGGCAAAAAATAAAATGTGGATAACTTTTGAATGGAACGTCCAATCAAGCTAAAATTTTACATAGAAGTAGCATTTCATAAGTGATTTCTTGCTTGCATGTTGATTTGATATTGAAATCAAAATGTTGATATTTTTCAATCCCAAATTCGACTAAAAATTTGAATTTGATTGTGTACTGAAAATTTTAAATAGATTAAATTAAATCTGAGGATTTTCCAATTTTGCAAACAAATTTTGTCTAAAAAAAACTATCACTAATTTTGAAAAAGCATATTTTGATTAAATTGCAATCTCTCGTTGTTTAAAATTTAAAATCAATAAATTATTTATTCAATATGAAAAATTATATTCATTAAAAATATAAAATTTCCTTTGTACATATCGTATGTTAAAAAGTAAATTGATAAATTTCAGTCTATAAATCACGTTCATGTTAATAAATAAAAAAGTAACTACATATGTAACATATTGAGTATGTATAAGGTGAAATGATAGGACATGAAAAAATCTCATGTAATATTCACGCACAAACACGTGTGAATTGGGCTTTCATAGATATTAAATCATTCTACATGTTTTTTGTGTGTGCTACATTTTTAGATGACACTATATTGATTAAATCGGAAAATACTTTTGTGGTCAACGTTTCATGATGGCGTGATCGATAAACTTAACGTAAATATCGAAATAAACTTTTAAGGCTGTTTCAATGACAAAAAATGTTAAGATTGCATTATTCTACCATTTATATCGATTTTCACATTTGGTGTCTCCCACTCTAAAAACGATTGACCTATTTCTATAAAACCGCATTAATGAACTTACCATAACTTCACTCATGTACACACTTATTTTCACATAAATAATGACGAATACTTTAACATTACTTACTTAGTTAACAACCCATGCAGAAAGTGAAATAACAAGAAATAATGGTGGAAGAATAAACTGCTGTTGAAAATCAATTAAAGTTCTTTATGGAAGATTGTATTGCACACAGTGATGAAAGTTATTTAAAGAAATGCAATTAAGTTCTTTTCCTCATTTTGACGACTTTACTTCCTTATGCAAGAAAAGTAGAAAAAAAAATTGAAAAATGCAATAAGAAATTTTTTAGGTTTACGAGTGAGATTCAATTGCTGTAATATGTAAGAATTAATGAAGAAATTGCATGAAAACAGACTCTCTCTCCTTCTTTAAATATGAGCACACATTCCAAATATTAAAACGTGATGATGACGATAATAAAATGATTTCCTTTTACTTTAAGCATCATATCCAACATACATGTCTATTTTTTTCTGTGTTGCTATGTAATATAAAAAATATAAAGAAAAATAGAACCATGCATTATTATTATTCAGAACATAATCATATAATTTCCATTGCTTATGAAAGAAAGGACGCAAGCATAATTGAACGTATAGAGAAAGATTTTCATTCTCTTCAATCGACAAAATGCAAAAATCATCAACAATTGAAAAAAAAGGAGGGAAAATGCTTAAAATAGAAATCTATGAGAGAAAATATTACAAGGAATAATAGAAAATAGTTTCGCAAAAGTCCTTTGATTTATGAAAAAAATCATTAAAAAATACAGACCTAAAGTTTAATTTTTCAGATTAAAAACTATTTTATATTAATTTTTCTTTATACCTTTTCTTTAATCTAACCGAATTAAATTGAATCTTTACATTATTTTTATCGCTGTGATGGTTTCAAAATTATTGAAAATAATGTAAAAGTAACTTTAATTTTAATGAATTTTTACTTTAATTTATTTTAAATCTATCTAAAAATCCTAGAATTTAATTTAATCTTTACCTATTACTTAATCTTTCACAAAAAAACTTGGGTCAGATTAAATTTAATCGCTAAGATTTATAATAACTTCAATAAAATTTTACCAAAAATGAATCAATTTCTTAAAATTAATTCGGTTCAATAAAAATTTAATCTCAATCAGTCGCAAAGGAAATCAAAAGATTGCTATTATTTCTTAAAAAGTAAAGCTTAATGTTTTTCATCATGTCATTCGATTAGAGTTCGATATGGCATAATGATGATTGTAATGTCGATAATGAAATTCCAATAAATATAAACCAGTAAATAACTGCAGGCTGACCCAAGCAATAAATTTCTCGCATCAAATTTTAAAAACCAATTTCATCATGCCATACTGAGCTAATAAAAGTTAAACAATGAACAGAAATTAGTTTTGTACATAATTTTTCAGCAATAAAGAATAGCAAGGGAATGAATGAAAAAATTACAAATGTCATAGCCTTTGTGCATATGTGTAAACAAGTTTTAGACAAAAGCTCATACCGGAAGCTTTACGTCATTTTTCTTCGTTAATGATTGACCAAGCATTTAGGCAGCAAAGCATCATCAATCTATACTCACTTAAGAATTTATCATTTCTCCTTTATTTATTTATATTTGATGGACGATGAATGAAATTGAAGTCGAGTTAGAAAGCGGAAGATATTTATAAATAGTAAACGAATAAAGCGGACTTTCTTAATTGAATATTTGGAAGAATTTTCTTTCTTGTCTTTCATATATAAAATTACATTATTTTCCTACCTATCATACTTTTGTCTGTAAATCATTCATGATAGGAAATTACCACCGCTGTGTGTCTGCTCTCTCAAATTTGTAAAGTTCTCTTTTATGCTCACAAATTTAATGCGCATGAGTGAGAATCCTCACACGGAACAACACGAGCAATTTCTACAATTTCTTTTCTATCAATGCTCATTCTCTTCACATGGCTTTTTTTCTTGTCTGTTTTCATGCTGTTCTCTGTGTAATCGCACAAAAATTATTTTCTCCATTTAAAGAGTATACTCATTTTTAGTCGAACGCCATCAGCTGTCTCGTGAGGAAGTAAAAATTAATGCAAACGAGTGTTATTAATTTTTATTGTCTATGAAAATTAAAAAAAGATAAATTCCAAAAATAAAAAAATCCTTATGTATAATTTAATATCAAAATTTGGCATATATAAAATCAAAAGTGTGAACAAAAGTAAAAGCTCAATGGTGTCATATCATACAATACACATGTGTGAAATGTGAGAAAACAAATGAATGAATAATTGATATACATTCGGTGCTGAAAGTAAAGGAAAAAAAGGCAAGCAAGTAAAAGGATGTTTAAATTTTTAATTAAATTCTAGTGCGTGTGTATGTCATACATAGATTTCATAAAAAAAGGGAAGAATTAAATTAATCAGAGACAGCGGATTTACAAGTTGAAAAACAAGAAGTTGTTGTTTGTAAGTTTATTTACAATTCATTTCTAAACCCTTATATTTAAGTCTCTCTCAGCTCAACTGCTTAGTTACATGCATATTTAATATATTTGTGACGCATGTTTTAAAATTAATTCTATTCTCACTCTTACTCGAGTATTCTTACTTTCTTATTTTTGGTATAATATCATATGAGGATTGACATATAAATACTCATGAAAATCAGCTTTGAGCGTGGGATTTAAGGTAGAATTTTTGTTTATATTTTCAGAAATATCACTTTGAAGATTTTAAATCATTAATCTTTTTTAGCTTTAAAAAACTTCCTTTTTTGAAACTAAAATAAAACGTAGTATAAAATATCAATTTTATGTTTGTAGCGCATTTTTTGTGACAAATAAGAATTTTATTAAAAATGACCAAAATATTAATTTTTTTCTGTATTTTATGAAGTATATAAATTTTTAGAGAAAATTTTAAACCATAATGTTCATAAATTGCTATTTATTTAATTTTGGAATCAATTTTTATGAAAACTTAGTTAACTTGACTTTTAACTTGATTTTTATATGGCACTTAAAGTTTATTTAAAGGAAAAGACAAAATGCTGACATTTGTATTTTTTCTCTTCATACATGATAAAAAATTGCGCTAAAAATGATTTATTGAAGAATCGACACACTGAAATCTGAAAGCTTTTAATCTAACCTACAATCAACCCTTATATCAACGCACACACAAGTGAAATTTAATAAATTGTTTATATGTTGTGATGTGTCGTAGGATAAAAGATCTCAAACTTTAATGAAGAGTGCTAAGCTCTTTTGTTGCTCTTAAGACATTCATCTTGTCTCTTAACCCCTTTTCGCACTCATTAACTTACTCGTAAGCCTTCATCTCATTTGTTAGATACATAACGTTAACGTTAATTATGTTTACAATGTGACGAAAATAAATTTTATTCTTCGTTTTTTAAAGCGAAAGTAAGACTATGACAAATTAGATGTCTCTGTCTCTTTCGCATGAGAAATAAAGAAATTTTTCTTTCATCTTTCTTAAAATATTTGTTGAAGATGAAAGAAGGAAGCTTTAATATGAAAGAAGTTTTTTTGTAGTGAGAAATTTCCGACTCATCTTACTAATGCAAAAGTTTTTTTTATCCTTTTCTCATTTATGTCGCATCCAATTTCATACGGTAAAATGAATTAAGTGAACTAGTTGAGGAAAAAATGTGTGTTTGAATGTTATTTGGTTTTTGAGGATGAGAAAAAGTTTACTTATGAATGTGGCCAAAAGGCATAGAGAGATGGAAATGATTAGAGTTTTCTATCTTCTATATACATGTTTGGATTTTCTGGTTGTGATACTTTTTTTGACTTTTTGATGTTAGATTACTTTTTAAGCCACAAAGCTCATGACTTTATCAATTTTATTAAACGAAAAGCTTTTTCTCAATGTTTAAGTACTTAAGGTTTTTAAATTAAATTTTTAATAGACTTTATGATAGAAAATTATTGATTTTAAAATTATAAATAAAATATTATTTCTTCAAGACAATCAAAATATAATGTCTTATCATAATTTCATGTCAATTAAACAATCATTAGTTTCTAAATAAACGATTGTTTCTTGATAAATAAAATCAAGTTAATTTGACATTTTTAATAACTTGACTTGATACTAAATTATTTTACTTTCTATAACTTGACCTAAACTTGACTTTTGTTAAAAATTAAAAAATCATCAATTTCATAACTGATAAATTATTTTAAGACAATTAACCTGACTTAAACCCAATATTTTAATTAATCTAAAATTTAAATTAAATAATTAAGGTATCCAAGCCTTTATTGTTCTTCTAATTACTTTCCTAATCAAGTCAAAAAAAATTTCGCTCATAAACAAGAATCTCAAATTTCTTGCAAGTAAGAAGAAATCAGAAAATTTTGGTAAACTTCAAAGTAAAATAAAGAGAATATTACTTTATTTATAAGTAAAAGAATTATTAAAGTCCTCCTGTATAATCCTAATCAAACTCCAGAGAAAAAGACCAAACAAGACACACAGACTTATCAAATATTTTGCTCGCATTCCTTTTTCATTAAATCATCAAAAGCAAAGATTCTCGCTTTATGAAGGGTCAAAGACGAAGATAAAATTCCTGTTAATTATATCAAGCTCATTAATGTTCAAGAAAAATTCTTCATTTTTTAAGATTCTCATAAAAATTTCTTTTCTTGACTTTACTGCTTTTTCTATGTTGAACTTTCATGTTTGTTCGCTCTATTGCGTGTTTATAATCCTTTTTATATAATCTCATTATTTTCTTAATCTTCATAATTATTAATGTAATTCAATTAAATAGTCTTAAAAGCCAGAAGAAAGACTTGTGCTATTAATTCTAATAAAAATTTTCATTTTTTTTGCTGCGATAATTAATGTCAATTTAAAGGCATAAAAAAAGTTTAAAAGCTTCTGTTGAATTCATTTACATTAAAATTATATGAAAATTCTTTAAAGTTCTTTAAGTTAAACTCTTTCTTTGAGAATACTTTAATAAAATTTATAAATTCTACTGTATGTATAAAATAAAGAATGAAAAATTTATTCAACTGGAAAGAGTTTCCTCCTACTACTACTGACTTGAAGCAGATTGTAAGATAAAATTCTCTATATTTTATGCGAATGTGACAGAATGGAAAAAGTTGGTTGATCATTCATAAAATAAATAAGTAAGAAAGTTATTTCAAAGGTTAAAAAGAGAAGAATCCATGAAAATATGGTCAATACTTAATATGAGGACAAAGTTTTTCATTTATTTATGCAGCAGCTCATTTTTTTAGGTTTGCCTCATATAAAATGATAAAGCATAAAAATTTATGAATAATTTTCAAATGACAAAGTTACGCTCAATCCTTTTGTGATGATGAACAAAATTTCTCGCTCATTTTTTTGATGAGAAAAATTCCTCTAGGTCTTCATTTTGTTGAAATAACCAAACATAAACAAGAAGAAGAAAAATGATCAAAAATGAGTGATTACCTAAATTTGCCGGCACGAGGAAAAGTTTTTTTATTATAAGCGCTAAAAATGTCTCATGAGGAATAGACAAATATAAAAATAGCTGTAATAAATGTGGTACAAAAGTTCATTGGTTTTAAAAAACTAGCATGTTAAAAACTAGAAATTTTAGCTATAAAAACATGCGAAAAATAAATAAATATTAAAATTTCTATAAAAAATTAAAACTTAAAATTTCATTAGAAAACAATAAAAATCTTTCATTTGCGCTACCCTCAAGCAGCAGCGAACACAATGTAAACATTTTCAGCCTAAAAAATCCCCGCAAGAAATTTATGAATTTTTTATCATCAAAAAACTTTATTTCAATTTTTCTCATCAACTACTACCACAAAGTCGTCTATTTGACGACAATTTTATCGCCTTTTGAAATTTTTTGTGTCTTTTTTAAATTTATTCATGATGATAATTTATTTTTATGCTAATTTTTTACAATTTCAAATTTACTCGAACATGAAAGTTTGGAATGAGAAGAAGAATTATTGTACTTTGCATATGATACAATCACTAAGTAAGGAAAAGCTGCTTTGTCTAATGATAAGAAAGCAATTTGAATGAATGAAGTGTAAGTGGCTCTCATTGCGAGTCATTATGCTTAAACTTCAACTATACAAAATTGCCTATGACTGCATATACAATAGAAACAAAAAAAAGAATCTTCATTTTCATCGTCTCTTTTTATGTAGATGAGCTGTTCAATCTTTCTCTTTCAGCTTCATAAATATTCTCGACAGAGAACAAGTAAAGTACTCTAGCAAGATGAATGTCGAATGTAAATCTCAGTCAGAGTTAAAATTCAGCAGCGTCATGAGCAAAAGAAATGTAAATTGACTCTCTTATAAGAAACGCTCATAAAATGTCCTGAGATAATATTGACTTAAAATTAATGATTGCGTCAGGCTGTAATTTTTCATTTTCTCTGACAAACCACAAACAAAAAATTACATGTTGTAAACTCATTCAATGAGAAATGAATAAATATCATGAATTACATTTTATGAAAGAAAATTTCTCAGCTAATTATTGAAAAGGAACGAAATGAGAGCTTAAAAAGTTTTTTTAATTAACTTTTCTTCTACTCTTCATCATAGCAGCAATAAATTATGAAGAATTCATTGCGTGGTATGATTGGAAGGATTCTTTTTTTTGTATTTTTAAAGTACTTTAATTTAAATTCGTTATAGCGTATGCTAATTGGAGATCTTTTTATTTCTTCTTTGCCTTTAAGGTGTTTTCTTTAATTGACTCAATGTTGTTTTTGTAAGATTCCATTTTAATGCTAAGATACTCATTTTGAATTTTAAATGTTTCTTCAAAATTTTAAATTGATTTTAAAGCTATTGTTAGAAAATCTATAAAGAAATTTCATCAAAAATTATAAAACAATTTTTTGATTCCTTTCATTTTTATCAAAAAAGAAAAAAATTTAAGGTTTAAAATTAAATTGTCACCAGTCATCCAGAGTATCCTAACTTCAGTTTCATTTAACAAACATAAGAATAAGTAGCTATGAGCTGTTGTTTTTTGAAAATGAACTTTGTCGAGAGATAATAATGTGAAAGTTTACTCACTCGTTAATTTTGTCTGAACAAATTGAATTTCATTCCACCACCGCGAAACCTTAAAATAACAAGATTTTCAAGCGACATAAATTACTCAACTCTCATGCAAGTCCTCGCACAATAATTGACAATAATTGTTTCGAAACAACTTTTTTATAACAAATTAAAAAAGTTTTTTTCTTTTCTTCTTAAACTTTGTCTTGTATTGAATTTCGTTCTCTTTAAATTTCTTGTAAAATTCAACACGTAAAAAAATAAGAAAACTCCTCCAGCGTCCTTTTTTTATTCAATTCTTTTTCTCCCTTTTCTCGACAGTTCACTAACTTAACATAAAGGTAGTAAACAGATATAATACCCATATATGCGACATTCATCCTCCCCTTTTAAAAGTTGAAAAAACGCACACAAACACATGATACTTGAATGGTACTTGAAAATGGTTGGAGAACGTTGTCATTGTGGTTTTTATTAAATCATGATATTTACACAAATCCATTCATATGTACAAATGTTTATGCTTTTTTCATTTGTATGTGACGATGCAATTTCTTTACAAATTCTTTTTCCTCTAACTGCTGCATTAGTAGCAACTTTTAAATTCTGTTTACACGATTTTTACTTAGGTACAAGTTTTCATAATAAATAATATTTTTCTGTTCATCACTAAAATACAATGTCAAGACTTAGATACTTAATTTTATAAATTTTAATCGATTGAGGGAAAATTATGGTCTTCAATACTGTAAATATTATATTATTTTATTGAAACAACCAACAGACATCTTTTGATTTATGTTTCATGGTTTTTAAATAATGTTGCTTTTCTCAATTAAAAATTTTTTCTTTGTTCAATTAAATCAAGTTGAACTTGAAGTTCTATTCACTTTTTCAACTTGACTTAGGCTTTATTAACTTGACTTTAAATGACTTGATTTTAACTTGACAAAAATATCTTATTTTAATCTTCAAGATTGTTCTGAATTCTTTTTATCAAAAATTCATTTTCAAATGTTTCAACTCAACTTCATTTTAAATTCAATCATTGTTGAAGTGTTCACATCTTGTACGATGTTTTATATTTTTAAAATACTAAATAATTTATACAATTTATCTTGATTTGTTTATTTTCTTTTATATACACTTAAGTACTTATATACATACATGTGTAAACGGCACTTTGTTTATAATTTAGTAATGCCAAGTTTCTTCTCTAATTAACTTCTACTTTTTCTTTGATTATTTTTACGTGCTTACGATTTGTTTTTATTTGAGTTTCAAATTAATTTCTCGAGACTTTATTTTGAGTATTTTTATGGTCAAAAGTGATGGAAAAAGGGTCTAGAAAAGTTCATGAATAGACTTGACCTGAAATATTTGAATTTAAAAAGACATTAAATCATTTCTAGACATAAAATGACATAAGCTGTCATCATCATCAGTTTCAAACAAAACCACAGACATTTTCTCTAATTAATGACGTCATGGAAAAGGAAAATATCGCTCGCAGTACACATCAGTATATCTTCATCACCCATCTGCACTTAATTCACCAAGACATGGACGAAGCTGTATAAAAGTCTTGCTGAAGTGAACACAAAAAAATTTAAATATTTACATTATACATTTTCCATTATTGTAAACCGGATGGAGCGAATAGACGGAATGTGCTTATGAACATATAAATTGAGGCCTGTCTCGTGTAATTAAGTTGTATAAAACGCAATTACGCTATAAATTTACGGCTGTTAGACTTCTTCTTCTCATTCAGACTTTCTCTCTTTCTCAGTCGACTCGACAATTGCCAGTCTCATAAATATGTCACCATCGTCCTAAATCATGATTCATAGTATACATCTCTCTTTCGCTGACTATAGTCGTTGTGGTTGGTGAGTGAGCAAAGTTTTGTCGGACAGTTAAGCTCTAAAAAAGCTTTTTTTGCGGAAGTTGCCAGTTATGACTTAAACATTATAAATTAGCAATAAAAAAGAAAATTGCAATTTAATTTTTGGTCAATTTAGTCCATTTAATGGTAATTATTTTAAATCTTGTATAAAGAAATAATAAATTTATATCAAAGTTTGTGTGTTAATGTAGTAGATCAAATGTATGTTCTACTAACAAATGTAGATCTAAGATCTACCTAATGAAAATTTAAACAAATGAAAAATTTAACTTTAATTTAGCATTTATTCTAGATTTTTAGCTGTTCTAAATTGATTGTTGTTCTTAAAGCATTAAAAGCATTCAAATTAAATATTTCAATTCATTTAATTATTCAATAATTCCTGTGAAAATATAAAATTATAATAATTTAGTAGACTTTAAATCTACATTTGATCTACTAAACTAATCATACAAATTTTCACATGATTTGATAATTCCATGTATCACACCATCATCATTCGTGTAATTTTTCACACTCACTCACATTCTTTTCGTGAATGAAAAGTGGCACTCATTAAACTTCATCGCACGTTTCATCATCATTGCCTCAAGTAAACGTTGACTCAACTCAATTGCCAATAAACATATGTGCGTGTGTGTGTATTTGTGTAAAATTTTTGAATGAGTACCAAAAAGTGTGTCGGAAGCAAGTTCACAATCAATTTTTCGATGTCTGTGGATTGAAAGGTGATGAGTGGGTGCAAAATTGAAAGTGTTTTTATGAGTTTGTGATTGAGGCATAAGCATCTGTCTATGATAGCGTTTATTAAGTGAAACTCAAATGTAATGAGATTTTTGTTATCTGTTGCGACTTTGATTGATAATTTTTAGAGCGAGTGCAAAAAAACTCTTTAGAATTTTCTTATATTTTGTCCTTTAAAAGATGAATAAAAATATTTACTTGGTTTTTGATTTGTTTATTTAGGCTGAGGCTGTTGAAGAATTCTCTTGAGCTTTAAAGAACATTTTAAAGTGTAATTTTGACCTCAATATTGAAAATTCACTCATGTGAATGATATTTGGTACAAACACTTTTTAGAAGGCTAATTTATTCACAAATTTCTCAAAAGGATCCATTTTAAAGGGATATAAAATAAATCATGTTAAAGCATTTGTTCAATTTTGTTGCTTTTAAAGCAACTCAATCGTTGGATTATATTATAATATAACTCATCTGCCCTTAAATAACTTCTTCCTTTTCAACATAAAACACCTTTAGTCAATTAAACTCTGATGGAAAGCTCAATTTCCATTAAATTCACACAAACATGAAGCAAAAAAGGTTAACAAAAAGGACTGCCAATGAATTACTATGATTTTTAGACACTCTTGAAGGTTTAACCACAAAAAAGACTAAAAGAAGAAATAAAGTGATGGAGGTAGGCAATTGACTCAACAAAATTACGAATAAAAAAAAGTTTGATGCATGTAAAAGCTGGCATTCTTAAGTGCGTAATATTGCCTAATAACATGCCAATCGATTTCCTATTTCTTTTTCTCCTCATCACATCACTCTTTAACAGGCAGTAAAGAAAAAGTTTATTGATTAGGAAACACAACATGATTTCATTTTTTTACATACAACACACACTTGCTTGCACACGCCATTCGCCTCTATCAAAATACTTTGCGACTCACTACTCTAAGAGAGAAGAAAAACAAATTTCTTTTCGTATTTTCTTCTTTCTTTCATTTTTATTTTGAAAGTAACCTGTTGCTGCTGCTATCATGACATAGAAAAAGAAAAAAAGAGAAATCTGCTTAAGCATTTGTTATTTTTCCCTTCCTTTTATATGTATGTGTCTGGTATGACATCGATCGATGCTATAAACTAACAATATTTATGCCGATTCATTAAAGCTCTTTTATCTCCCTCTTGTTCTTTTTTTTGTCTATATCGTCGTCGTTCACTCGCTTACTCGAGGGCAATATCAATCTCGTAAAATAAAGCAACCGCAAAAGCAGTAGCGTGTGTGTCATGAGAAAGCATAAAAGGAGTAAAATGAGATTGTCGATGATGGATAAATGAAGCGTTAAGCTTTCCCTCTTGTAAACTAAACATATATGTACAATTCATTCCAATTCAATGATTGTTTATGCTACGCACTATAAATTCTTATTTCAATCACAAGACATGCAAGGAATTATGGGATGATAGAGAGAAAATGAAGGAATTTATTTATAATAAAGTGACATGCGAGCAAACATCTGGGAAGATTCAGTTTTTGCGTTGTCTTGTTTAGAAAAAAAATTTATAATTTCAAAGATATCGAAAATAATTGAAAACCGAATAGTGTGACAAAGAAGTGGAAATTTCCATTGCATGCTTAAGTCAACTACTGTCAGGTGAAGAAAATCCAATGAATAAACAGATTTTGTTTGCTAATCGGTCTTGGCTACTGGAACATTTCTGTTTGCTTGCTTATTTGTCCTTTATTAAATTTTTATTGCTTCACTCTTAAATTTATTCTTTTTTGAATTCTAAAAAAAACAAAAAGAAAAGTCCTATATTTTGATGACTTATTATGATTCAATTTTCTAACAAAAGAAAACCAAAAAAACCCAATCAAAAATTCAACACAACAATGACAAAAATCAATGAATTGCTTTCGATCTAAATTTGAATAAACACAAATAACCAATTACCACAGAAACTCGGTCATAAAATTTGTTTTTTTTTCCTTTCTCTTTTTTGTTAGGGAAACCTTTCATACAATTTTTTCTTGCCCACACAGCAGTAGTCTCTTATCATCATCATGATAGATGTCCATTAAATTTATGTAAAATTTAAACTTATCTTTATTCTTTTCAAAAAGAAATCAAATTATTTTACAACAAATCATTCAATTTAAAGTTTTTTACTGTTCAGTGAATATGAAGAGATGAAATACAATTGTGCGTTTGATAACAAAAAGCAAGAATAATGAACATGAGAAATTGATATGAGCAGTTCGTTTAGTTCATGCAATTTGAGAATTCATTGATGTAGAAATGGCCATGGAAAGAAATGTCCAAGAGAGAAAGAAAAAAATGTTGTATCACGATAGATGAAATATTGATTTTTAATGTCAATGTCGGGGTGATGATTGTGAACGGATGAGAATTTATACCATATGCGAAATTCACATATATATTCGTCTAAACAAATTGGACGTGTATGTCATAACTTTTTTATCAAGATGCGAGACGAAACCATAAATAAGATTTCACTTGTTGCTTAAGCATAAAAATTAAATAAACACAAACACATAAGAGTCATTTCATAGTTTTCGAATGTGGCAAATAAACTTCATTTCCTTTTCATTTATATTCCGTATTTATGCTTTAGTTCTCCTACTACAAACACTAATAAATTCCAATGTATATTCATACTGAAGTGCTTTTTTGGGCTTCCGTTTTTTCATTCTGCCTACACGCAGCAAACATAAGAAGGCTAGTGATGAAAATAAATAGAGTTTTTTCCGAAATTTCCATTTATAAACTGAAAATAGAGAAACTTTTTACGGCGTAGAATTTCGAAATTATTCCTAGAAGTTCAATTAGTTCCAAAATAAGGACATTTGGAATGCAGAACAAAGAATATAAAATAAAATTTTTTTCTTTTAGTCACGATCTGATTTTATAAAGCGTAATCAAATTCAATCTTAGGAAAAATCAAAAAAAGAAAAAATTGACATTTAAATTTTACAACCTTATTTTTGATATTCATACGTAAGAGACAGAGAAAGTAAGTGGGTGGTAGTAGAAACAGAACTCAATCAATATTTTGATTCATAACCAACTCAAATATTTATGATATTACTCATAAAAAAGGTTGAAGGCAACAAAACAAAATGAGCTTTCTTTAATTTAACAACCGCAAGACACAAAGACACGAAATAGCTTTTGGCGCGGTAAACTTTTTTTTGACTATTCGTCTGGAAAATATCAAACTTTTTCATGATAAGCCGCATCCTTGGTAACCACAACGGAAAACGCAGTTAAAGCTAAAATACAACAAGATTTATTTTCCTCTTTTTTTGAAGCTTTTCTTCTCTGTCATTATCAAGGTATTATAAATCCACAAGAGATTATACTCATCATCATTAATGGGAAAAATACTTGGAAAAGCTGCTACATTGGTGCTGCTTATAAATGTTTCTTTTCTATCATCTCTCTAATGACAAAATGTTGAATTTAAAATAATGACAAATTAATTGTAGGTTTCTAATCATTGTTATAATTTTAAACTTTTCTTTTATACTAATTTTAAAGAAATTTTACCTAAAAATTTCATTAACAGAATTAAATTGAAATCCAGGAGGTCTCAATTCAAAAAACTGACGGTTAAAATTTTCAAATTATGGGTAAAAAACGCGCGCCCAATACAAATTATGAGTAAAAAACTGCACATCAATTCAAAGTATGGATAATAACGGTCAGTTGAGACCCCCTGAATTGAAATTTATATTTTTATGAAAATAAAAACCTTTCAATTATTCAAAAATAAATGTGGTATAAAATGATATTGAAGTTAAAATATCTAGGTTTGGAATTCTTTGCTGGTGATTTGTTATTTTTTTGCTATTAGAGTTCAAAAATAACCGTCATTTATATTTTGAATTGATAAGTATGAAGTTACGTTTTATATTGTTAAGTTTTAGTTCTATTTTTATTATGAATAAAGTTTATTATACATTTTATTTTAACGGAAATACTTGTGTATTTATTATGAAGTTTCATCATTAGCTTTATTGTTGGCAATTTTAAATTCCAAGCTTGGAAAAATACAGTCTCAATGCATACAAAATTGAGCAGTGCACAATTATTTATGAATAAACATAATTTCTCTTTTCATCAACCTTAACTAAATTATAAAAAATATTTTTCATACAATGCACAGATTAAATTGATAAAATCTCATTGTTTAATCAAATGAATTTATGATGATAAATTTCTGAACTGTAAGCACGATTTATTGATTAAATAAATTAAAAAGTTTTGCTGCAATGAAATCTCATTTAATATTCAATTTTAATTATTAATAATTGATAATTTTAAAGTACTGCATTAAGTAACGAACAATTAAATTCAATAAAATCCTCAATTAACAACAAGAACAAATGATAATAATTACATTTATCGTATAATACAAGGCGTGAGAACTCTTTGATTATTTTGATTATTTTTTGATTATTTTGATTATTTTTTGATTATTTTGATTATTTTTTGATTATTTTGATTATTTTGATTATGCGTTTTTCTCTTTTTCTATAAGTCCTAAAAATTATCTTAATAGCTTTAAAGAAAGCTATGACAAAAAGAAACAGGAATCAAAATGTATTTTGTGGCTTTCAAATACTGTATAGAAACTATTGCTATTTTTGTAAAAGTCCAGTCTTGATTTTTTTTATTTTTTCGAAAAAAAAGGTAACTTGATGCGAATAATCAAAAAAATAATCAAAAAAGTTCTCAGGCCTTGGTATAATACAAATTTCGACATTTAAAATACATAGACTTTTAAATTTCACCAAAAATTGGCTGACGGAAGAGAAAATTTTTAATTCATTTTCTAACAGCAGGAAATTCACTTTTCTATTCATATTCACTCAGCTGTTTCGGAAATGATAATAGGCAAGCATATATAAAATGCATAAAAATAAATTTCTCGTACACATTCGACTGAATGAGCAGAACTGTGAAAATGCTACAAAGCTGTTTAGTAAAAATTCGCAAAAGACGAGCGTAAAATTTAATGATGAATTTGAGAGAGATTGAAGGGAGAGCTGAGAGTACGACTATATGTAATTTTAAGTCATCGGGAGAGTAACGAGAGAAAAATTTTTATTTTTCTTCCGAGAGATGAGTATAAGAAGAGAAGAAAATTCAAAGAAAAAAAAGTGTTGTGAGCGAAGCTTTAAAGATGTGATAAAATCGCAAAATATTTCGTATCGGTCACAAATGGAAGAAAAATTATTTTCTGATAGAGAAATCAGTTGAAAATTGTGACGCACGTGAGACAGTTCCAATTTTCTTCACATACTTTTTACTCGCGCTTTTTGATTTTGCCGACAATCGTAAAAGAAGAATTCTAATATTCAAAGTTTGAATATTTTTTTTCACATTTTCGAATAACTCAGCCATATGGCACAAGTGAAGTGAAAAAGAAAAAAAAGCGTAGATAAATCAATCGATAGGGGATTTTCATAGGAATCATTTTCCTATTAAATGTGTGTAATATTCACAAAGATAAATTATTAATTCACAAACACATTAACTTGCTGTGGCATAAATAGACAGCGACTAACAAATGTACGCAGCTGTGTTAAAACGTGTCGAGTGAACGTAAAAAAATTCAAAATTGAATTTTCATTTTGTGTTGACAAAATTTTTTGCACCGAACATAGAAAAAGTTTTTAGCGTGGCAAACAATTTTCTAAACTATTTATTCGCTGTCAAGGCTCGAGAGAAAAAAAATTTTACTGCTTTTACAAAATACTTTTCTTTAATATGATGAAAGAGAAAAAAGTTTTTTAATTAAGACATTTTTTAAAGAAAAGCATTAAATGAATTTTAACTTTATTACTAAATAATTTAATAAATTTTTGAAGTAAGTGAAGTCATAAATAGATCGAAAATTATTATTTCTAATTTACTTCCTAAATTATCAAAAGATTCCGCCCATACAGCAATCAAATTTCTCACCGCCTGTCCATCATATTCTACCACAAACTTTGCTCTATCTTTAACAATAATTTATTTATAAACTTATTATGTTTCTCAATGATGATTAACACTGACATCAACACTACCATTATTGTGATTATTATCATCAATTATGAATTATCGTTGTTGTGCGTTTGAGTTATTTTTAGTGAATTATAATTATATCTTTTCCCAAGAATATGCCTAATAGAAAATTGCAGTTCAACACTCCTAATTCCATCATTCAAAATAGGTTAGGGATTTTGCACGCCTTTCATTCGTGACATTCAATTTAATTTTATATTATACGAAGCAAAATGAAGTTGTGTCACATCAATATTGCTTTTTATAGACATTCACAAATAGAAAGTTTAATTAACTTTTAAGCTGTTAGGAAAAAGCTGAATGAAGAAGTTTTAAAATTGAGAACAGCTTGATATTTGCACTACATGACATGACACTAAATCTGAAAAAATTCTACGCATGAAAATGGAGAATTTTAATCCTATTAAGTGATGAGTAGTCGTCTCTATGGTTTTTATAAAAAAGACGTTTTGAGATCAATTAGAATTGGATAAAACTCAAATTTAAAAATTTTTCAGTTGTGCAAACAAACTTAATCTCTTTTCAAGGATGGAATTCACATAAAGGGAATAATTTTAAGCTTTTCTTATAATATTAAATGATGAAATTTGAAACTTTTCTGTGTAATTCAATAAATCTCCACTTACATGCTTTACAAAAATAGCGACAATGAATATGAGAGAAAGAAAAGACAAAAAGATTTTTCACATATGTTGTTAGCAAAAGGATTACGTCAAGGTTACTTTTTCTAATATTCCACGAAATGTAATAGCGATAGAAAATTCGATAAATGTGATTTTGATGAGAGAAAGTGGATCGTATAATTAAGAGAAGAGATTAGACAGGTTTTTAATTAAAAAAGATTGCAAAAAATTGATTGGAAATGATTGAAGCATGAAACTTGAACTGCAATATTGCAAAAAGTGTGTCATCAATTTTGATAGAAACTACCGTCTTCCCTCGAATATAAGGACCGGTTCTTCTATTCAAATAAAAGAACCATTGCTCAGTTTTTGTTTTGATTCAGTATGGAAAAAAGTACAATAAACTTTTTGAATTCACAAAATTTGAAAAGAAGGATCGGTTTTTATATTCGAGGGAAGACGAAAGACACTGTAAATTTCTGTATATAAAAATTTTCTTATTTTCTAAAAGTCAGTATCTCAAAGGTATTAGAACTTTTGACAGATAATTCAAAAAGTGAAAGATTATTAAAACAAAGTAAAAGTCAAAAACTTTTATAGAAAAACTTAAAGTATACATACTTTTGAAATTTTAGAAAAATTGACAGATTTTTGTCAAAGTTTAAATCAAGGCCTAAGAACTCATTGATTTTTTGATTTCATTTTGAATTTTTCACACAAATCACAATAAAATCAAAAAGTTCTCAGGCCTTTGTTTAAATCAATAACTTTTTTTTTAAAATTTCTTTTGAAAACTTCTCGCAAATTTTGCAAAAATTATGAACAGCTCTGTCTGAAATTCTATAAATTATCAAATTTTGCTAAAAAAAATATTGACAGCTCTCTCTTAAATTGTGTAGATTAGTTAAAGAATTCTATAAATTTCAACAAATTCCAAATTCTTTAAAATTCAATGAATAAATAACAATTTTTTCAACTCTGATTCCCTGCCATTATTATATTTGAGTAAACTTTTGAATAAATAGAAAATATGTCAAGGAAAATAGAAATCAAATTCATATTGCTTATTCAAGAAAGCATGAAAAAACACAAACATGAACAATAATTCTTTATTATTAACATAAGGAAGTGCTCGTATAGAAAACTTTAGTATTAGCTGTTTTATTGAAGTAGAAAAATATTTAAATTTTATACTGTGCTGATTTATTAGACATGAGCTATAAAATTTGAATTTTAAAATTTGTTAAACTTTCTAATTTTTCTCTTCTGTTCAAATTTATTTAACCAAAAAGCGGTAAATTTGAGTTCATTAGAAGCTTTACTGCTTAATGCGTAGAATTTTTTCATTCATTGCATGTTCTCAATTGTTCACTTCAATAACTCACATTTCCAATGTAGAAATTCACCCTAGAAATTGTTAATGAGATTAAGATTGAACTCTCGCATGTAAGTGATCCAGCCCATTTTTATTCAATGAATGTTCATGTTACTCTCACAGAATGTAAAAATCATAAAAAAATTTCGTGCTCCATAATAAATAATAATGAAATGGAGACTACGAATGTGAGATGAGGACAAGGAATGTTGAGAATGTCGCACATAATTTGACAAATTTTCAATTTTCTGTTCTTGTCGTTGCTTTCTTCTTGGCATAGACACACAAAATTTGCGCACTTACTGCCGTCTCGCTTTCTCATCATCGTTCTATACCAGAAAAAAAGACTGATTTTGGTTATGGATAGATTTTAGCATGTTATCACTGCAAACAAAGATGATAAAAAATAAATTTTTCTACATTCTGTTTGTTTATTTGTTTCTCAATGTATATTTTTTAAGTCAAGGAATGGATAAGGCAATTTTCAACATTTACAAAATTGTATAATAAAATAATTTATTTAACTATACAAAAATTCATATGATTGCATAAAATAGAAATTTTATCTTGCTAAACTGTTATAAATTTTGACCATTGCAAAGCTTTTATAAAAATTGACTTGAAAATTTCTTTTTAATTCAAATATTTTCCTCGCGTGATTCATAATAAATTTTCTGGATTTTTTTATTCCTTCAGTCACTTTCTTATGGTAATGAATGTGCAAATGGTTTTTTATGGATTTATGTGAAACGTGTTTATCGACATTTTCTTTTTTGTGACTAAATTTGCATCTTTGTGTACACAAGTTTATTTTATTATCAGTGACATCATCATAACAGTTATGCTCATTCACAAGAGAACTCTGACGATAAAATTGTGCTGAGTGTGCAATAAAAAAATTATTTTTCGTAATCAAATTTCTGATGAAGCGGACGATGACTGAAAATTGTGAAGAAGAAAATATCAATTGAAAATTTTGCTACAAATTTAGTTTTATATTGATTAAACATTAAAAATTTATTTTAAAGCAATTGCTAATAAAATTCAATACATTTTAATAAAGCTTGGCGCGTTTTCAATTCAAATTTTTTCATTCAAGTGAAATTACAAAATTTTGTATTGATTTTAATCTTTCAACATTGTAGAAAAATAATCAATATTTAATGAAAAGAGAAATACAGAAAAAACTGATAATTACAGTGTAAAATTCAACAATGTTAATGTACAATTTTTATTTTACTGTTACAAACAACAACATTCCCTATAGCAAAATTTTCCATCATCATCACCATCTCTATCACTATTTTTAGCTTGAACGTTGTTAATTATTTCAATTGAAATTGAATACCTAGAATATAAAAAATTTCCCTGGCGTTTGATGAAAACATAGAAAAGTTGTTTTTATCGTGTTCGATTGCACACACAAATGAACGAGAGAAAATAAAAAAATATCGAATAAGTGAGGAAGGAGGAAAAAACCAGCCTGTTGAATTTTTTGATAAATTGATTTTTTTCCTCTCTGCAAACTTTTGAACTCTAATGGGAGGGAGTAAAAAAAAGGTTGACTATGAAGTACTTGAAATTTAGCAATCAATCTCAATGAGGAAACCAAAATATAGACATATTTTTAGCACATATTTCTTCTAATACTTACAAAAACTAAACGTTAGCAAGCAAGCAAAAACATATGCTAAAATTATTCAAAGAAAAATTATTATAAACAAACTCACAAATCACATGGAGTTCATATATAAAATTTATAAATTTACAACTTTTCTCGTTTTACTGAAACTTATAAATTTAGAAAGAGAGTGAAGTAAAAAATGTGAATAATAATAATTCATAGACATAACAATAGGTAAAAATGTTTCTAATATAAAGAAGCTCTCATGCATAAAAATGGCGATTGCTTCAAACACTTTAGAACGTTAACCGCACCATAGGGTAGATATGATAATGAATGTGCATGTAATGGAACGTAATATTGCCAGAGTATTGATTATAAATTAAATTTGATATTTTATGATGTTACACTGTGTACTGTAACGCGTGTTTATGTGTATGTTTGTTACTCGCGAAGAAGAGGACAATTTATTTATTTGGTTCATGTCATCAACTCGCTTTCTAAGTATGGACACACTTTGTGTGTATATATGTGCTTGTGAGTCTCTAAATTGGCAATTTTTATGGAGTAAGCCATAACATCATTATTGCGCGTACACAGAGGAAAATCCCTTCCTATTATCTTTCTCCTTTTTTCTTATCTATCTTTCTCAATGTCCCTCACGCAATTTTTATCACACGAAGCGTATTATATGAAGTCCATCATATTTATATCTTTCTCTAACAAATTGCTGTCTTTTTTCATTATTGCTTGATGAGAAATTTAATCTTTTCTTATGATTGCATAGCTTTTTAGCCTCTCGACATAATCTTACTTCGTTAAATGCCAATTTGAGATCTGAAGTTGCTATTTTTGTCACTTATACATTTTATTTTTAAAGTTTTGTCTTTTATTTCTTAAATCATTCATCATTTTCAATTCAAAAAACTCTTAAATTTTACATCTATTTGATATTCAACAATTTAATGTCCTTAAATTTAATGTTATCTGCGTGAAATGACTTTATCACAAAAATAGGAAGATGACAATATTTTTTATTGACAATGCAGCGATGATTTTGAGTTTTTATGATGATTAGATAAGCAAAAGCATTTTATGACAAGTATAGAGCAATTTTAGGAAAAATTCAAATCATAAAGAAAATTCTTTCCTAAATCTTTTAAACTTTTCCCTTAAAATTACAGCACATTCAACGTAAAGAAAAGCTTTTTTTTCTTTTCCTGTTGTTAAAAAGTCCAAAAAAAGAAAAAAAAGTCGTCCTCGGGGTAACATAACTTATTAAGGAAAGGAAAATCTTCATTGCAATAAAACATCAATAACACAAAGCAAGAGTGGGATAAAAAAAGATACAGGCAAAAAGAAAGAAAGATTCTTTAACAGAGATTAAGCTGCGGGGATGTGAAAGTTGTAAATTGCTGGCCATAAAAATGATGTATAGTCATTTGCGAGCCATTCACATACATAATATCCACCACTATCCATCGATACTTAATTAAATTTACTGCATGCGTGTAAATATGTGTTAGAATGATGATTAAAGGTGATAAGCGACTATACGATGCGAGTCTACAGCATTTTTCAATTAAATCATTAATTAATTAACCCTAATGATGATCACGCGTTGCTTTATGTTATTATTCAGGGAAACACGATACTCAGTTCAGTGAATCAAATTTATTCAACTTCAAGCGAATGAACAGCTTTTTGTATGTTTTTTGGGCTTCGACAGGAAAGATTTAATTATAAATCTTGATGTTGATATAAATAAGTAATTAGCGTTGTCGTTAAAGTCGACTGAGAAAATTTCTATTTTTAGATAGACTAAGGTGAACTAATAGAGCAAGAAATTGATTTAAAAAGAAAATTTGATTTCTTCTTTTGCCAAACCGCAAAAAAAGAAATAAAAAAAGGCCATAAGGCAATTTTTATTTATTTTTCTCTTACTTTTTGCTATTATTGTCACGTCGAAAGCATAAAATTGTTCTTTTCTTTCATTCATTTGAAGCGTTTTATATATGAATTTTGCATGCTCTCACTCTCACATTTTAAACAATTCATCTTTTTTAGGGTCGATAAAATGAATGCTGCTCTCGCTTATTCTTTTGTTTTGTATTAAAAAATTCTTTTCTCTTCTCTCTTTTGCTGTTGAATAAATGGGCAGTTAATGGCTGACTAAAAGCTTTCTTTTTTAAACAAGGTGTGGAAAATGTATTCATAAAAAATTCCCTTTTTAACCCCTAATCTTAAATACATAAAGGGAATCGTCTATTAAAAAATGCCAAAGAGACAAATTTGACTGAGATCAGTAAAAAGAGTCAAGTAATTAAATTCAGGATCAGCAGAAGAAATTTGATAATTAATAATCGACTGTAGTAAAAAAATTAATGAATAATTAATTAATTTGTGGGAGATAAATGTTTAATGATATTGCTGATAGATTAAGTATTTTCTATTGAAAACTGTACAGATCAATTTTAATGGAATCATTTATCGAGAAAGCAGTCAATAAAGAAATCCAAAACTGCTTTATCGATACAGTGCATCAATGACTTTCATGATGATGATGATTTTTATTTTTGAATTCATAACGACCGTTATAAAAAGATACCATTTTTGTCAAAAATTTTAATCTTCTTATTTTCTTTATTTATTTACAGGTACGTTGAACTGTATAGCAATACATTTGTAGATTATTGATATGATTAATAGCATGGTGAGTTTAATTTTTTTTTTTTATCTCTAAAAATAAATTGCGGCATAATTAAAAAGACTTGAGATTAATCAAGTCAATTTTATTGCTTGTTTTCTTGTTTACTTGCCAAAAACATTTTTTTTTTCTTAAACATGATTTTAAACTAATTTCTTTTTTATCTTTATAAATTTATTGACAATAAAAGTAGTTTTATAAACAGATAAAATTAAGAATTGATGGTGATAAAAATGAGAACAACAAAAGCAAAGTTCATGTGTATAGTTCATTGCACAATTTGAACAAAACTTTTTTTTCTCTCGACCTAAAGTTTTGGAACACTGCTCTTTGGCATAGTATAGAAAATTTCTTGGGAAAATTGCCAAATGGCATTGAATTTTTCTTTATCTTGTAAAATTCTTTTAAGGAGAATTTTCTTATGCAGCATTGTCATTTTAAGAAGGAGCTTGCTGTGAAATTGAGATGATAATATTCTTAGTAAATCAATTAAGAAGAAAAATACTTTCTTTTGTTAAAAATAAATCTGATACATTTTACTTATTTTTCTGACTCTAATCTTTATTTAAATCAACTTAATAAAATCCTCTTACAAATTTGGTATCAATAGCTGACATAAAAAAAGGAAAAATTTAAAAAATTCTTTCACTCATCTTATATGTGAGTATGAATGGTCAAATCACATTCAAATTCTCCATTGGATCCAAATGTATATATTCGTTTAAGAGCTAGAGGCAATCGGAATCAAAATGATTACAACATACCAAATGAATACATTTTTTGATGTTAGCCAGGATAAAAGCACGAGTCGTGAATAAAATGAAAGGAAAAAGGCAAAAAAAGGTGAATCATCATTTTCTGAATTTCACAATTTATCTTTGCATAGAGTGAAATGAAGAAAAGAGAATTTAATTTGAATAGAGATTGTTATCAAAGTTGCAAATGAAATTAGTTCCTAGTCTTCATCCCGAAATGGATATTTATTTTGTAAAAGCGTGTGCTCAACCATATGTGATGCCGTCTGCAATCATATCACTTTTTCTTTTGTTGCTATTGCTAAATGAATGTGATGACAACCAGCATCATCATCTGTGACATTTAAATTCTGATTTGAATAGGGAAAAATAAAATTGATTGAAGCTTCAATTCTTCAAGTTGTCTTACCTTTTTCATACGTTTGGCATGAGTTCGCGTCATCAATTGTAATCTTACATTCATCTTCAATCATAGGATATTGATTCTCATGAATTTCATGCATTTAAAAAAATTTTGTTTTCGATCTTTTCTTTTCCAGTTCATTTCTACAACTCTTTCACTTTCAATTTCAAATGTGAAAGGGAAGAATAAAAAAAGATGATTCAAGTCAAGGTCGTAAAGGAAGAAAAGCAATCAAATCAAACCTAAATTTTTTGTATGTGCTTTCTTTTTTTGCTCTTTCTAAAAAACAGAGTGTAGAAGATGAAGAAGATATCGTGCACTCGACGAATTTCTCTTGTATCGATTTTTCTTCTCATCCCTTCTTTTGTGTATAGAAACTCGACTAAATGCTAAGTGAAATAATGGCAAAAGATTATCGCTCTATTGGCAATGAATTTTATATAAAGTTGAGTATATGGCAGAAGAAGAAAATTGCTTGTACAATATAAATTTGTGGACTTCCTACTCATGTCTTTCTTTCGTAATTGTTGTGATTAAGGCTCTTTTATTTATGCGATCGACAAAACGATTTTTATGTGAAAAGGGAAAAAAGCAATTTATTAACAAAATTTAATTGAAATCAATTGAAATATTCAAGAAGAAACTTCAGAAATTTAATGAATATTTCGATTACATAAATTCGAAATTTAACTGATTTTTAAAATTTAAAATTCTTTGTTTACATTTTAAAAATTATAAAAATTTAAAAATCTGCTTTAAAACTTTGAATTTCTTGCTATTTTCTGACTACTAAAGCATTCTTTGACTTCACTAAATCATATTACTGTACAAATGCATTCACCTCTAAAACACCATAAAATTGTTGCTTATAAAACATAACAATTTGCATGTTATGCGTTTAAACTTTAAAATGATGTTCATAAAATATTAATGTTTCAACTATAATGAACCTCATGTGTAGAATTTAGCTGACATAGTGAAATTACAATCTCCCATGTACATGTCAATTATGAAATTGTAGAGGAAACATGAACATGGCGAGATCTTGAATGGATAAGCATGCGAAGTTCTAATTTAATATTTATATACAAAACGATAAGCATTATTCAAACATGCAGCGCTCGTTAGTTAAACAATGTAAAATTTACTACTAATTTAAGCTACTGCTGCAGTTCTGTTACATACTGTAACTCAGAGATGTGTAAGAAAGAAAGGATTAAAGCAATAAGCTTGATTGAAGTGCTGAAACTGCTGCCATGGCTTAATCACACTCTAATAAAACAAAAAAAAAGATGAACGATGAGATTTTGACTAGATGAAAAAAGTTTAATACTTTGAAATTATTTATATACTAATGGAAAATTTACTTTGATCTATTGAGATTATTTTTAGTTCCAGACAGTATTTTTTAACATAAATGTGTGAAATGATTAACACTTTAACCGTTTATAAATGGATTTTGAGAAAAAAAGTCTGACTGGAAAATTTTTTTAGATTTCTCTCATGAATTATTTAAAATTCAATTATTCTTAAAGCTTTAATATAAATCATGCTAAATGAAACAAATTACTAATTTGTAACATTAACATTTGCGTGACTTAAATTTCTTTTTTTTCTTGCAACACATAAACCTAATTGACCAATTTACATGTTGAACAAATTGATTTTGATCGAAAAAACCGTAGTCAATTAGATGCATCATTTATTTTAGATAAATTTCCTATCTATCAGATTTTCTTTTTATTTATTCTCTTCCGGATAATTCACCAAATTCTCTTCACCATTAAAAAATTTTTACTCTCTCGCTCTCTCGAAAAATTGTAAAAAGTGCCAATTCAAGTCCCAGCTGTGCAAATTTGTAATGTTTTGTTTTGATTTTTTGAGCTCGACAGTATGTTGAAAAGTGCTTGTTGTTGTGCTCCCATGTGCGCAGTGCATGAAAATTTGCTCACTCTCACAGTGCTTTCGTCTTCGTTTCTCTCATTTCACCACGGACGAAGCACACATTTTTCAGAGCGAGATTTTCTGTTGAGAAGAAATGAAAAATCTAACAGTTATTGTTTCTCCTTTTCCATCGCATGTTGGTTGCAAAATACACAACATAATATTGAAAGATTTCGGTCGTAATGTTTAGTTGTAAATGATTCGCGTGCCAAAAAGCTTTACATTTTGTGCAAATGCGGCAGCGGTAAAAATATTTATTTATTTTTTACGAATCACTGTCTTCTGGTGAAAAAAAAGTTAAAGTAAAAAAGGCCTAAAGTGGAATAAAACATTTGATTTTTCTATCGATAAATAACAATTTTACGCGCGGCAAATAAATTCCTCTTTATCGAAAGAAGAAATACAAATTGTCTTAGTCGCTGTCTTTTGACAAGTGAAATGGGCCAATTGATTTTGGAGAGAATAAATTTATAACGATCACGAAATCGCGACATAAAGAAAACATTGACAGATACATGAGAGTAAAGACATTAAAAGTGATTTTTTTGTGCTATGTCCTGTCGACATATAGACGATGATTTATCAAGAAAAAATTGTAATTTTCTGACAGAAATGTATGCAAAACAGAGGCAAATTTATTCTGACATTTTACTATTCATGGTATACGTCATATCTAACAAATAAAAACATTTTCGCTCTCATTCGTATGCTTTATATATTTGTGATAAGTCATAATTGAGTGAAAAGATATGAAAAATGTGATAAATCATGCCATCATGGCTATAACATCAGTTTAATGTTGCAAAACCAAAATTGAAAAAAAAAATTACTTCACAAATACATTCAATAATGATAAGACTGAGATAAGCTACCCCAGAAATAACCAAATGTAATGCTATACATACAGTGACATTCTACACATTATATTTAATCGAGCTTCATAAGTTTATGACGTCATTAAAGTACATTATCATATATATCGAAAAACAATTGACGTAAATTGTGCATAAATGTATATTAATATTAACACATACAATGAACACTGTAGCTTTATTTACTCCATATGTCTCACTCTCGTCGTATTGCCTAATTAACGCCTTCTAACTCTTTCCTTTTGGTCATATCATTCGTCGCTTCGTGTGAAATTATAAAACAAGTTGTGTGCGAAAAAAACGATAAACTAACTACCAATTAATTTGCATTGACAGATTTGCATATTAATGAGATGTTATTGTGATTGATATAATACATATTAATTATTAAATTGACAAATTTAAAAAATATTTCATGAAATTTAAAAGTGACTTTCTGTGTGATAATCCCAAAAAATTTAAAATAATTTACTTAAAAAAGCTACGTGAGAAGAAAGAAATTCAATATTGAACAAAATTCTTAACATAAATTGAAAAATCTGCATGCAAAAAGTGTAGACAATTTTCGGGATGACTTTAAAAAATCTCAAGAGAAAAATTGACCAAAAAAATCACTTTAAAAGTTTTATATAAAATAAACGGAGACAATTTTTAAGGAACTTAATATACAATAAAATCTCAAGCATGTGAATCTTATAAATCTTGCAAATTGAAGAAAATAAACAAAAAATTCTTCTTACAAAATAAAACCACAAAGTTATAGCAAAGCACAAAATAAATCTTTGGAGAAATCAATTTCATTCGATTGAAAACATTCCCTAAAATCATCAACAGAATAAAGTCGTAAAATGAAAAATATGTAGTTTAAAATGATCACATCAATGTGTTAAAAAAGAAGATAAAAATTGATGACATTGACTGTTGTTGAAGTTAAACTGCTGTGTGACATCTGAATCAAGAAACTTTGATAAATTTAGACTTTAAAAATTGAGTGAGAAAAATCCAGTTTGAACAATTAACCTATTAAAAATAGATTACACTTCATCAAGTCGCCACGGAATAAAAACACTTTAAACCTAAACAATCTGCCGAACTAATTAAAACCAAGTGAGCATCATAAAAGTAAATTTTCATTCAAATGAGAATAAAAAATTTTTCACACGAAATTAAAGAGGAAAAATCAATTAACGCGATTTAAAACTTTCTTGGTTTCAATCACACAAGCCAATAAACATTTTATTTCAATCGATCTTGACGCGTGTAAAAAAAGAAGAATTTAATAGCAAAGTTGTTTATAGATAGAGAGTTAATTGAGATAGAAAGGGAACTAAACGGAACAGCGTGTGTGTTTGTACGATTGACACAATAAAAAATTTAGAAAAGAAAGAGCGAAAATAAATAAAAGTTTCAAAAAAAAAAGAAGAAACGATTTCTTATTCTCTTCATTTCTCCCATCCGCACGCGCTATTTTCAGTATACAAAATAGACTCCTAGCAATGAGTGATGTATAATAATAACTCCAATCAACAATGAGAAGAAAATAAAAGTTTTATTTTCACATGAATGAGATAGATAGATTAAGATAAAAGAATGTGCTCATGTCTTTCGATTAAATTAAATTCTTCACAATCCAAAGCATATACACAACAGTCTGTACTGATAACTTGAACGAATAACAAATGAAAAACTATATTAAAGTGAGTCGAAATTTATCACGAATGAGAAAAAAAATTATTATTGAGAAAAAGAGACTTAATGACATTCAACAGCTGTGGAACTAACTATGAGATAAAAAAATAACAGTTTAGTGTGTGAACAAGTGCTATAGATGTGACTGCAATAGTGACGAGGTGTTTAGTAATTAGCTTATCCCTCTTCAGTTAGATAGTTATTTAAATTAAAATACCCAACTGAGTAATTCACAATCATTTCTCTTTAATGGTATTAAAATGTTGTTGATGATAACATACAGGAGAGTGTTGCGGACATGTAGACACTAAAATGAAATCGATTTTCGCCTCTCACATAAAAACAGGTTCATGTAATGACATTTTGTGTATTTATACATAAGTATTTAAATAAACGTAGCACAAACTACTTTTTACCGTTTCATCATATCATATTAAATTGATCAGGAAAAAGAAAAAGGTCAAATAGGCAGAAAAAATATTTTGTGTTTGATGTGTCTAAATAATTGTGTTAGTGAAGGTGAATATTGCAAAAAAAGATTTTTTCTTTACTCTCGTATGCCACATCTCATTATACATTGAATAATATTCTCTAATAATGAATGTTCATTGAACATAAAATTATGAGCGACGCAAAAATATTTTTTATTTTTTTAATATGAAAATTCTTGTTTCTACTTTACATTTTTATGCTTCATTTTCATCAACATTTTTTTTTCTTCTCTCTCTAGCTTTGCTCTTTATTTAGTGGCATCGCAATTATTTTCTCTCCTCGATCATTGTGCCAAAAAAAAATTATTTTACTAGATAGAGAGAGAAATTAAATTTCTGTGTTATCTTGCTGTCGTTGTTCAAATTTCAAGAGCGATTATGTATAAATGTTTGTGTTTTTCTGGCAAATGTTTATTCTTCAAATTCTTAAATTTTTCAATTACTTTCTCTTCTTTTTTTTGATATTAAACTCAAAAGCATAGTTTTATAAGAGAAAAACTCTATTCATGCACAAATATTTTGATAACACAAGTGTACATTTCAAAAATATTTGCATTTTCAATTATAGAAACTTATTTAATTTCAAGTTGAACAGGAAAAATGAATTTATAATGGAAAATAGTTTGTGAATATAAGCATATTACAATGAATTTCTTTATTACTTTATGAAAAGTATTTCAATAAAAAATTATTTTTACAATATGCATGCTTTAAGACGAAAGAAAATTTTCTGAAAAAAAAACATTCAGTTTTATTACAAAATCAATTGCAATTTTGATAGAAAGAGAATTATATTAAGTCATACAATTTTTATTTTCGCCTTAATTGATAAATTTTGCAGAAAGAAGTTTGGAATTGACCAAGGAATTTTTGTAAACAAAGAATTTAATAATTTGTTTACATTCTCTTGTTTTTGTTTACAATTTTTTAAATTCAGTTAGATATATTGAAAACTCATAAAATTTAGCATTGAATTATTTGTATTAGCATGAAAAAGAAACTATAATTTTATAAAAAATCTAAAAATGAATAATCGAATGTCTTTACCTTGATTTTTATAGAAAAATTCACTAAACTAACAACAAAGTAAAATTTTCTTAGAAAAAAATTCATAATTGATCAAAACATTCATCTTCTTTTATAAAATATTTTTGCATTTTATTCATTTCATTTCTCTTCATTCCATTCAAATGCTTCAATCTGCTGAACAAACATAAAAAAACACTCAGAATTTTCATTTCATCACTTTGGGTTTCTTTAATTTACAAAGGAAAAAGTTTACTAAGAAATTTCATTACAATGACGTTCATTGTGGTTGACTTCATTTTAATTGCCTCAATTTCTCTTGTAAGCTGAAAGTACACTTTCTTTTCTGTGCATAACTGTAATGACAGCAAATGTATAAAAAGAACTTCATCTCTTCTTAATGTAACTTTCATGACAACTTCCCTTTTCCAACACACAATGACTTTTTCAGTGAACACTATCGTTAGGAGTGTTATATAAAAAGTAAGACATTCCTATGAGAGAGAGAACATAAAAAATTCTATTTTAATCTAAAAAGTGAAGAGAAAAAAATTTGCAATTAAAACGACAGAATATAATGAGAAATAGAGCTGTTGAAATTAATGATGCAGCAACTCACTGATGTGAGAAATTAATTAATAATGATTCAAATGAGATTGTTTTCCATAGAAAACTAGAGAAGGAAAAATAAAAATTGATTGATAGGATTAAAGCCAATAACAAAACCCACGCTACTACTGGCTATTCCGAGGGATATTTTCTTGTTTATTTATTTATTTCGATATCTGAATAAATCATGAAAATATAGCACTGTGAATCAACTTGTTGCTCTTCGCACATATGTAACAAAATACACTCGCTGTTTTTATATACATCGAATGCGAGAAAAAAGCTCCGGGTAAAAAGTAGCCTTCATTCAATCAAGCTCAAATTATACATACAATCAAGATGAAGACACTTCGATAAATTAAAGATTCTTAGGATTGATTAGAAACTTACATCAATAATTCGAATATTAAGCAGAATTCAGATTAAATACTAAGCGTTTTTTCTTACTTTAGGCTTTTCGCTTCTATTTCATACTAGTTTCAACATTTTGTATTTATCATAAAGGACTTTGAATGATTCTTGATTAAAATTTTTTGAATTATAAAAATGTAAACAATCATTTTGGAAAACTTCATTAATTCAAAAGTTTTAATTTGCAAAATTAGACGATTTTTAATAATAAATAAGAAATTTTGTTGTTCTAAAAAATTATGCAATTTTTTCCGAATAATCGATGATTCTGCAAAAAATTGATTTATTTTTACCTTGTATTTAATACAAATTGATTTTTTGTTCAGTTATTTGAAAATAAACTTTTATAAATAAGTTAAGCTCGCTCTCATTCTTCGAGCTTCTGTTCAGATTAATCACTTACAATTAAATTATAATTATTATGTTATTTTGTGCATATTCCTCAAGTTTGCATATTCGCACATTTTTGTTGTTTGTGTCTTGTGTGTTTATACGAGGAATTATCACTTTATTGTACACATGCTGCGCAGCTCAATTTCCTAACAAAAAATATACATATGTACACATTCATTTAAATTGATAAGCTATCTATCAAAACATTCCAATAATTGAATGAATGACGTCAGTCATCACATATACACAAAAAAATATTTAAAAAATTTCAATGAGATCTGGCATATTGAGTATGAAAAATTCTTTTGTAGTAAGAAAGAAAGAAATAAAGTGAATGTGCGGGTTGGTTGCTTAACGCGAAATTAAAGAAACAAAAAAATTGTTTTTATTTCATTGCGCGTCACCATAAAATACCATTGCTGTATGGTACAGAAAAAGGGAGGGCGATAAACTGACTGACAATAATAAATATTTTATTTTATTGAGGAAACATTGACGAAAGTCAGTAGCAGCAACTTCAAGGATAGAGCTTAAATTTATCTCGAGTGTGCTGCACATCGCATCCCTTCAATAAAAATAACAACACGAAACAGAAAAAAACCGTCAATCTATAAAAAAAGACGTTATGGGTGATTCAAGTGACGATGAACACTATGAACAAGAATATGATAATAATAAAAATGATAGTGGTGCTAAAGGCAAAGATTTGGTGCATAAAAGCATCTCGGATCCGGGAAAAGTTTGTAAAAGTAATGCTCTAGCGGCACGTCCACCTCGTCATCCTAATGCTATTGTATCAAGTGGACCAACGACGCGCAAATGCGTCCTAACTTTAGATGGATATTCTTATGTTATTGGTAAGACATTTTTATTTGAAATGAAAAGAAACTTTTTTATTGTCACTTTATGACCATGATTATTACAATAAAAAAAGTTTTACTGTCTTTTGTTTCAATTTGACAAAAGTTTTAGTTAAAAATGATATTTATGAAGAGAAGTGAAAGAATTGCAAAGAAACTTGCAATTATTGTTGAGCTACCACCATCAGTTGTGGTTGTTGGTTGCGTTGTTGTGGTTGGTTGCGTTGTTGTGGTTGGTTGCGTTGTTGTAGTTGGTTGAGTTGGAGTTGGTGTCGACTCTTCATTATCAGTACTTGTTACTGTTGATGATACTGTTGTAGTTGCCTGTACAGTCGTTGTATCTTCAGTAGCTTTTGCTTTCAAAACAACTGCATCATGACTTGTTAAAACCAAAGCATTCGATAGCACTAAGTCACCAGCATCGTAACTTGAAAGTGATCCAGCAACAACAACTTCTGATTGTACAGGGAAACTCACATTTAAGTCATTAACATTGATTGTGTGCCTGTTGTCACCAAAGTTTATAACAATCACAAATGTTTCACCATTATATGTTCTTTTGTATGCAAAAACTTCATCGTCATATGCATGCGACATAAAATCACCATTTGCGAAAACTTCATTGGTACGAAGCGACGAAAGTTGTTTATAGAATTTAAAGAAGCTCTTTTCAGCTGCTCTTTGATTTGCCAAATTTAACGTCTGGTAATTGTCATTGAGTGGCAACCATGTTTTATTACATGATGCACAAAATCCAGCTGCATATGATGCGTCCCACTGGAAAGGCGTTCTTACTGGATCTCTTGATGCCCATTTGTAATCTTCTGGACTTGTGTTGCAAGCCTTATAAGAAAATTAAAAAATATTTCAATATTTTAAAAATAAAAAATTTTAAAACTTACTTGTGGATCAAGAGTCTCTTCCCAAGAAATTCCATCACGGAAATCAACCATTCCAATTTCGTCTCCCTAATAAGTTAAAAATTAAAAAATAGTCCATAAAATTTTTTGAATTTAAAAAAATTACCATATAGGTTACTGCAACTCCGGGAAGAAGTAGCAAAAGCATCAACATTCCATCAACTCTTTCAGTTCCATAACGTGAAGCAAATCTTGGTTTGTCATGATTTCCAAGAACCCAGTTTGATGTCGCATGAGCATTTGGCAAATTTGTGAACCATTCATCAATTTCTCTTTTAAAATCATTTGCATTCGAGCCTTCATTTAATTTTTCAATAAGTAGAAAGTTGAAAGGAAAGTGTGCAATAGGTTCAGCTTCTGAACCATAGTATTTCATTGTGAATGATACATTTGCATAAGCTTCTGTGAAAATTACTCTTGTATTTCCTGGATGTGCGGCATTAAAATCATCAATTAATTTTCTCCATTCACGAACCATATCATAAGTTTCATCCTAAATAAAAAAAAATTACATGAAAAATCTTGTGAAAAAATCTAAAAAATATTTTAAGTACCAAATCTTTAGTGTAATGATGGTGAGTAAAGCCATAATCGTTTGTGTTATTTGTCCAGCCAGTTTCTGGTTCGTCTCTAAAGTCTTCAACTTCAAATAAGTGGTTTATCTGTGAATTTTTGCAATTATCTAATCAGCAACTGTTGATAAAAAAAGCAATCGACTTCAAATTCACTTACCGCATCAATACGAAAACCGTCTGCGCCCTTTTCGAGCCAAAAAGTCAAAACGTTTTTCATTTCTTGAACCACAAGAGGATTTCGGAAATTCAAATCAGGTTGACCACTTGCAAATTGATGCAAATAATATTGCTGTCTTTGTTCGTTCCATGACCATGCACGAGTTGAGAAAACTGCTTGCTAAAAATTCATTTATAGCATTGAATTCATTTAAATAAATTTTTAAACCCTACCCAATTATTTGGCTCAATATTTCGACCACCTTCAGGATTAGGTTTACCATTATGCCACACATAATAATCTGTATAATTTCCTTCTCTTGCTACTGACTTCTTGAACCACTCATGTTCGTCTGAAGTATGGTTTGGTACAAAATCCATAATAACTTTTATACCCAAATCATGAGCTTTTGCAAACATTTCTTCAAGATCAGCCATTGTTCCAAAAATTGGATCCACATCACTAAAATCTGAAATATCATAACCAAAATCGACTTGAGGTGATTTCAAAATAGGACTGAGCCACGTTGCAGTAACACCAAGTTCTTTCAAATAGTCTAAATTTTCAATAATTCCACGAAGATCACCGACACCATCATTATCTGAATCTTTAAAACTGCGTGGATAAATTTGATAAAAATTAGCAGTTTCCCACCAATCTTTTTGTGCAAGTGTCAGACTTGCAAATAAGACAATCACTAAAATCACTTTCATTTCACTTCTTTCCTTCAACCTCACCGTTTGAATTATGAAACTAAACTCAAATGAATTGAACGTGCGAAGGAGAATTTATAATTCGACAGTTTAATCTCAAGTGGCTCACATAAGCTTTATCGTCTTTTAATAACGCGATAATTTGACAGCTCATTGCTTCGCTACGGGGTTTTACAATAAATGATTCAATTTCATTACTTAATATAGGGAATATAAAACTTGTAGTCTTTTTTATCTTATCAATTTTATTTTTTTTTATTTAACACGAATTCAACAAGAAACTCTTGAGAATCTGTGAAATTGTGTATCATTTGATGATAATTTTATTTCTGGTTTTCAACAACAATCAAAGACTCACGTGTATAAGAAATAATCTTTTGTTGATAATTGCATCATGTGATTTAAGAATTTTTTTTATCAAAATTTCACTCAAAAACACTTTAATACTGGCTTTGTATAAGTGACCATATCCTGTATTCTGATATCATTTTCAATTGATCGATTTGTAGAAATTTAAAAACATCTACTATCAGTTAAAAATACGTGGAAAAATTGATAAATTTGATTAACTAATCCAGAGTGAAAATTCATGTAAAAGCTTTTAAATTGACACGATAGTGACATTTTCAATTATTTTTTGTCATTTTATATTAAAGAGTAACTTAAAGAACCTTTCTGAAATACTTTTTGATTGTCATTTCTTGATACAAACCGATTACTATAGCTTAACTCACACTCGATTATTGTGTGTCAATCTTTTTATCCTTTTTCCTTCTTTTTCTTCTTTTATTCACTCTCGAGATGACAATGAGCACAAACAAAAACACGTTGGAAAAGGTCTTGTTATTCTATCTTATCTTTCTTCCGACATAAACATTCAATTATCGTCATTTAATTGATTTTTGATTCACTTCTTACATGGTAGACAGATTATTTATCTTACATGATTTATTCTTTTTCTGCTTATGTAAATTATACTCTTCCGTCTTTACTTTGCTTATCCAATTTTCATGAACATCATCATCATCATTGTTGTTTTGTGAAAAAATTTTCATGTCTAATTTAATTTTCCATAATTTGCTAAATTCACTCTGTGTATATAAAGGAAAAAAAGTCGCTGTTGGGTTCATGAAACTTTTTATCTCATCATTTAAATGTAATTCTAAAAGCGAATACGATGTGATGTAAGGCAGTTGTATTATGAACAGAACCTTTTTTTTCTCTACTGACTCCCACACATTTCATCTCTGTCCTAATTTTCGTAGAAGAGAACTGAAAAAAGCCACAAACTAAATTGCTCATTATATATTGTTCGCCAACTTTATAAACCTTCCTTGACCGAGAACAATGTATGAATTTGCAGCCAATTTTGGGAAGGTCAAAAATTAAAGAAATTTTCTCTCTGAGCAGAATAAAATGAAATTTGTTGGCGACATTAGAGAGAAAATGTAAATTTATTCACTTTATTGTATCGTTTTTTGGGCCAACAGAACAATTTATTATAATAATATTTTGTAAAAAAAAAAGATTATATTTTGTTGGTTGAAAAAGTCAATTTTGTTATTAAGAATCATTAGTTCATTTTATGAGAATTGGAAGAAAATGATTGATCTATTTTGTTATCAAGAACAAGGTAAAGAAACTTATAAAAGAAAATTTCAATCAATTTCCCATAAAATGTCTAAATCCATTGAATTCAATTTCTCACACATAAAATGTCTTAATTTCCTATCTCACTATGAGATTGATATAAAACAACAACCAATAATGTAGCAAATGGAGCAGCTAAATTTGATTTTTGAAATCAATTTTACTCTATTTAACCCGACAGCCAAATCAATCAATGGAGAGGAAAATTTGCTGCCTGCCATGTGTGAACATTCAATTTTTCTTTTTACAATCCATTTCAATCGTTCATACTCGTGTGCATCCCTTGAGAGTCTTAAGACCAGATAATAATAATAACACATGACACTAAAGGGATTTGAGTAATGGAATATGTGTAGATGTGTGTGTCTTCTTAACATAGTACTATAAATGGGCGGTTGTAATCCCTATATCTTTGGCCCACATCGGAAGCTTTGTCATCATTACCAATATATATACGTCTCTTCCTTCTCATTCTCATACGTTATATGTGCCGTCATTTATTATTTATGTCTCTTTGCGTTAGACAAGACGAAGGATAAAGAAGAAACTTTTTCTTTTTTTTCTAATCACGAACTAATAATGCAATGTAATTCATACTTTACCAAAGTTCAAAGCATTGATTGTTCTCATAATGATAATATCTCGAATCAAGGTAATCGAAGAAGAGAAGAAAAAACCAAAATTGGCTCATTTTTCTGACCAGCACGTTTGTCATGAACATTCATTTAATGATTCATACAAAATAAACATTTTTCAACATAGAATAAAGCAAAAGAAAGAAAAATACCACACGTTTCAAATTATAAACCACCAGCATCATACATTCACAGCACATTTTAGGTCTTTGATAAACAACAAAAATTTGAAATATACAATGTTGCTAATCAAAATAGAAACAATGCTAGAGAGCAACTATTTCAAAATATGGTAGTTCCTGCATCAAATATACATTCATGATGGAAAAATTTCATTATTTTTCCATGTGGTTTTTACATTTGCATTCATTGACCAAGCAACCGAGTAAATGAAGATGGATGAAAATTAAATTTCTAGCTTTACTATGGTTTTTCATCACTTTATTATCAAACAGAGAATACAGCAACATTTTGTAGAAAATTTTTATAGCTTTTCATTACACAAAAATCTTCACGATAATCCAGAAGATTGTGATTGTAAACGCAGCACCTTTGGCTATACGTGTCGCAGATGAAATCTCAAAAACAACAGCGTCATATCCTCCAAGAGTGATACTATTAATATCCGAAAAAAAATCACCTTTTGAAAGACTTGCTTTGTTGTTTGCAATCAACACTGTTGCTTTAGTTTTACTTGTAATATCATCAGCATGAAGTAAATCTCTAAGGCTAACTGTCTTTTCCGTAGATGCAAGATTAAGGAAAACAGCAATGGTCGGCTCATTGTTCATGGTTCGTTTAAATGCAAACACTTCATCACCAGCAAGTGTTTGTGTTGTTATTCCGCCTTTTTTCAACACTTCTTTTTCTTTACGCAATGCAATCAGATTCTTATATAAACTAAGTGTACTCTTTTCATCATTAATTTGATTCTTTACATTAATTTGACTATAGTTTGCATGTATTGGTAGCCAAGGTTCACAATTTTCACAAAATCCAGTAAATTGTGAATCATCCCACTAGGAAATATTTTAAAAATGTATTTGAATGTTGTACTATGGTATTTTATGCATTACCTGCATTGGTGTTCTAACTGGATCTCTTGAAAATTGCATATAAACTGATGAATTTGATTGGCAAGCTTGTGGATCATCTGTTTGTTCCCAAGTTATGTTATAATTATCTATCATTCCAATTTCTTCACCATAATAAACAATTGCTAATCCTACAAATCAATCAAAATTTTTATTATCAATACTTTAAACATTAAAAATCATTATTTTACCTGGCAACATCATATACATAACAGCCATGCTTTCAAAACGTTCCTCACCAAATCTTGAACGAAGTCTTGGTCTGTCGTGATTTCCGAGCACCCAATTTGCTTGACCCATTGCAAATGATGGAGTATTTTCCATCCATTCATCAACAAGGCCCTTATAATGTGTAGCATTCGATTCTGCCGTAATATCAGCGATGAAAACAAAGTTGAATGGTACGTGTGAACCAGGACGTGCATATGAACCATACCAGGAAGTTTGTTGTTTAACTGACGCATAAGCTTCTGTCATAAGAATCCTATATAATGTGAAAAATGATGTAAGAAAAGTAATGCAATTGAATTATGCATGAGCACTCACCTTGTAACATTGCCATGATTTCTCGAGTATTCATCCATATGCTCGCGCACATCATAAATGAATTGATACGACTCGGGCTGCATAAATTATAGAAATTATTATAAAAGCGTGAAGCGATTTTTCTTCATATTTTCATACAAACATACCAAGTCTCTAGTGTAGAGAGGGTTATAACTGCTGTAGAGTGTCGGATCAAGGTCAGGAGAAAGAAGTGGTTGATTTGTGAATGAAGCTGATTCAAAAAGATGATTGATAGCATCGACTCGGAAACCATCTGCACCCTGATCCATCCAATAGTCTAAAATGTTGAACATTTCTTTTTGAATTACTTTATCTGGATGCCTGTAATTCATATCAGGTTGTTCGGGAGTAAATTGATGATGATAACACATGTTACGTTGTGCATTGTAAGTCCACATTGGTGTATTGAACACGGCAATCTAATCAGTAAATATTACCAACAAGTTTTTATCAAACCAAAATTATTTAATTTAGCTTCGATTGTGGCAATCAAAGATCAAGGTCATTTCAAAAATAAATTTTCTTACCCAATTATTAACTAATCTTCTTTCACCAGTTGTTGCATTAACTAATTCACATTCACGCCATGTATAATAATTTGCATATTCTGAAACATTATTTACTGATTTTTGGAACCACTCGTGTTGATCACTTGAGTGATTTGGCACCTTTAGAGAAGGAATAAAATTTTATTTATGATCAATATTTTTCACTTCACATGAAAACTCACAAAGTCAAGAATAATTTTAAGTCCAAGTTCTTTTGCTTTATCAAATAATGCTTTTAAATCTTCTTTAGTTCCATAAATTTCATTGACATCAGTATAATCTGAAATATCGTAGCCTCCATCGACCATAGGACTTTTAAAAATTGGACTAAGCCAAGTTCCTGTGTGAATTTTAAAAAAATTATATAAAAGTTCATCACGTTGTGAATTTTTTTCATACCTGTTACTCCCAAATCTTTCAAGTGTTCAAGTTTCGAAATAATTCCCTTGATATCACCAGTTCCATCATTATTGTCATCTTTAAATGATCTTGGATAAATTTGATAAAATACTCCATTTTCCCACCAATCAAATTCGTTAGAAAGTTCAACTTCTACTTCTTCATCTACCCAAAATGGCAGCCAGCCTGCTTTTACAGTTATCACTGCTATTAGTAAATTTATTAATACTAACCACTTCATTGTTCACGAGCAACTGAATGAATTTTGAAAATTGAGAGCAATAATATATTTTCATGTGGTATTTTATCACCAATTGCGTTAATTCCTTAAGTTTTCTATTATCAACTGATAAAATTGCCTACGCTAATAGTAACTGGATTGTAGATGCACTTGAAATATTAAATCTTATTGTTTCTCAATCATGAAGTTAATATTAGTCATTTTTGTGGAACTTTTATTGTTGCGATATATCATTTTGCCAACTTATGTACTTAGAAAGTATTTATAAAACAATCAATTATCAAATGTGCCATTTTTAATCAACTGAGTCATAAACGATAAATTTAAAGGTAATACTATTAAATAAACAATCTATTTTTCACGATAAGAAATTTTATCATAGGTCAATAATAATTTCTTTTCTAATCTATAAATACTAGGGTTCCGCATTTGATAAACTTTGTAAACTTTCATACAAAATGACAATAATTTTGACCAAATTACATAAAATCTGAATGAATTAGAGACAGTTTTTAATAAGTCAACTTGCATTCATGTATGCGCATGCATGCATCAAGTGCCAAACTCTTATAAATAAAAGTTTTAAAACACATAAATTTTTTTAAATAATTTTCTTCATTTTATTGTCTCGTTTTGCAAAGTCATTGAATTCTTTATAAATCTTATTTAAATTAATTAAAAAGATAAACAAAAATCGTTGTAAAGAAAAGAGCAATGCTAAGAACCACACTCGATGCTGATGATACATAATCAAAAACTACAGCATCATATAAACCAACCGTGACATGTTCTTTTTCTACAATATCACTGTAATTGAAAAATTTAATGAATATTTTGAGTATAATTTAATAAATTCTTGAAATTTACCCAACATCAAATCGAGAATTTGGTGCTGCTGTTACAACACGCAATTTATTTTTTCCAAAAGTATCAAAAGCTTTCAAATCCAAATGATGACTTGAACCAGAAAGGTTGATGAGAATCAAATAACCTTCCTCTTTATTGTAATTTCTGAAAATCAAAAAAATCTTCAATTAAAAAAACTAAAAATTTATAAAAATTTTACCTTGTGTAACCAAAAACATCTTCATTAATAATCTTAAAGTCAAAATCTCCTTTGCGAAGTGCATTTGTTTTTCTGAGTGCAGTTAAGCTTTGGAAATATTTGTATGTACTTCGAGGTCGTTCCGTTTCTGCTTGCAAGTTCACAGTTAAATAATTTGGATGAATTGGTAGCCACGTTTCGTTGGCATTTCTTGTTGTAAAACCGGCACCTACACCACCATTCCATTGCATAGGCGTTCTATTTTTGTTTCGATTATCCCAATTTGGCACATCTTTGTTATCGTGCATACCAATTTCCTCGCCCTAGGGAAATATAAAACTTTACTTTATTACGGATCATTAAGCACTCAAATAAGATAACAGACCATATAGGTTATACTAGAACCCGGAAGCGTAAGTACAACTGTATTGACCATGTGAATTTTCTCTGGCATAATACGTGATGCAACTCTGCTATGATCATGACTACCTGCAACCCAATTAGCTGTTTCACCTTCTGGCATATTGTTGAGCCATTCAAAAATGCCTCTTTGAATGTCTTCAGATTTTGCATTTGCTTGAAAATTGAAAATTAATTGAAAGTTAAATGGCATATGAGCGCCTCGTACATTTGGATTTGTTGGATCATGATAATAACGCATGGTATCACTTGTACTTGCATAAGCTTCAGTCATAACCAAAATATCGGATGAGATATTTTTCTGTACGATATAGTCATCAATCATTTTTCGCCATGAGTAAACAAAAAGGAATGTTTCATTGAGGTCCTTTGTATGTTCATGATTTAAATCATCATAGTTTTCTATTTCTTCTTCTGGATTCCATTGAGTTTCATTTCTGAATAGCGCGTCTTCAAAAAGATGATTAATCTAATGCAGAAAATAATTAGCTTAATGAAGGAATTTATTATTGGCTGAAATTCACTTACAGCGTCCAATCGAAAACCTGCAACGCCCATATCAATGTAATAAATCAACATATCTGACATTGCCTTAACAACGTTATCACTACGATAATTCAAATCTGGTCTAAAATAAAAAATAATTTTTTTCCCTTACATTGATTGATGGATTTTTTAATTTGATATTACTGTCCAGGTAAGAATTGATGAAGATAATATTGCTGACGTGACTCTACCCACGTCCAAGCAGGACCGCCAAAAACACTGATCCAATTGTTTGGTAGAAATGGGCGACCACCTTCAGGATTAGGTTGACCATCATGCCAAACATAATAATCACGAAATTCTGATTCATTTGCACATGATTTTATAAACCATTCGTGTTCATCACTAATAATTATTTTTTGTTAAAAAAATAATAATTTTTTTAAAAATATCGCTCACCTAGTGTGGTTTGGAATAAAATCAAGCATTACTCGAATGCCAAGTGATTTTGCTTTTGCAATCAATGCTTTGAAATCATCCATAGTTCCATAATCAGGTTCAATTGTATAATAATCGGAAACATCATAACCAGTATCTTTTTGAGGGCTTTTAAAAATAGGACTTAACCAGAACGTGTCGAAACCTGCATCTTTCAAGTGATCTAATCTCTGAATCATACCTGTAATCAAAAATCACGTGTCTGTCACATGATTACTTGAATTTTTCTTTCTTTTACCTTTTAAATCACCAATTCCATTTCCAGTTGTATCCATGAAACTTCTTGGATAGATTTGATAGAAAGTAGCTGTACGCCACCATTCTTTTTCATCATCTTGTCCATGAATTGCAATGATAAATATTACAAAGAGTAAAAAAGTTATCTTTGACTTCATTTTTCTTCGTCTAATTCGTCCAACGATCCAATTACGAATGATTATTTTTTCTAGAAATACTTTATATGTTAACATATTAAGAAAATACTCAGCTTATCACAATTTAGCTGTTTGACTTTTCAATGAATTCGCCTTAAAACGGCTTTCAACGTCAATCGGAATTCAAACACAATTTTTCATTGTCAAAAAAATGCTTTTTATTTATTTTTATTGCAAAGTGATTTTTCTCAAATTACAATTGAAATATTTGGTTTATTTGGTATTATTGCTTTGACATGAACAAAAATATAATGAGTATATGCTCACTAAAAATGTAATTAATATGCTGACAATCAATATCACTTCCCTACAGTAATCACCATATAATCTATAAAATCTCTAATATTGAATGAAATATTTGATTGTGTGTGAAGCAATGAAAGAGAAAAAGAGAATTAATTTATATTTGTGAGTAAAATAAAGAGAAAATTATTTATTTTTATTACCTATTATGTTCCGTAGCACCATCAGTAAATATGACGCAATCATATGAATCAAGTGGAACGCTATTTATTGATACGATCGAGCTAAAATACAAAAGCAAAAATTTAATTTATGGTTCATTAATTTTACAAATATTTGATCCTCTCTTTTTTCAATTAACAATGAAATAATGGAACAAGCTTTTCATTAAATTTAATTTATTGTTCAACATTACATGCTTTAATATATGATTATTATTAATATTACAAATCATAATGAATATTTTTTGGTTATTAATTTTTTCTACGCACGAAAATAAATTCAAAAATTATTCAAAGCGAGCATCCATGCAAGCAGCATTGAAGAGATTAAAAGCATATTGCAACCACAGCATTTTGATGCAAAATTATTAATATGATTCACATCAGTTAGAATAATTGAATCATATTGTCCAATCTTCAGATCATCAGTTGAAACTTCATCGCTATAAAATATTTTGTTTAACGGTTAAAAAAAGCTTTGACAGTAAAAATTATTGTGTTAACAAGCAAATTGAAACAATTTAGGAACAATTTTGGTGTTAAATTTTAAATTATTGATGTGTAAATTATTTGTAAATGAAAAGTAATTTCAGTAATGAGTGTAAGTCAAGCATTAAACTAAAAAACCAGAATATTTTCAATATCTATGAATCAATTTACTACTGTTAAACCCAGAAAAATGGGCTCTCATCTAAAAATATCATCTTCTTTAATCCCTTATGTCACAAATAAACTCACCCCTCATGATATTGTGATGTAGGAGCAGCAGCAACAACTTTTAGTTTATCATGGAGTGTTTTGAAAGGTTTTAGACTTACTTCCTCTGCATTAGCTCCTAAATTAATTACGACAACAAATGTATCGCTATCACGCAATTCCCGAACAAATGCAAACACATATTTGCTGAGTGCCTGGACTTTTATATTGCCATTTTGAAAAGTCTTATGTTGACGTAATTTGGTGAGTTTTTGATAAAACTTGAAATGACTGTGCTCGGCTTCTTTTTCTGCTTTTAAATTAAGATCGACATAATTGGGATTGACAGGAAGCCATGTTTTGTCTGCTGTTGAAAATCCAGCATTTTTTGTATTGTCCCACTGGGTAGAAAAAATTAAGTAGATTACTTTCATCTTATGTTGATACAAGGAAAAGCAATTAATTTATAACAAACCTGGAAGGGTGTTCGTTCTGGATCTCTAGAGTATTTTTGATAAACATCTGGATTTGTGTTACATGCTGCTGGATCTTGTGTGTCTTTCCATGAGCTGAGAAAATAGGACAAAAAAGTTTTTCAATTACATTTAAAAGTGAAATTTAACATCTGCAGATCTTTCGTCAAAAATCAATTAAAAATATGTAAATGAAAAACTTTTTCTTCGCATTTGAATTTTATTGAAAAAAAGGAATATAAAACTTACATGTTCTTGTAATCGACCATTCCAAATTCTTCACCCTAAGTGAAAGATAAAAATAACAAAAGAAAAAAAAAGAAATCATCACCAAGTGGCATTTTCATCTTCATTCTCCACATGCTTAGATGATGTTGCTATAGAAACCTTAAAGATACATACATTATATGTTATTCCAACTCCACCGAGAGTCAGCAGCATTGTATTTAATGCATCAATACGCTCGACTCCATAGCGAGATGCTACACGTGAATTGTCGTGATTGCCCATCTGTAGGAAAAAAACAAAACAAGTATAAAAATGGAGAAAATCAAAACAAAAATTTCCATCCATCATTTTTCACCACAAAAAAAAGCTTCCCAACTTACAACCCAATTAGCGGTAAATCCAACCGGCATATAATTCATCCACTTGCTGATTGTGTGTGCAAAATCTCGTGCTGTTGAGTCGCCATTGAGATCAGAAATCATAAGAAAGTTGAATGGTATATGAGAGCCTTTTCGAGTGCCCTCATCATTTTCATAATATCTCATGACGAAACTCATATTTGCATAAGCCTCTGTCATCATTATTCTTGTTTCGCCTCCGTGCGTCTTTTTAAAGTCGTCGAGGAGATCTCGCCATTGATAGACGACATCATATACTTCATTCTACGCAATAAAAATAAGAAAAAGAAATGTTATTTCAAGAATTTTTCCCTTTTTTTCTTCCTGCTGCGCAATCGAAATCTTATAAAATGATAAACATTCAGATTTTTTACTTTTTCTGAGAAAACTCGCACGTGCACTTTTCATGAACAAAATCTGTTTTTTATAAAATCAAGCTGTGATCAACCGATGAAAATTAATCAAGATTTCGTGTCGAATTTAATTTTCATTCAATAAATTTCAATCTTACCAAATCTACGGTATAATAATGAAACAAGTGTCCATAAGATTTTGGATCAGGATCAAATGCATTCACTGGCTCATCAATGAAATCCTCAACTTCGAATAAGTGATTAATCTTGAATGAAAAAAATTGAAATTTTATACAAGATAAATCGATAAATATTCATCCCAAAAGTGACATACAGCATCAACGCGGAATCCATAAACGCCTTTTTTTAGCCAAAAACGCAAAACGTCACTCATACGCTCGACAACTTTTGGATTGCGGTAATTTAAATCTGGCTGCTGTTTGGTAAATTGATGCAAATAATATTGCTGTCTACTCAAGTCAATGAATTAAAAAAATATCATTAATAAAACTAGAAATGAATTCAAACGCATATAAGAGAAGCCAGACCTACCGTTTATCACTCCAAGTCCATGCTGAGCCATAAAAAACGGAAACCCAATTATTTGGCTCAAGATTTCGACCACCATCAGGATTAGGCTTTCCATCGTGCCATATATAAAAGTCAATATATTCGGGATCTTTCGCTTCTGACTTGATGAACCATTCGTGCTTATCCGAAGAATGATTGGGCACAAAATCGAGAATTATTTTTATACCTGTATGAAAGGTTGAAGAAAAAAAATTATTTTGCAATTTATCCTTCCAGGTATAAAGAGAGAAAATTCTTTTACCTAATTCTTTTGCTTTTGCAATCAACTCATCAAAATCCTCCATTGTCCCATATTCTTCTTGAATGCTCAAATAGTCTGAGATGTCATAGCCAAAGTCTATAACCCAACAGCTGTTTATTATTTACTCACAAATTTTCATCAGTTATCAGTGACACTCACCAACCATTGGAGATTTAAAAATTGGACTTAGCCATGTGGCACCAACACCTGCTTCTTTTAAATGATCTAATCTTGAAGTGATTCCTTTTAAATCACCAATTCCATCACCATTACTATCTTGAAAACTTCTTGGATAAATTTGATAAAACTGACAAGAAAATAAAGATGAAAAATTTTATGAGAATGAAAAATAAAATGAAAACTTACGACAGTCGTTTGCCACCAGTCTTTATTTTCTTCATCGCCACATATTGACAGTAGATTCCAATTTAAAATCACAGCTAATAATAAAATTCGCATTTTTACGATTCCCTCAATTCACATCCACAATATTATGATGTTGTGCTGAAAGATGCGATAAATTTGTAAATTTTAGTGATGACAAAACCGTTGTAAAATTTTGTTCTTGATAGAAAAAGTTAGCAAAATGCAAGAGAAAGTTTAAAATATTCATCTTTTATCACATGAAGTTTAATTTAATTTTCATACATAAATTATCATATGTAAACATAAATTTTAAGCTGCATATAGTCTGAATCACATTAAAATAAGTTTTGCGGTAAAATAAATAATGAATGCACTTTCAACTACTGAACGTGACTGATAATTATCATTTTATTTCATGCACAATAATGACTTTAATTATTTTGTTGATTTTGATTATTTCACAAATTTTATTGATTTATTAAAAACATTCTCGAATTTCAATGACTAAATAAAAATTTCTATTTGTCACTCAACTCTAAAATCACTCAATTTTAAATAAAAAAAATTTATTTGCGTATTCCCGAAATAAAGGCTAATGACACATGCGCAATCAGGAAAATGCAAACACAGCATATGATTTTATTCCAATTTCTCAAGTGATAAAAATAAATTTACTTTCACTGACTGACGATCAAATATTGACTTTTCACACTTGAATAGTTCAATGAAATTTATTCTTACGCAAATGAATTTAATGGTTATCAATTTGATATTTTCTTTTATTCCTTATTAAAAAAGATCTTGTATAAGTTTAAATGCCGAACAAACAAAAATTTATTTTTAAAATTCTCACTTCACTTTCGACTTCATCGGTCGAATGATCAAAATAGACTGTGAATATGGAATGTACGATCGCTCTCAGAATAGAAATCACTGACAAATAAAGAGCAAGAGTGAGAGAGAAAGCGAATGAGAATGAAGAAGAAGAGCAAAACAAAAATAAATCTACAGCTGTACTGATGTTTTTCTTTCGAAAATAAATTCATGTTTGTGTTTGTTTTTTCATAAAAATGCATTTAAAATGCGCATTTATATGCCTTTAGGTTATCAAGCAACAAAACATGCAATGTTACAATTATTTTGTTATAATATGCCATTGTTTTTCACACTTTTTTTTTTTAATGAGAGTTTAGTGAAGGTCAAAATTTATGATAACATTTTATTTTTGATGTTTACAACTTTAAAATTGAGGGAAACTCACATGCTTTAAAATTGAATTTAAAATCCAATTTAGACACTTTCAACTTCCCTATATGCATAAAGAAAATTCAAAGATTAGCACAAAAGCAAACATGTTGACATAAACGAAAAGAAAAAAATCTCAATTTTTCCTCTTTTTACCCTCAACAGATTATTCGATAAAGTTGTTTTACTCATTGCTGCTTGATGTATGTCGACTTTTTTTTTAATTTTCACATAAAAAAATTTTTGTGTTCGTTTCCCTTCTTCATACTCTTGAAATTTTTTCTTTCTTTTTCCTGTAGTCAATAAGAAGAAAATTTTATATCACAAACCACACATATACAGCAATAATCGTATACACAAAATATAAGCGATGAAAAAGCTTTCATCGCAAAATTACATACATAAAAAAGACATACATATAGAGCGACAAAAAATAGGAAATTTGATTAGATCTAATAATAATAATAATTTTTGAGCTGTTGTTGACAATATTGTGTGAATGTTGTCGTGAACGTGACTTGAAAGAAGATCCAAATATCGTGTTATTACTTTGAAATGCTGGTTTATGCTTTAAAATGAGGTGAAAATTTCGCATTTTTATTTTTCTAGAAAAAAAAAATATTAAAATTTTGAGAAATGTCAACAGCTTAACTGATGACACAAAAATCATGATAAAATAACAGCAAAAAAAGTTCTCACAATTTCATAAAGCTGCGATAAAAATACTTGTAAACAAAATAGATTTATGGCATAAAACACTCGAAAGAAGGAAAGAACATTGAGAATACTTAACAGAAATCGATTTTCCTTTCAGTTCATTGTACGATTCATTTCATTTTTGCGTTAAGAATTAATTTATTGTCTTTAAAAGAACGAAAATTGAGTTTAAACGAATAACAAGGAAATTTAATCATTTTATGTATGCATCGCATGTTTCTTCTTTCATATTTCAAGCTTCTTCATTCCATAAAAGATACTTAACGTTATATTGACATCATAAAACTTCATTGAAAGATAAAACGGAAATTTTTTGATGAAATTAATGAATACAAATTATGAAAAAAGCTCGATTGCATGAACAGGATTCCAATTTTAGCATATTTCTAATGTAAAAGTGATTCTGTCATTCACAATACACCACCAACAGCATCGAAAGTTAATTAAATCCGTTCAACATTAGCAATTGCCTGAAATTTCAATGTTACTTCTGAATAAATTAAATATCAACTCCATAAATAAATCCTTCGTAAGCATCATTTTCTCTCGTTGTTCACACAAACACACAAAAAAATTGAACCAGTGAAACAAAACGAATCAACCTGTTTATAATTTTAAAGCTTCAACATCATTTACATAATTAATAATTTACGTCAACAACATTAGCTTTTACCTTCTAATTCACTTCGTAATTAATTCATGATTTCATGAAAATGTTACAATGGGAAATGAAACTAAATAAAAAGCTGAAAGGAAAATGTTCATGTCATAATGTTAAGTAGAGAAAGAGAAAAACGGTAATGATAAATATGAAGATGAGGTGATATCCTAAGGGAAATTTATGTGATATATATAAATCAACATACAAATGTAAAATTAAAAGTACGTAAGCAGCAAAAGTAAAATATCATCAAGTTGTCAATGCTGTTTTACTAAGAGGATTAAATTAATTAGCAAAAAATATTAATAAATAATTAGAAACAGCCACAGAACTATCATAATATTTTAATCTCTGCTTATAAATGAATACTTAAGGCAATTAATTAAAGAAATGAAAGAGTTTTAGCTAAAAATCTTCTATTTTTTGAAATAAATCTTATAATTTTGATTCATTATAATCATTTCAAATACTTCTTAATTCAATAGGTAATTTTACTACACTGAATTAAAAATAAACCATTTTTAAAGTAACAATCGTGTTTTCTTTCGATTTTCATGAACAATTTCTCTCATCATTTCAAATATGATGGAAGAAAAAAAGTTGAGTAAAATAAAATCATTTGTTGAAGTAAACAAAGCCTTTTCACGAGCGTCTCAGTGTGTACATGATGAAGTTTTTTTCATTCACCTTCATTTTTAACTCTCTTTCATGTCTTCATGCTTTTATCTTATATTTTGTTGTGTACTTCTACGAAGTGAAAATGAAATAACAAAATATGATGGTATGATACAAGAGCAAAGAAATAAAGCACTTTAAGCATTGAATTTCAATTTGTTAATGGAAGGCTTTTGCAGGATTAATTTAGAAAAGAAAATGGAAAAATTTCACCTTTAGAAACAATAAATAAAATTTCTTTCTAGTAACAGACAAACAAAAAAACAAAGAATACAAAATGCATAAAGAGTTTATCATAAAAAGTGTTTACATCGAACGGAAAAAGAGAGAAAAACTTGAACTTATGTTACTAATGAAGTGCTGAAGAAGAAAAGGAATAAAACAAATGTTTTGTTTTATTTACAAAAGATTACATGTTTGTGCTTATTTACTTTTACATTGTTTATGCCATATCACGCTTGCTATTTTTTGCTCACTTGAAAATATAGAAATAAAAAAACCTTGAACCATCAACAAGTATTGTGCACACATAGCGTTAGTCTATAGATAGATGAACTATGAAGAAAGATTTTCGTTACTGCTCTTATCTACTTAATAAATTGAAGAAGTATTCTCATTTGAATTTTAATTTCTTTTTCTTTACAAAAAATTTCAACAACTTTCTTTTATGCATAAAAAGAAACCATGGAAATTTATTTCTTCTTCGCGTCATCACATAAGAGGTATTTCTTATTTCTCTCGTTTTTTGATGATTGAGTTTTTCGTATTGAATTTTCATCGAATCTATTTTTGCGTTGTAAATCATACTCTTATGGCACCCACTTGTATGTCTTTTTTGGAAGTTGTCTGTTTACCTGATATTTTTATATTTTTTATTCTTTCATTCCGTTGATATTTTGTATGTGCTTTTTTCTGTAAAAAAGCAATCAATGTGTGGTTTGTATTATCGGAAATGTTTTTATAATTTGAACAAACAGCTATAAGGCAACAGAACACGTTTCAAAAAGCATTTCCTTGGAAAAATCAATCTTTTTATAAAAACAATTTTTAAAAGTGAGAAAATTTAGAATAGAAAAATTTTATGGGTTTGTTTGACGAATGCATTTTTTGGCATAAAATATGAAATCACATTATTTTTTTTGTTTATTATTTGTTTCCATAAAAATTTACGACTTCTAAAAAAAATTTTGCATAAAGAATTTCTTTTAAATATAACCATAAAATTCAAAATTTCTGACCTTAAATCGCATTAATGTCAGTGTATGATGATAAGAAGAAAAAACTTTTTTTGTATAGAAAAAAGTTCAAAAGTTTGTCTTTAATGTTCTGTAAGCTCATTTTAAGAGATATTTATAAATTCTCTTTTGAATGAGTGCAAGAAGCAATCTTTAAGAGTATTAAAAATAAATGAATTATTCAAAAGGTGCTATCTGGCACTAAATAGATTTCCTTACCTTTTTTTCATTCACCTATTGTTTAACTAACGACCATTTTCTTTATATTCATTCAATTTCATTACAGTTGCAAGCACACCAGAAAACATATTAAGTAAGACAGATACAATAGCATTAAGGGATTTAAAAAGCACTGAGACTACATCCAGCAACATTCAGACTGAAGCACAATCACGAAACGGTCAAATTGCAAGTAAGCATTTTTCTTTCTTAATACTATAATGATAATGACCAATGAGGGAAAAGTTAAATTTCTTTCTCATGCACTTGTCAAAAAAGCTAACCTAATTTCCACTTTTAATTCAACAGCTGACGCTGGGCTAACGATAGTTCGTCGATTAAGCGGTAAAAAATCGCAACAGCAACAGTCTGAATTGATGACAACAGCGGATAGCCAACAATTAGAGCAATACATTTTTTCTTCTGATAGCCAACAAACAAACGTTACTAGCGGTTATAGTTCGTTCCTAGAAAATCGATTAAAAATGCAACCAACCTCTAATCTAGATGATTTAGATAATTTAGATTTGACGACGGAAAATTTACCAGCTGTCGATACGCCAGATGCTTGTGATAAAGCTGCCTTAAGGTAAGATAAAAACGAGAATTTTTCGATAATAAGATTGAGTTGTCATAGCTATTTTCTATTTCTGTTGTTGTCATGCTTTTCTCTCTCACTCACTCTATTTTGGTAGAGAAATAATAGAATGCTATCGTAAAATATTTTCTAAAAAAAACTTCCGTTAAAATAATTTAAATTTTAAAACATGCTAACATATACAAAAATAATAAAATTTAAATATTCTGAAAATTATTCAAATGTTTATTTTCATTTTAAAATTCTAGTAAGGCAAGCAATAAGAGAGTAAATTGAATTATTCTTAATTATTTACAACGAAGAAATGTATAACAAAATTTAAAATGGTTCTAACGGTTGTACTAAATTTGAATTTTAGAACAAAAATTTTAATTTAAATCAAGGCGTAAGAACCAGGGGGAAAATATCTATGACGAAAGATGCAAAAAAACGAAAGTAACGAAAGATAACGAAAGTAACGAAAGATAACGAAAGAAAACGAAAGAGAAGCAAAAATGACGAAAAGAAGCAAAAATATAAATGATGCAAAAAATGAATTGCAATTTAGGAAGTTTAAAGTCGTTATTCTATTGTTTTATAGATTCTAAAATGAACTATTAATCTTAATATTTATGCTCATAAAGTAGCAGCTCATAAAAACGAGCCGAAAGAAAATTTATAATTTTTCAGAATTTCATGTGTTTTTTCAACGTTTTTTTCGACAATTAAATAGAATTTCGAAATTTCGTATTCGAATTTCGGACACAAACATTGGAAAATTAGGCAAAATAAATTTTGCTTGATTTATACTAATAATCATGCTTTTTATAGAGTTATGATGAATTATTTACAAAAGTAGTGGTTATTCTGAGCTGTTAGAAGGATAATAAGTAGAAAAATTGAAGGAAATATGTATGAAAAATCAATCTAACGAAAATGACGAAAGTGACGAAAAAAACGAAAGATAACGAAGAAAAACGAAAGTGACGAAAGAAGCGAAAGAAAAACGAAAGTAAAAATTTCTTTCGTCATAGTTATTTTCCCCCTGGTGAGAACTCTTTGATTATTTTGATTATTTTTTGATTATTTTGATATGCGTTTTCTCTTTTTCTATAAGTCCTAAAAATTATCTTAATAGCTTTAAAGAAAGCTATGACCAAAAGAAACAGGAATCAAAATGTATTTTGTGGCTTTCAAATACTGTATAGAAACTATTGCTATTTTTGTAAAAGTCCAGTCTTGATTTTTTTTTTATTTTTTTTTATTTTTTCGAAAAAAAAGGTAACTTGATGCGAATAATCAAAAAAATAATCAAAAAAGTTCTCAGGCCTTGATTTAAATTATTTTTTGTAATTAACGAAATTTTTAGTAATCATGCCGAACTGGCTTTACGAAAATCATATATCTATTATTCCTTGTTGAACGTATACATTCGCAAAATTGGAGCAAAAAAATATAAATTGAGTAAGCGGAAATTGTAAAAGGCTTGTTTCAACTCCTTCTACTTTTTGACTACTCCCATCATCAACTTATACATTTTGTTACTTTGCCCTTTAACAAGCAGACTGCTGAATGATGTTTGCTAACGTTATTTTTATGTCTTTAAAGAGAGCAAGTAAGAGAAAGAAATTAATATTAAATTACTTACCTGAACTTCACTTTTCCTGCTTCTTATTTTCTTTCCTCCTTCTAGAATAAATTTTACAAGTTGATAGAATGATAATAAGAATAGAGAGCTTTAAAACTTTTTTATTTTGCAACAATAGAAGCTCTGAAATTCAATCATTTTAATTATTTTCAATTAACAAAAAACTGAAGCTCAATCAGTAATGAAAAGTTTATGCACGAGTTTCTACTTAACAGCAATTGCTTTTTAAAAATCTAATGAAAAGAAGCTGTCTAAAAGTATTGAAAGAAAGAAAAAAAGTTTTTATATTTTAATTTATTCATAAAAATTATGCAGCTTTTTTAAACCAATTGAATTGATACATAATTAAATTATCAAAATTCTCAATATCTCAATAAATGTTCAAAATCTTTTTCTACCCTAAAAATTTCTAAAATTCTTTTTAATCTCAACCTTTACCTTTCTAATTCGTTCTTCTTCCTTTTCATCTTTCGAAATATTAAAGGTCAATGAAATTTTCAATAACCGACTTCTTAAAGAGCACGAAAACATGATAAGGAGCTGCTTTTCTTTGTGCACTAATATTGTAATACAATCAAGCAAAAGCGAAGGATGATAAGACCCATTTCAGTGAAATTGTTCTGTTGATAAGCAATTAATGCTTCAGCATTCATGTAAATCTCAGTCCATCTCATCTCATGCTTCAAAAAGTCCTTCAACTTTTCTTTAGCTTTATATAAAAAAAGAAATTTTTTCACGGAATGTTCATGCCTTCACATGATTTACTGCAAAGCTTTCAACTCAATCATCCAAGCTACTCATTTACATTCGTTCAACATAAAAAATTCTTTTTCTTTACTTTATTTTATTGCATCGTCATTGTAATTTACATATTCTTCATCGTCCGCAAGTTTCTTGAACATCGCAAATAAAGTCATATAGTTGATTTTATTTCTTTTTTTCTTTCATGTAACACGAGTCTTTTCTCATATCTTATAATGAAATTTTTTCTCTCTTTTTCATTTTTTACAGACTACGATGTCTCTTGAGGCAGCTTCAACGTGGAGAAATTTCTGCCGAGCTTTTACAGAAAAATCTCCATTATGCAGCTCGAGTTCTCGAAGCTGTATTTATAGATGAGACCAAGTAAGTGCACAAACAATGAGATCCCTCACTTTTTCTTCAACTTATAGAATAATAATAAAAAAGAATTGAAAGACCGTGAGCTATTTTTTCATCATTTCCTGCTCAACTTTTTATCATGCTCGAAATCAGTCAACTATCAACAAATTTAACATAGAAAATTTTAGAAAATGAGATGAAAATTTTCTCATTTTTATTAATTTTATTTTTTTATAAGTAATTCACTTCAACGTAAGCTAATCTGTCTACTTTTAGAATTAATTTCATCGCTATAAATCAGTTCATTTCATATTCAATTTATTTTCCTCTTCCTTCACCGCATTGTTCGTTTATTCACACATCCACAGAGCGTATGTATATGTATGTGCGTACATATTCTATTATTCATACGGGCTCGAGTCAAGCATAAAAACCAAAGTCGGTAGATTATATTTTTTGCTCGCTTGGCTTATGGTGTATAATTCAATAGAATAATCTCTCGTGTTGAGTTCTTTTACTTTCTCTTAAAAAATTCATCCATTAGGAGTTGTTGAAATATCATTAATCAACTAAAAAACAGACTTTACCAGTAAATTTTCTTTAATGAATTAATTAGAAAATGATCAATTTAGAAATCTTTAGCTTAACGACTTTTTCAAGAAATATAATAGTAATTTTAATTGATAAAGTTTTTAAATGTTTTCCATTAATTTTTTATTGACAAAAACAAAAAATCAAAAGATTTTGACTAAAACTAATGACAATTTTAAGCAAAGTTGTTTTTAATGAACTTTCAAATTTCGACATCGAAATTTTATCATTAAAATTTGAAAAAAGTTCGTTAAAATTTCAACATTTTTCTTCAAAAATTTTGTAATAAATAAAAATTCACCAAAGGAATTTTACCAAAATATTTGTTTTCTGTAAAAATTCTTACTATGTAAATTGTCAGAAAAATCTAAAAATCTTGATGATTCTATGAAAACAACTCTGAATAAAGAAATTTCTCTTTAATGAAGAGTCTTTAAAGCGAACAATAAATGTTTCTTCTTCTTTTTTCTTTATTCCTGTCTCTCATGTCATATGTCTTTAAGCCTCTTGACATATATTTACCAAACAATCTTTTTCTCCTTCTCCTTCTGTCTTCTTTTATTTTCTCACTTACCACAGACACAAACATGAAAGTTTATTAAAAGCAAGCGACATAAAGTCGACAATTTTATTAATTTTTCCTTGCGGAATTTCAATTTAATATTCAGCGCACGTCGCATAACAGAAATGCTTTAGCATAGAAAAAATAACAGAAAAAGCATGATTCATTATGTTCAATTACTTTCACATATGTTATGGCCATATAAAAATGAAAATAAATTTTACTCTCACATACGCAAAAAAAGAACACATATGATGTGATGAAATTGGTCGTCACATTTAATGTACAGCATTTAGCTAGTGCAAAAACAAAAAAAAAAGGAATAAGAAAGTTCATATTTCATATATTATATTATTAATATAAAATATGTGTACAGCAGACAAAAAAAATATATAAATATATCAAATTTACTAGTCAAGATGGTGGTGGTGGCACTGAAAGGGAGAGTCACAATAAGCTCAAAAAGAGCAACAGTATAGCTGTTACGGAGCATGGACGACATAGCGCATCAACAATGCCGCCAACACATGACAGTGCGTCATCAAATTCAGCGATTACAGGCAAAAGCAGTTTCATACAGCGAAGACGTTTGCGGCAGCCTTGTTGGGCACGCACAACAATGACACAGAAAAAGTTATTACCAAATTTTATTTCTTATTTTTCTTTCTAAGTACATATTCTTCCTTTCACTCTTTTTTGATCTTTAGCAAAAACAAAAATAATTTTTTCTTATATTTTTTTACTCTTTGCGTGTTTTATTAACATAATTTTTATTCCTTTACATACTAAACCTTAAAATGTCAAAAATAAATAGATAAAAAGCTTAGAAAACAAAAAATTTGCACAATAAAGTACTGAAAAGCCGACAACGAGAAATTTGTGTGTGTATATCGTGAAAAATGTCCGTAACTTATTTGAGACGGATGTAAAATGCTAAATTCATGCACATAATTTTGCAAGCAATTTAAAATGTATAAAAATGTGAAATTGTGCCAAAAAAATTCTGTTTTTATGCAAAAGGTTTCTTTTGAAATGTAAAGAAAATATGTTGAATTATTTATTTTTAAGTATGAATACTTGTCTAGTCTATGGCAGAAAAAAGTATAAATTTCAAGTCAAAAAGCTACTCAAGTATTCATCCAACCAAGTATATCATTTATATACATATTGCACATTTATAAAAATGACAGAAACTTTAGCTTCAAGATAAAAAGAAGACAGATTAAATTATTCATAAATATTTTTGCCTTTTTGATCTCAGATTATCACTCCATATTCATTTAATGGACATATACATGTTATTTTGTCCTTGTACATGCAATTTTATGTTCTTACATTTTTATGAGTAACAAAATACCTTTACAAATTTATCTTTTCAAAACAAGTCTAAAGAACTCTCTTGTCTTTAAGAAATATAAAAAAAAAATTCATGCACATTTTCATTCGTCTTTTGTCAAAATTTGTCATTTTCTAAAGCACTTTCTTTTCTATTCTCTTAAACCAATTTATTCATTAAATTAAATTTTTTCTACACTAAAACTTTAAGTGCAATCAATTTTATGCTTTGTATTCTTTCTCTATCTCTTTCTATCTATATCTAGAGCTTTACGACGACCAAAATCTAATCAGCGTCCTTCTTATTCATCTTTCAAGCTTAGGTGTGTGTTTCTTCTCTCTTTTTTCTATTTAGCACAACTTTGTCTATGTCTAGTGTATACTCATTAATAACACTAAAATTTTCTTACAATTTCGAAACATTTTTTACTCTGCATCAAGCACTTACACACATATCAGAGTAATGCAATGGAAAAATTTCAAATTATGTGCAATGCAGTCAGTAATCACATTAAGAGAGTGTGGATTTTTTATTGAATTTAGTATCAAGGGCACTTAAATTGCACCACTCAATAACAATGTCTTACTCGTTTCAAATCAGACAATCAGTAATTGTAAGGAGAGTCAAGTGCAAATAAGTAATGGCAAAGCATCCACTTAAAAAAACTATTTATGTTCAGTGTCTTTTTTCACATCAATGCAACTTTTCCATCGTAATAAAAAGTTATATTTTTCACTTGAAAATTTTTATTTTCTCTTTCCGTCACGCCGGATGAATTAAAAAATATTATTGATTTCTGTCAAGTTTTTTCTGATCTGCTTCACAATTTTATCTTTCTTCCTTTTGCTCGCAGCTGTTGTTAAGATAGAGAGAATTTTTTACAGGGAACTTTTCAATCCTAATCATGAGCTTGTTATGAACTCTACGAAGATATTATTATTTTTCTGAAGTGTATCCATATACTGCCTTTGGACAAAATAAAATACGTTTTTTTCATGTTATTCATTTTGATGCTTACGATGCTGTCATGTTTTTCTTCTTTTTTGACTGATTTTTAAGCAGATTTATATTATAAATACCAAATTTTAACCTTTGATCCACTTCTAAATATGCAAAACGTTTTGTGCTCTCAAAAACCCATATCATATATGAAATTTTCTTACTTCCAATTAATGATTTCAAAATACAATACAAAGTAAAAATGAACAACTGAATGAGTTTGTTCTTTCGATTTGAAAAGATTTTCTTTCTCTACTGTAAAAGACTTTTCAACTCAATGAACATGAAGCAGGAATACAACGTATAATTTTCAAGAGTTTTTTAAGTATCATAATTCTGTAATGAAAGAGTGTAAGGAAGAAATTTATTGAATTGAGCATCATGAAACAGTCGTAATTTGAGAGGAAATAAATGAATTCTTGTATGATTAAATTGTACGTCTGGTTCTTTTAAATTACAAGTTGTGATTAATTTTAATTTATTTTTATATTTATGACAATTTTCTTGCCCTTTTTCCACAAACATATTCACGATTGTTGTAAAAGAAAAATTCAATGTTTATAAATATAAATTTAACTGAAATTTCAAATTTAATTTTTTATTGGTTGTTTTTTTTAAACAAAATTTACAAAAAAATGCGCTCAAATTTCTTCAACTTTCAAATACTTTCAAAATATTTTAATGATGTTGACAAAAATCCACGCATGAAACCAAGTAATGAGCCATCTCTAAATACAAAAGCGCAAGCAATTTTCATGTTTATTTATTTATTTTGAAAGCAATCGCAGATTTTCATTTGTTTGATATCTAAATAAATAAGGATTATAAATGTAATGAGGGTTCTTGTTGAACTTTCCCTTCTATCTTTCATTGCAAGCTTAAATGTAAATTGTTTGGTAAATTCTTTGGCGTATTTAAAAAAGAGATGAAGGTCATGAATTTTCGATAACGATCTAGACGATATTGAAGGCGGGATAATAATTAAAGACTCGTGTACTGTCCACGTGCACAGTTTATGTGGCGACAACCATTCATCTGCAATTGAATGAAAAGAGGAGAAATCAATAAGCTACGCAAGGTGAATGAGGGTTCCAATTTTAGTAATATAATTACACATTTTCATGTTTCATTAAGAAGTGTTTATGCATAAAGCAGATGGAAATGTCGAGAGAATTAATTTATTTATGGTTACTCTCTCTATAATTAATCTATTCTCATCGTAAAAGTAAATAAGATCTACAGAAAAAAAAGCTTTCAATATAGATTGGCATTTGAATGTAAGAGGGCAGTTTTTGTTGCAAAATTTCCATATAAATTGGAATTTTTTTGTGCCCTCCATAATAACAAGATAGAAAAAATATTAAGTACTAAGCAGTAGAAAACAAATGTTGGCCAAAATGTCAGCCATTAAAATGTATTACGTAGAACTACAATTTGTTTTCATTTCATTTATCAATTTCCAAGAGTTGTGCCGAGGTGAAAGTGGAAGATAAATTGATTATAAATAAATAGAGCAGCGGTTATCATTGTAGTACACGACATTCGGTAATTTGTTGTAGGTTAATGAAATTGGAAAAGAAAAAGTTTCATTGTCCGATCACATTATTATGACAGTGGTCGTTCAGCAATTGAGTCGAAAATTCATTTCGGTGATAGAAAAAAAAGTGAAGAGAGTTTAATTAAAAGATAGAGATAGAAATTTAATTAAGAGAGTAAGCAAGCAAAAATGGTTGAAGAAGGCAATCAAGATGACAGTGATAATAACAATAATGCTGGTTTCTTAAGTGATAGCGATAGTAGTCAAAATGGTATATTTAATAGGCGCGCTCTTCTTTTAAATACAAAACGAGAGTACCGATCGATTGCAGTAGATTTAGTGCAATTTCTTATCAGGTACCGCTATGAAAATAATCACAATAGGTAATTGCAACAAATCACATTCCATTAAATTAAGTTGGTACAAAATCACATTCATAATTGATCACTCTTTACCTAACTCTTATTGTTGCTTCTTTCCTCTATCTCTATTGCTAATTTGATTATAAAAGTTAAAAATGATTAATTCGATGTTTACTCAAGAATAAGAAAGTTTGCTGTAAAACTTTCTTTTTTTAACTTGATGCTTTCTCTGTTCTTATGGAAAATCAATTTCGAGATTGAGTTCAAACATTTGTTTTTCTTTTTTAACAAGTATTCCGCAGGGCAAAAAAGCTTTTTAACTCTATTATAAACTTCAGCAAAAAGCAATTTATCCTTATTTATTTCAATTGAATTCTTGCTATAGCATTACATTACTCGTATGCAATATAAACTCGATTTGAGTTTTAAATCCTTTGATCAATCACAAATAGAAGCATCAATATGTATAAATTCCCAATAGATAATAGAAATGCATAGAATAAAAAGTAGAAAAGTAGGTAGCTTTAGTTGAATCACAACAATGTTATCAGAAATCAACATGACAACAATATATGCGAATGAAAAAAAAGTTCATTAAATAAATTGATAGAAGAAAAATATTCTTTTAGTGAATACCTTTTACAACACGACATGATGCCTTTTGTCAATTCAATTCACACTCGTCATGGATGAAAATACAAAATTGCATTTTCATATCAGATCTCGTTATCCATTCGTCTTCAATATCAACATTGAATTTATATCACTGACTGAGAATGTGCAAAATTGATAAAAATTGAAATTCTTCTTCTTCTTTTACAATTGAAGTTAGAATATTATGAATTTTATTATCATTTATGAATAAATTCTTCAACAGTATCGTCATCTGCTTTAAATTCGAGCTCATCTCATCGCAAAAGAGGGAATTCATGTGAATAATAATGATGAAGAAAAAAATAAGAAAATTGAAGGCAGGAAAAAATGTCTTTATTTATACATGTGTGTGTATGAACAGGAAATGAAAAAAGGACAGAATTGTCTTTTTTTGGAAATGAAGTTTAACATCCGGCACAAAATGATTGAATATTTATGCTCTAATGGATGGTTCGTCATGTAAAAAGATATTAAATAACAAAAAATTCCATCATGAATCAATGCATTGATGATATCTCTGTTTTTTGTTGAATTCACATGATAAGATTTTAATCAACAAAATGATATTAGTCAAACAGGATTAAAGGGAAAAAGTCTTTACCTGGGGACTCGAAATTCTATAAATTAAATTTCTATCATAATACCATAAGGGACTGTTTTATCACACACATAGATGTACACAATTTTGATATCCAAAATGATAACATTAAAAATATTTTCTGAAAATATTTAAAGAAATAAAATTGAAATTTACGAATGTAAACAATGAAAAGAAATTGTTAAGAAGATTTGGAAAAATTACAAAAATTCATAAAAAAACTTCCGCAAAATAACAGAAAAAAATGTAGAAATTCAACCGTTCTTAAATCTATGATTAAGTAACACTAAAAATTAATCAAAAAAGTCCTTTCCTTGATAATGTCTATCATATTTTTCCTAACTGCTACCTTCAACTTCTCTTGCAAGAATGCTGATGAGCTTAGGGTCGTTTAGCATCATTTCATGAAAGATTAAAGTTTTCATTTGCTCTACCTCTTTTTAGGATAAAAAAGGTCGCTTAAAATTCTTGAAATTTAGCCCCAAAATATAATTTTAAATTCAACTACCAAATCAAATCTTTTCTTTCATTGTTGATACTATAATTATCTCAAGAAACAAAACCCGCCTACAAAAGAGCATATATAGAAATCCACTAGCAACATTGTGTGCTTATAAAGTAAAAAAAATTCGATTTATGCATACTTCAGTTCCTATAGAAATAAAATTATCGATTGTTTATGAGCACAACAGAAGTAGCGACAATATACATATATAGAAACACGTGTGATATCATTGATGTAGCATGCTGAGCAAGCTAAAATGGAAGGAAGCGTTGATGATGATGTTATTATACTACGTATTCATCATTCACACAATTCAAATCATATCATGACATTTTCTCTGTTCTCTATGACTCGTTGTACTTATTATTCATATACGAATATGCTACTTTATGTAATGTAAATGTTTCATGGATCATGAAATGTAAAGTATTCATTCGTCATGTCACAAATCATATTTTTCCCTTTTTATACTTTATGACTGGGATTTTTATTTACTCAACGTTTTTGTTACATATGTGTGTATGTGTCACATTGATTTGATTGAAAAGTCTTCAAGTTTGAAATCCAATTTACTTTTTGTAAGCTTCCATTCTAAATCTTTTAATTGGAGCTTTCAAACTAATCACATTTCTCACGTGAGATGAAACTTTCTCATTTACCTTGATTAAATTGCAATTTCTTTTCTTCTCACATAACAATTAGTTTGGTCAGATAATTTCTTCTCTTTTAATTAATTAAACCATTGCATGAAAGTGTGCATTATGTTATTTAATTAAAGTTTTGACTTTAAAGCAACTCATCCAATTACTAGGAAAAAAATACTTCTACACTCCCTGCTTTATGTTAATTTAAAGCTCATGGCGATTGTAATTATGCAGTTCGCTGCTTCTGTGAAAAAATTAATGTAAAAGAAAAACAAGCAGAAGTTTAATCAAACCAAACGAACAAAAAAGGAAAAATGGCACAAAAAATTATTTAAAATTTAAATACTTATAAGAAAATGCTGAAATAATTTTTAAAGGGTTGAAAATTAAGGCGATTTATTTCGTTGAAAAAGAAAATAAAAAGATTGATGTGAAAAGGAAAGTCTCTGCCACAATTTTTAGGTCTCAGTTATAAATTCTTGAATCTTTCACTTTCATTCATTCTATTCATTTATCTTTATGTCTTGATGTTTTCTTTTGTGTTGATTTTTCATAATTTTCATATTTAATGAATGATAATGAACACGAAAGATCCGCTGTGAAGTACTAATAAGACAACTTTCTTTGGAAAATGTTGATGAACAAACTGGCAAATTGGAGGGTCGACGAGACGTGAAAATGAGAAAGAAAACTTTGACAATTGAAAAGAAAAACATTTTTAATGAGGATTCAACTCAGTTTTCTTCTTTTTTTAAGAGTGTGCCGTTAACAATTGAGGAAGTTCCTTTGTCATATTGAGGGTAAAATATTTAAGTTTCCATTTTCACGCTCGGTCTAAATGCCGCGCATTAAAATAAAATTTCTTCTCTTTTGAGGTTTTCTTTTTTAATTCAATTTTTCTGCTTCTTTGAAGTTGACTTTCAAAATCTTTTATTATCACTTAAAAATTATAAAAGTTTTGTCTTTATTTTAAAAGGTTTAAACAATTCATTATTTTGAGTTTCATTAGGAAAATGTGACTAAAAGGAAGACACACTACGGATAAAAATTCAGCAACTTTTTATGACGAAAATAAAATAAAAAGTTATTTTTAGTCTTTGCATAAAATTAGACAAAAATGTCATTGGAGTATGTAAATTACTTTGTCAACACTACAGTGGTCTATCGATTATTTCTCAACATAAATTCACTTCCTTCCGTTCACTACACCTCAACTCATTAACCTTCTATAGAGTAAACTTGTAATTTATACTGCAGATATTTATAAAGACTCACATAAGTTGTTTAATCGATTTTTCTTATTCGCATCATTACAAGTCAAATTTGCCAGAAATCCATTTAGATAATCAAAATTGTCTTTAACCTCAAGTCACATTCGAATACATAAAACATTTATTTTGCATTTTAATCGCACTGCAATATCAAGTCATATCAAAATGAAAAAGCTTTTATGACAGACACACAAAAAGAAGAAACATTTTTGTCATTTATTACTGAGTGCAGTTGCTTGTACTCTACAAGGAGCGATTTGTAAGTGAATGTAATGGGAGGACACTCAAATAGAATTAATTAATTTCAAGAGCAATTATTCTTATTTTTTCTGTCATGCACTTTTCGTATTCATTTATTTCTAGAACAAGTGCAATGATAGTTCTGTTATCTAGCTGTAACTGCACCCATAAATGTACAAAAGGTCCCAAGCTCATTTACATTGTCATGCAAAATGAAAAATGTTTTTGAAAGCTCAAGGGGATAAACGTGCTGTAAATTTGAAACGAAAACAGTAGGTAAAAATGATGCAGGTACATCAAAAACATTGCGTTTGTTTTGTTTCCATTTAGAATCGATGTAAATGTCAGTTCTATTGTATGGAAGAGCTTTTCTATGGTAGAATATTGCTGTTTTTCTGTATTGTAAGCTCAAAAGCCGATTAAAAGTTATACAAACGATTAATTTCTAAAAATATCACAAAACGTTCTTTAAAAGTTGCAGTATGAATGCTGACATTTAAAATCTTCAATTGATAGCTTTCAATAATAATATTTATCATTACAATTAAAGAATTATTTATTTAAACAATTTTCATATCAATGACAATTACAAAAATGAGCAAACACAACAAATTGCTTTAATTCTGCCATTGCACAGAAAGAATAATTTGTATTGAAATTGAAAGCAATTGAAATCGAAAAAAAATACATTACTTGTAATGACTGAAAGCATTAATAATGCTCATTTCGAGTTGTTTCATCTGTACAAACAATTTTTATGTTATTTCATTGGCACAAATTGATTTTCATTTTTAATATCAATTCAATTTATCGAAAAATAATAAAATTAAATTGAAAAGTGATGCAATTGTTGAAATGTCACACTCATAATTTGATAATTTTTCATCATTTTTAAAGTTTTAAAGAATTCACCGAGAAAAGTTTTTAATAACTTGCATAAAGTTTTTAAGATTTGTGAAAATCAAATTTATTAGCCTAAAATAGAAAATTAATAAGTGTTATAATTTTTTTATAACAGTTATGATAAAATTTATTACTGTTATAAAATTTTTATTATTCTCATAAAAAAATTTATAACTTTTAAAACTTTTCTTTTTAAGACTAATCAAGTTGATTTTATATGGACAAATCTCAAAAAGTTTATGCTAGTTATAAAATATTTTTCTTCGTGTTAGCTATTAAATTTACATCAACCATAATAAAACTTAAACTTGAATGTCTGTAAAACCTCATAAAATATAAAATCACCCTAATTTTATCTCTCACTCGACATTTTTCAACTCATCGAACTTTCTATCATCCAATAATTTACTTTCATGTCTTTTCAAATCCTCAAGTGACCATTTTTAGACACATTAAAGTTTTTCTTTTCCCTTTATCCCAGCCATAAATATCTCTTAGTTTATTTTCATTCTATACACGTGTGAATGAAGAAAACAGAGGAAAGAAAAACTTTTTTTGAATACAACACATCAAGGATAAAAAAAGTGGAGAACAAACAAAGTTAAAGTGCAAAAGAGTCTCTTTAAATTACTTTTTATCGTGATGAAAATTTCTTAACTAATATTTATAACACAATTATGAAACTTTTCATTTAATGGAAGTAAAACATTTTTTGCTCATTTTTACCTACTGCAGAGACATTTTTCATAAATAAAACAAAAGTTTAATTAAAAGTCGCAGCAAGAGTTTGTGTATATGACAAAATATGGTCACATCTATTTGAGTAACGAATTCAATACGAATTCACAGAATGTGAGAATTAAAAGCTTTTCGAAATATTGCATACATTCATTCAGTGCGGTCGCTCATTTACATGAAATCATAAATTCAATTCAATTTGCAAATGTTTACTATTTTCAACTGTAATGCATGTTGAAAGAATTTAATAAAAGGGAAATTTTACTTGAATACGGCAACTTTAAGAACATCACCATAAAAAAACATTTACGTAAATTGCACATTTTTCATCTTCATTTAAATTCAATTTGTTTCTTATTTATTGCTCCTAATAAAACAAGAGTAAAATCATAAAAAGTACTGTTGTAAAAATAAATCGAATCAACTGCATAAAAAGGAAAAATGAAAAACTCCTGCATGAAAGACGAGATTAAAAATATTCACATCAATGAGCTCAATTTGGATTTTTTAATTCCCTTTGAAACAGAAAAAAGCACTCAATTTAATTAATTGCAAAATTTATCGCCTTTTAATTGAGCTATAATTTTATCTGAATTTGATGGTATTAATTATGGATTGCAGATGTCATGTCGAATTTGAACTTAATTTGGTACATGTTGTTCAAATTAACATAATGGCACAAATATGTATATAGAACTTTGAGATTAAAAGTTCATGATTCAGTAAATATTAGCAATGTCCATTTTAATTAATTAAGCTATAAAATTCATTTTAATCAATTTTAAATTTGAATTATGAATTTTCATATAAATTTCAAAATGAACAGAAACATAAAATTTTCATTACGTGCATGAATAAATCAAATAAAAAAATATTTCAACATCAAAATGCAATCAAGTGAAATAAATAATGCAAAAGCAGTGAAATTAATTATTTAATTTTTATTTTCAACAAAAGTTTTGTGAAAAGGAAAAAAATTCTTTTGGGAGCATCAAGACGTGAAAATTTCATTAAGAATTCTTTTGAAGATTTTTCCTGATCATTCAAATTTAATGAAATGAAATGAAAAATCCTCAAAAAGGAAGACCTTTGACCTATTAAAAAATGTTCCCAAAAGAGTTTTTGCAACTTGGAAGAAAATTGTAAAAACTTCACATTCAATCACGATGCACAAAAACAGCATTTTTAGAGCAAATAAACTGAAAAATATTAAAATAAGCTAAATATGTATTTAGTTGCAGAAAGTCATGTTATTATGCAAATTTTTTAGTGTACACATAAAGAAAACCATAAAACAGAGTAAGAATTTAGAATTTCTTTTTTTCTTTATTTTCATTCCTTGCTATAAATTTTTTAACTTTTTTAATGACATACAGAGTGCAAGTTAGAATGCAGAATATTAATTTACATTTTTACTTTCATTTTGTAACTAACATCATAAAGGCATATTTTTATCTTCTTAATTATCATAAAATAAAAATTTCAAAGAGTAGTGTAAAATATAACACACAGAAAAAAGTATAGTGGAGTAGAAACATTTTTTATCTGTTCATTTTTCCCTTAATTTTTTCATATGTTTTTATCACTTACCAAAAATTAAAACAAACAAAATTCTAATACTCGTTTTTCTCTTTCTCTGTTTGTTCTTTTCTTCCAAAAAATTTTATTTTCATATTTAGACGCTTGGCAGATGAGGATGATGAGCTATCAGAAGTGCAACCAGACGCAGTGCCGCCAGAAGTCCGTGAATGGCTGGCATCAACATTCACACGACAACTCGCCACAACCCGCAAGAAAAGTGATGAAAAACCTAAATTTCGATCTGTCGCACACGCCATTCGTGCTGGTATTTTTGTGGATCGCATATATCGACGTGTGTCAAGTACAGCTCTCATGCAATTTCCACCAGAAGTTGTAAAAGTTCTAAAGGTAAAGTAAATGTTTATTGGCTTTACGTTGTAATAAAGCAAAATGTCACTTCATTTCCGTCCTCGAAGGTAACACGAATGAGTAGAAAAAGTTTTTTACTCTCTCGTGTTTTTGCACTCGACACACAGACTGAAGTGAGCAAAAAATGAGGAAAATGCCTTTTGTAAAAAAAGCCTCAAAGCAAATGACTGCTTCAACTCTGATTCATACTAGAATAAAACTGACTGAAACTGAAGAGAGAAAAATTATTTCCGCTGTGCATGCATGTTTCAAAGCTTTTTTCTCTTTTTTTATTCAAGTGGGAATGAACTTTACATAAAAGTACTCGTGTGTATATAAAAATGGCAAGGAAAATTCAGTTTCCGGTCTACATTAAATAAGTTTATATCAATAATAGGACACTTGAATAATTTTATTCCTATCAAGTTGACTCCAAATTTGATAAAAATGATTTCTAAAAGAAATTAACTTTTTGTTTCCTCTTTATTTGTTAATGTTAGATTAGTGAGTTCAATAATAACGTTTTGAGTTGAGATTGAAGTTTCAAAACAGCTTATTAAATTCAAAATTTTTAATTCATTATTAATAAAACTCAAGTTGAAAGCAAGTAGTAATCATATCAACTAATTTAAAAAGTCAAGTCAAGTAATAAGAAATTCAAGTTTAGTCGAGACACTTAAATATCAAGTCAACTTGATTATTCTTACAGCTTAAATTTTGACTAAACAAAGGCTTTGTTTGCCCTGATATATTATTTCTTTGTTTGTAACGATAAATTTAATAATTTTCTAAACAAATGCTAAAAATTTAAAGCATTTATACCTTGGGTTATATTGATTATTAATATCTCCTTAAATAAATAACATTTTATTGTTAAAAATACTCAGGTGAAATAAAAGCAAAAAATGAACATTCGTTTCCGATGCCGCAAAAAAGAGGAAACTCGAACATTTTCCACCACTAATTAATTAATCATCCTACTTGTGTTCTTTCACTCAATTGTAATTAAAAAAGACATTTTTATTTACAGCATCTCGACGAGTGGTCGTTTGATGTGTTTGCTTTGGCAGAATCAGGAAACTGTCAACCGGTTAAATACGTCGGATATGATCTTCTTAATCGCTATGGAATGATTCACAAATTTAAAGTTCCATCTGCAACGTTAGAAACTTTTCTAACGAGAATTGAGGAAGGTAAGTGTAATTTTAGATTTGCAACATTGTTGAAAAGTTTTCCCTTTGAATTGAATCCCTAAACGAGTGCTTTTGATCTACATTTTGTGCAAATAATCGTTGTCAAAGAGCTATCATTTGATTTCACGCTTTAATGGCCATGAATGCATGCGAACATTTCACTCTTTTACGCTCTTTCATCAAAGTCATTTCATTTTCTCTTTTCGACTCGCAAAAAAGCAAATGATCATTATTAGCAACATAAATCTCTTGAGAGAAGAAAGAAATTCTCATTACACCTCGAGCATCACGCGAGAATGAGTGTTTTATGAGTCCATCTAACTGCACAAGCATCCATTTTTTCCTCTATATAGCAAGCATGTGAGTGAACATAAAAGTTCACAAAATAAATGTTCACGTTCAGTGTGTGTATGTGATTTTAAGCGTTTTAGCTTCAGTGACCCGAATAATAATCTTCTGATGTCTTTTTTTCTTTATTTTGATACTCGAATATAAAGAAAAGAAACAAAAAAAATTGCTAATTCAACGGTTTCTTGAATTATAAATTTGAAAAAAATACGTTATGTTTCTTTCTTTTAAGAATTGCTTGTTTATTCATCCGTGATTTAACCATTCAACCAAAATAAATTTATTCATCTCTACTTTCTATTTTCTATTGCTAGGATATTGTCGTTTTCGTAATCCCTATCACAATAACTTACATGCAGCAGATGTTGCTCAAACGGTCCATCATGTTCTTTGTCAAACGGGCTTGATGCATTGGTTGTCAGATTTAGAAATATTTGCAACACTAGTAGCAGCACTCATTCATGATTACGAGCATACGGGTACGACAAATAATTTCCATGTCATGTCTGGTAGTGATACAGCAATGCTCTATAATGATCGAGCTGTACTTGAAAATCATCATATAAGTGCGGCCTTTCGCGTCCTCAAAGACGATGACTGTAATATACTACAAAATTTATCGCGTGATGAGTATAGGGAACTGAGAACACTCATAATCGATATGGTGCTCGCGACAGACATGTCGTTTCACTTTCAGCAACTGAAAAATATGAGAAATTTGCTGACACTTGCTGAGCCAAGCGTGGATAAGTCAAAAGCAATGTCACTGGTGCTGCATTGCTGCGATATTTCACATCCAGCTAAAAAATGGGATCTTCATCATAAATGGACCATGTTACTACTGGAAGAATTTTTCAGACAAGGTGATTTAGAGCGAGAACTTGGTCTACCTTTTAGTCCACTCTGCGATCGAAATAATACATTAGTAGCAGAATCACAAATTGGTTTTATTGAGTTTATTGTTGAACCAAGTATGGCCGTATGCTCTGATATGCTCGAAACTATTTTGGCACCAATTGCACCAATCACTAATAACAATAATAATAATAATAGTTTAAGTAATAAAGCGATAGCGTCAGTAAGTGAAGACAATGCAACAAATACTCTGAATGTGCCGGGTGAAAGTGGTAGCTCGTGCAGTGAAGCAATAGTTAAGACTAAAAATGAAGAGGCTAAAAATGAATGTGAGAAGCCCACACGATTCAAAATTAAAAAGCCATGGACCACGTGTCTTGCTGAAAATAAGAAAATTTGGAAAGACCAAGCAGTGAAAGGTGAATGAAAATTTTGTTTCCTAATAATATTTCAATGAGAAATTTTATTTTTGCTATTAATAGATGCTGAAGCACGAGCAGCAGCAGCAGCGGCAGCAGCAGAGCAAGAGAAGGAAGAAAAACGTCTCGAATTAGAAAGTGCAGCGCAAGCAGAAGAATAAATTGAAAACTCAAACATGTTCTAATCCAGTTGATTCTTTCTCACTCTTACTTTACCATAAAATACAAATTGTCATGAATAGGAATGTAATTAATACAAAAAAATTGATTATTGTTATTGTTTTTATTGTTTTCATTTGAAATTTGTTGAACAAAAAAATATCTGGAAGGGAAAAAAGTTTATTTATATCATATTTACCGAGTTACCTATCTTGTTATTATGTGAACCAGTTTATGATATACTTGAAATAACAAATATTTTGACACATGTGTTAATCGACTTGAGTGTGCATGCGTGTGTGTGATTAATTAATTACAAATTTTTATTTATTTTCTTTTACCATGAAAAAAAATTCAAAAAAGGTGGCAATAAAAAAATATCGAAACTGCCACTTGGTTGTCATCTGTTGCATGCAATGTCAAATAAATTTTACTATACCACTAATATGATACGATTTCAAAATTTTTTGACAAATTGACAAGGATCCAAAAAAGACAAGCGATTGTAAAAATCGAAATGAAATCCATTAGTTGAATGGTTTTTCTGTTTTTCTTTTTATACAACAGTTCCTATGCCACAAATTGGATTATATTGCGGAAAATATAAGGTGGTGTTCCAAATCATCCACAGCTCAAAAAATCCACCACACTTGTTCAATTTTCAATTACTTTTATGAAAAATCTTAAAATTGAAAACGGAAAAATGTTCTTGGAATAAATAAAAATAAAACACCAGAATTTTATAAAAATTCACTAAAAAAATTCAATTTCACGCAATGTTTTATTTCATTTTGCCTAAAGTCAACATCATGCACGTCCAGTCAAAATTAAAATAAATAAATTGTTATTTATGCATTTTCTCCTTCTTTTTTGTCATGTTTATTTAAGCAAACAAATTTTTCCTGACTCTTCTTTTTATGTTTTGCAATAATTTTTTGCCTGCTCTGAAATAGAAGGAAAAATAAAAATTTTATCTGTGTAAATTCTCGAAAAATTAAACCCGGAAATTTCAAATAAATTTTTCAAGCATATATTCACGATATTTGTCTAAAAGCAAGCATACGAGAGAAAGAGAGTGTTGCAGCTATAAAAAGAAGAATGCATGAAACGAGATATCAATGACGAATCAATTTGAAATGACAATTTGAATATAGTCATAAAATTTTCTCTCTTATTCACGTCTGAAGCTGAAAAAATTTATCGTTAAAAGGAAGATTTTATGGCAGCCAATTGCTAAAGCTTACAAAAGCCTGAAGTAACAAATTTTCTCTCTCCCTGTGGTCATAAAATATGAAAGACAAGCGGAAAACTTTTATGTCTTTTGATAATACCGAATGACAATACGATGAATGTAAAACAGCTCATTGTCTTTATCTCACATTGAGATGAGGCCAAAGTAATCTGTCATTTGAAAATGTGAAGCACTTTATCTAGCCTTAGGATAGGTATAGATGCCGTGAGAGTGAGTTATTAATAGTGGTCCATTTATATAAGCTTCACAACAATTTCCATATACAAAAAATATACGCAAATGAAATCCCTAATTAATTATACATTTGAAATCGGATTAAATAACACGTGTTGCTTTGCTTATTATGCTAAAAATAACCAAAAAGGCAATTCTCACATTTCTTTGGCGCCATTAATGATTTATGCTTTCAATATAACCCTTTTTTATATGCTGCGTCATTTGCAGCTAGTTTTTGTACATTTTCTACTTTAATAATAATTTTAATTTTATTTATAAATTTGAAAATCTATTTTTAATATGAAAAAATCAAAATCATTTATCAGCCTTTTATCATTAAATTGCTAAAAGCAATAAAAAACATTATATTGAGGAAAACGTTTTTTGATGCAATTGAAAGTCTGATCTTGAAAGGATATCATTAAAAAACTTTTTGCTCTATTCAAAGTTTGTCTTCAATTTCAAGTCTTTTTCTATAATTGTTGAATTTTTGGATGAATCTCTTCAAATTAATCTAAAATTACCCACATCAGAAGCACATTCAAGCAAAGCTTTATTGCATTAAAAGTTTTATTTCTTCGCTTTGCCTCAGAATGACTTTCACTAAAAAGTTTTGTACATTCAAGTTTATCGCTTGAAGAAGAAAACTTTAAGTCATTATACATCATGAAAAAGTTTACACCGCATACACACAACCCTTATTGTTAGTTCTTTTAAAAGCATACTCAGAAAATGAAGTGTATGCATTGTTGATAACAATATGTTGGTTAAAAATGTGCTTTCTACGAAGATTTCATAATTTTACACGATGTGCAATTTTTATACTTCACTGAAAATAACGGAAAAAAAATTAAATTTTTAAAGTTTCTGTTATTTTTTAATATAAAATTTTCTTAAAAAATAAAAACTGCAAGAGTCATTGAAAAATAACTAAAGACGGTGATAGTGCATAAAAAATTTACTTACATAATTTTTTTATGATGAGTTAAAAGCATAAGCAAACATTTTGACTTTATGAGGGTGAAAAAAGGATCAAAGTTGAATGAAGCTCTTTAAAGCTTCTTAGCATATTTCAAATGGCGCCATATGAGCATTTTTATCAGCATTTCAAATTTTCTCATTATGTTCAAGAGATTACATGCAAACACTTCTCACTTGATGCTACTGCTGCACAATTTTCCATTCACAAATGAATTAAAAAATAAACTCTCTGCTGAATGAGAAAAGCTAGAAAAATTCCATCATGAAAATACTAAATATCAAGATGAAGCGATGAAGGAAATGAAATTGAATTCCACACAAGTTTTTATTTTTATCTATTGTCATAAATGAGGAAAAATAAAATGAATCGGATGTGAGACATTTACAGAAGATTAAAATTTCATTTGTTCAGCGCAATTCTCTAAGAATTTTCTAATCTTTTCTCGTAAAGCTCATGCATTTCTTTCACTCGAGCATCCATTAAGCTAACGGCATTTAGAAAATTGTGTCATTTAATGTCGATGCAGTGAAATTTACTTGCAAATGAAATTAATTCTCATAAATTCTACAAAGATTTAAAGAAATTTTTTAAAGTTAAGTCAAGGTATGAAAATATCTAATTTGATTCTATGGAAATTTTTAATTAAGTTTGAGTTATTACCACCAAAAATTAAATAATTTGTCTCAAAGGCAAACATTTAATGAAGAAAATTTTTTGACTGTAAAGTCTTCTTTTTACTTGCTTTGAAATTTAATAAAATTATTAAAGAAAAATTCTTTTTTCTCCTTTTTCTTTCTAAACGTGAAAAAAAGTTTTAAATAAAATTAATTTTCATATAATAAAAAAAAAATATCATGTGAGCATAGAGCGATAATTGTGACGATAAAACAATAAGTGATTGCCATTTCTAATTTGTCTTTGCTCTTTCATCGTCTCATTATCATTGTTGACCATTGTCATATCATCTACACCTACGCTAAATATAAATAAAATGAGAAGAAAAAAAAACATGTCACGAACATGTTAAATGAAAATGATATTTTTCAAACACAATAATTTTTATCATAATCATGGTGCATGTTGTTATACAAATAAAGAGATGAAAAATAATGAAATGAGAGACTTACATATATGAAGTAATAATAATAATATGATAATTGTCTTTATTTTTATTTCAATGTTTGTCCATTGTCCTTGTTGTGTCACTTTTACTTTATACTTATAATGAACAAACACAGAAATTATGTGCAGAGTGAAAGTTATTGCATGTTATTGTTTTCATTTTATTTCTATTATCTTTCCTCGTAATTTCTTTCATGTTCATGTGTACTTTATAAGTTAAATGAATGTATGATTGATTGATGGCTAAATCTGGGTAAAAGTTGTAAAAGATGGGAAAGATTAAATTGATGCTACAATTTTGATTTAAATTGTAAATCTTTAATATTTATTTAATGTTTGACAGATTCAAAACATTTCTTAGAATTTCAATTCAAACAACAAGACTTAATAATAAAAATCAATCCAAAATATATCGATAAAAAAATTTCCGTTATTTTTTGAAAATTAAAATTTTCGATTTGTCAACAAATAACAAAAATTTGTTTACATTTGAATTTAGAAAAATAAAATCTTTTAATTCATACAAATCATTTAAAATAAAAGGATGTATCTTATTGTCACGTTACGATATATAGATTCGTTTCATCCTAAGGTAGTTCATTGAATTGAAATATTAAATTAAATTCGGATAAAAATGTCTTTGAAAATATTTTCAAATTGCAAACGATTTTGAATAAAAAATTAAAAGTTTCTTGGTACTACCTGGAATTTAATAATTTCTTCTCAAATTTCATTTCAAGCATCATAATAATCTCATCTTTTGCAAACAAGCAAGCATGAAAAGATGATATATCATAAACAAATAAACAAATACTTTTTCTGTGTCGAATATAAATATTAAATTACATGATAAAATTTCTAACAAAACTTTATTTTTCAATTTTTAAGAAAAAGTAAAAATTCTAATTTTGTAAAAAAGATGTTTCAATGCCTTTAGTGACAATTTTTAACATTTTATTTTCTAAATAACATTTTTCAAAACCATCTGATTTGGGACCAGCTTTTAAGCTTTAAAGACATTGCTCACGTTTGATACAACCATGTAGTAAACTTTTTTTCAATGAAAAGTCCTAATGAATCGTGACACCAAAGTGAAATCTATTTATTTTCTAACAAAATAAGCTGCAAATTGAAAATTAAAATTCATTGATCATCATCTAATTGACTACAATTACACAAAACTTGTATTTCCCAATTATTATAAAATAGACATTTTCAGATTCTAGAAAAATTATGCGAAAGAAAATTTGAAAAGAGACGAAAAAAAATTTCATAAAATTGTAGAAAAAAATTATAGAAAAATAGTAGATTATCAAAATAAGAGAAGCATGCAAAAAGCAGCGAAATTTTAAGATTGAAAGATTTGATTCACACACTCACTTGAGCAATGCACGAAGGCTTAAAGTTTTTTGGTAACTATTCAGCTGAAAAATTGGGAGCATAGCTTTATTAAGGTAGTAAATAATATTTAAAAAATCTAATTATTCAAACCAAATGAAAACTTGAAAATATTCTATTTATAAATAAAACTTAAATTTAAGAAATTAAAAAATCAATCACATCATGCGAAAAATATAAAAATGCAAAATTAAACAAATTTTCTTTCTTGCAAATGCACACAAACACAATCATAAGAAATAAGTAAATAGTAAAAATAAAATGGAAGAAAATTATTAAAACACAAAGAAAATAAAAATGCAAATTTTAATTAAATGTAATTAAGCATTAAGTAGCAGAAGACGAAGGCAGAAAACCTCTAATTAAGACGGTAAAACTTTAATGGCATTAATCCACTGACTTTTCATTTTTATGCTGACATAAGCTCTGAATTTTCTTTTCGTCAACTCTTATTTTATGAAATTTGTAACAAACAAAAATTTTGAAATTTATTTTTTAATCTTTTTATAAAGAACTCAATGCAGCAGAGAAAATTTCTAAGCTTAAACATTTACAAAATGCTGCTGAAAATAAATTGAATTAAAATTTTAATTGAAAGAAATCGTAAATATTTAGACTTACAACAGCAACAGCAACATCATCGAACATATACACAAGAGAAGAAGGGAAATTAAATTCATAGACTTTTGCTCTTATACACATAATTCTTTTTTGCTCGACTCTCACTCTTCATCTTGTGATGGATTTTACCATCTACAGTCATATGAACGTGTATGCACATGTTGAAAAGCATGTAAGCTTCAAAATAATTGCATAATAAGAAACTTAATAGGATGGGAAATGAATTTTCTTTCTCTACATTTTTCTATAAAAATTTTTATTCAAGTAAAACAGTTTTATCGGAAAAAAATTAACAACAGCAAAAAGTTTTCATTGAAGCCATAGAAAAGTATTTTTAATTAATTAATTAAAAATGGAGTCGAATACAATAAATTTTTCTTTATAATCCTTATTACGCATGAAATTCATTCTCAATGAGCAAAAGACCAACAGCAAAATAAAATTTTTTAAGCTCTCTAATGAAACATTCAGAAAAAATTGTACAAGAACAAAAAGTTTAAAGCAATTTTTAAATAAAAATTTTCCGCTTTATTTTTAACGACTCACTTTAAAACTATTTCTCATTTAATCTGAGCTGGATTCAGATTTATTTTATTTATAAATATTAAATTTTTATTTGATGATAAAGCAAAAAAATAACGAAAAATAAAACAATCATTTTAAGTGGAAATAAAAGTCCTTTAAAAATTTAGACCATGCACAATAGATGGATATTGATCAATAATTCACAAACTAAGTGATTCCACTGATTTAGAGGATTAAAGAAATCTAAAAGTCATCAATCATTCATTGCAAAAATTCTTCGACAAGTGTCCATCTCATGTGTCTGATAAATATATTTATATAAATAAACCACAAAACGACATTCGCAGCCCCTTTTGCTTTTTATAAGTCTACAAAAAATGAAAAATGCACGAGGGATGAAAAGTGAAGTCAAGCGGTTGACAAATTAATGTGACACATTCTTAAATCCATATCATCCCTTTGATGATAGAAAATTTGAATAAATTTTCTTTTCCTTGTTTGAAATATTAATGGAAAGGATTGAAAAAGTCTGTAATTGTAAACAAAGAAGAAAAATGCATCTAAAGCTTAAGCAGTAGATGAAGATTGATTTAAAACTACATTAAATGTCAAACACACAAAAGGAATAAAGGTTTTCCTTGAAGAAAGGAAATGAGTGAAGTTATATTAAGCCAGTCCTGTAAAAAAAGAATTTTTCTTTCCATCTATCCATTTTAATCATAAAAAATTCATATTTTATTCCATTGTCATTACACAAACCACGCTTGACATTAACATGAAGCATTTCTCTGCACATACTCTACACTTGCCACAAACTGTCTCATGAAACGTCTTCAGAATGAAAAGCAAACAAACTATATTGCAAAAATTTATTATTATGCTGATAAAAATGTAAAGAAGATGAGAAAAACTTAAGAGAAGATTATGTATTGAAATAAAAAATGCATGCAAAATTGATTTTTAGAATGAAATTTCAATATTTACACTCATTGAAAAACTAGTTCATGTCCAAAGTAAAAAAAATTCTGACAAAAGAAAAATTGCATAAATGAAAAATTAATATAAAAAAAGAAAGAAAAACTTTTCACATTATTGAAAAGAAAAGTTAAAACTTATCGAATAGAAATATAAAAGAAAAATGAGAAAGAATGAATATAATATTGTCTATATATAGAACATAGGTGCATCTTTTTCCTTTCTTCTTCTTATTGTAAATATTTTAAAAAATTGACTCTATTAATAATGAAAAGAGATTTTGAATGAGAAAAAAATTTACTTACAATTAAAAATAAACATTATAATAATAAAGATGATGATGATGATTAATAAAAAAAGAAAGAGTCTTAATTTAATGACATAAAAACCTATGAATAATTCTTTTGTTTGAATTTAATTTTTCAGATCTAAAATTCAATTATCAATCAACTTATAAAATGCATGGAAAAGTTTTATGACAATAAAACCAATGAATGTCAAATTGCAAATGAGAGAGAAATTTATAAATTTCAAAGAGATAGAAAATACAAAAAGTTGGAAAAAGGAAGTTGTAAATCAAAAATTGCAATTGAGAATTTATTTGATTAGATTTAAACTTTAAATTTCTCTACATCTACCATTGAATGACAAGTACCACATTTTCCAATTTAACTTTTTCACTCAAAGGTAAAGAAAACTTTATCCACCTCTTTCTCTGTCTCGTATCTTCCACGATTCATGTAATTGAAGAATTTCATGGTTACGAAGCCACAGATTGACAATTACAAGGTTTCAAGCATTTTCTTGAATAAATTAAGAGAATTATTGATTAAACTTACCATAACTTTTCAAAACTTAATTAGTCAAGAGAGAAAAAACTACTGATAAAAATGTTTAATTAGTTTTCAAAGCATTTTCTTTTTTTAAATTCAATCTTCTTTACAAAAAGATTATGAAGTGAAACTTTTTCATTTGCTGCAAGAGTCGTTTCAAGGGTTCAGACTTGTCTGCATATTTTACTTGATATTCGCATATTTTTTGTCAAGTTGACTTCAAGTTGAGTTACATAAAAATGTCTTTAATTTACTCAGATTAAATTTAATTTAATTAAAATACATAGTAAATTAAAGAATTATTGACTTTCATACATATTTTCTAGATTTCAAATGAATTAAATAAATCTGAATGATTAAAAGACATTTTTGTGTAAGTCAACTTGACAAAAAATATGCGCATATCAAGTAAAAATGCATGCAAATCCCAACCATAGTCGTTTCATTTAATATTAATTCTTATAGAATGAAAGAAAAACTTTCTCATTCACTTCAAACATGAATCTCATGATTGTCACATAGAAAAAATTATGAAAGAGAAACATTCAATGTCTTTCATGTGCTTTAAATAAATTGCACATGTTGCAGGCATTTCTTTATATCAAAAGTATGAGTTCTTATTCATAGTGGATAATTGACTAAATTTATGTGAACGCAAATTTCTGTGCATTTAGCAAAATTCTTTGTTCTTCATATGTACATGATTTATAAGGATAAAAAGTTTCATTCAACTTTTATGGAACATTTCTTGCACACAAAGCTTCAATAACCACAAACGAGATGATGCACATTTGCAAATTTTAAATTCGATACGAAAATTGCTGATGATTTAAAGCAACCACATTGAATTATGAAAGTCTGGCATCCTTGCATGTGAGGTTTGTGGTAATTTTGAAATTTAGTATATTCTCTTTCAGAAACGCAGTCATGTTATGATGATGATAATAATAAAGGCAGATAAAGAAACTTATTATAAGTAAGTAGCGATTAACCCACATAATTTTTAATATTCACAGCTCAATTTCATTTCAATTCCAACTACCACATAATGTTAACGATAATAGTAAGCAGAAGATTCAGCCAGTTTTAATTAGAAAACTATAAAAGAAAAATGCTGAAACTAACATAAAAATAAAGCAGTCAATCAGACGACATATGACATATGATGAAGATATCAAATGAAATAATATAAATTAATTGACTTCTCTCTAGCATGCTCATTTCTTCTATGCTTTTTAATTAAAATTGGATCCATTTTTATTTTCACATATACAATACATTCCTCTTAAAGAAAATCTCTTTATTTCAATTAAAAACAGGAAAATTTCTTTTATTTTTTCTTAATCATCATAAGAAAAAAAAATTATAAATGACAATAAAAAAATAATATAAAATAAGGTTTCTTTCTCTTTTTCGAACATTTCAACTTTTTCACTTTTCGTCACAAAACTCTTTCTTTCACTACAATTAAATCTTTCCACTTTTTAAAAAAGAGAAAATTCTCAGCACATTAGAGATAATAAAAAATTATTATTAGTTGCGAATAAATGCATTAGCTTAGAATTGCGACTGATCTTCGAGGTGCAGAATCACATCCTATGTTGTCCAGTGATGACCATTTTTTCATACCATTTCTAAGCGCTTCTGCTGCATATTTATCCTGCATCACCCGTGACATTGCCTCGAGCTTTTGTGCTCGCTCTTTCGAGAGTGGTTCCGTTGGGAATGAAAGATCATTTGCTTCAGCAAGCGATCTCAAGTCAAAATAATATTTTGCATAAACCGATGACGGCACATTAATGTTAAATTGTAACATTTCGAGAAATTGTCGTTCAAGTTCATTCATATCTTCGACTGTAATGTCTTTGAGAATTTGACAATAGTCAACATTCCACACAGCTTGATCGTCCCACACTTTACTCGCAAGTAAAATTGCTCCCAAGACAATTCTTTTCCAGTTACAAGGTGAAATATCGAGCTCTGCGTATGTCAGTAATCTTTCTAAGTAAACGAGGGTAATAATTGCACACTCGGCTGTCAATTGAGCCGCATTGAAGAGCGTTCTTACGAATTTGTAAATTTGCCTATGCTCAGGATTATGACGGTCATAATCTTCTGCTACACCATCACGCGTTAATGGATGCAAACGTTCATCAAAAATGTCTAAACGTCGCTCCGACTGACGATTCTTTATATGATAATAAATGGCTAGTGACACGCATTTGACTGTATTTTTTAAATTTGGCTGCGAAACTGTGCTGTCATCGAGATAAATTGTGGAGCAGCTGGAGCTCTTTTTTAGACCGCCGCCTTGAGATGCGATTTGATGAGACGATTTTTTCCGCGTCATTCCGTTTTCAGTACTTTGTTTAGATCGTTCAAGAAAAAGAGTTGCTGCTGATGGATCACAAGAAGGATCGAGATTTCCATCATCATCACCACCCTCACGTTCTGAAATATGTTGAAGATTATTTGTAGATAATTCGCCTTCTGGTAAATGCTCTTCAAATACGGGTGGATCTTTTGATTTTGTTGTTTTGCGTGCTGGCGGACTAGGACTTCCAAACGAGCAACATGAATTGCTATTTCCCATTTTTATTAAAGTGTTAATGAATTTTTGTTTCGCCTTATCCTTAAATGTCTTTTTTCTACTGCTCTGATGTGTGCCGTGTGTTTTAAAAGGTTTTTTCTATTGAATATTTTCTATAAAAATTCCTTATCGCAATTATTTAGTTCCTTATCAATATCTTCGTCATTGTTTCTTTCTTTTTTTCTAGTTAGTTTTTGGCCAAAAAGTTATCATAAAAAAATTTCTCTCTTTTCCTTTCTGAATGGACTCTGTAGTTTTGCTTTATGACTAGCTGTTTTACCTCTTCTTCCACACAATCTTTCAATCACTGACTTGCTTCTCTACTAATTTCTTTCTCTTTCTTCTTAGTTAAAAAGTCGTTAATCATCTACGTTAAACTTTAAGTATAGCTAAATTCTTTTTTTGGCACAGGAATCATAAAAACGAGTGTATGTATGTATGCTACTGGACTGAAAATGCACCTTAAATGTTATGCTTTATAAAAAAATTTCTCCATTTAATCTTCTAATTCTTCTTCTTAGCACTTGCTTAAATTATTTGCAGATTTTTTTTCGCATCGATGGAATTTCCTAAAAATAAATAATAAAACAACACACAATTAGTTAGGCTTAAATGTGATGGACCATATAAAATGTGTTATACAATAGGTTGTAAAGAAATACAATAATTTTTAATTGGCAAAATTCCTAACACACAATGGCATAATCTTATCATCTCTCTCTTTCATGATAAAAAAAAAGAGAATGTTATAATTTATAACAGCGAAAATAAAAACTATGATATTTAATTTCAATCTTTCTCTCTCTTTTTTTTTGATTTAATTGGCAATTTTTTCGATAATGTCTATCATCAATATAATTATTTTTTATTGGTACTACTCATTTTCAACTGTCGATGTTACATGTGACATGCGAGCATTAATAATTTATGTGACCTCGTCTGGGAATGCATTTCCTCTTTTTATTTCTTATAACCGTCTATCACGTTGCAGCAGCAGCAATAATATTTTGACTTGAGAAGAAAATCAATAAACGGGCGTACGAATTCAACATGTGACCTCAATTTTATTTCTATTTGCTCTTCTTCTTCTTTTATGATGGATTATGCACTTTTTTTTCATTTATTTTGATATCATTGAACAGAGATAAGCTACTGAACAAATGAGAGATAGAGAAAGAGAATTAAAAATTACACACGATTTAAGGTGACTGTTATCAGTAGCTACGAATGCCACGAACAATTAGTAATGCCGTTGTTTTAATAAGATTTATTGTTTATTCACACTTATTTACTTCACAGAAACACGCTATGAGCTATGAATGTGCAGTAATGACTTTGAAAATTAATTATAAATTTTCGGATGTTATTGAACGATTCCTCTATACCAAATATGGGAATATAGGAATGCTACATACACTATTGTTGTAATAATAAATGCATCATTGTGGCGAGTGGCAATAAAAAAAACATTCGCTGTCACATAATTTTTATCTCACACATGCATGTTTATTGTATTGCATTTAAAAAATCAATCAATTATTAATGAAATTTTCGTGTTCAATGAGCATTAACACTCACTATCAGATGATTTTAAATAAAGAAACGAGTTAAACATGTTAATAATAAAACATATTCTTTTTTCACCAACATAATATCAATAATTAATCGCTATTTTTATATTATATTATTATATACGCACACACACTCAATATATATGTACACAATTTATTTATTCGGGGAGAGGCGAAACGAAATGTAAGCAATAAGCGCGGCAGCAGTAATAGCAATAATAATGAAGTTAATTAATTCCATTTCAAATGTAAATTTACTTTTCTTCTTTCTTATTTTTTCCTTCTTTTTCTAGCTTATTCCAAAAGTCCTTGACTTCAGTGCTTGCTGTTACTGCTGTTATTACTCTTCATAAAAAAAACTGTTTCATTTTATTTTTTATGTTTTTGTTCCAATTTCAACAGAATATTTTATTTAATAATAATTAAAACACCTCTTTAATGCAACTCTCACTCTTTAATGAAGCACACAATTTTATCACATTTTAATTGACAAATTTTTTTCGAGTGAATGAAATATTTTTTATACACGAAACTCGACGTCGTTTTTAAGCTGTTGGGTGAATCAAAAATTTTTTTCTTTCTTTTTTCGTTCCTGCCTTCTTCTTGCTTCAACCGGAATTCTAATTTTTCATCATTTTATGACCAATTTGGAATGTTGGTAAAAGAATCTTGAACATTTTCATATGAACTTTTCTCTATACTAACCATTCGTTATGTCTTTGACAATTTCTCTCAAGACATAAGAGACTTATTTTTAATTTTCTTTTAAAATCCGATAAAAAACACAACAATGATGACTGAATATCAATTTTCAGAAAAATGCACTGTTGTTTCGTGAATTGTTATTTGTCCATATGGACTATGTTTTTTATGTAAGGGGGTCGTAGTGATAAAAAAATTATATACATACCTGAAATTGATTTAAAAATTATGTTTAATTTAAATAAACATTTTATTAAGATAATCAGATTAGGTTTTGTTCTAATACAATCTTATATTCCTCCAAATATTTATCAACTTCATTTGCATATGTTAACAAGTGTCCAATATTTGTTGATTCTGTTCCAACAAAAGTAATGATTAATGGTGCCTTATTCAATTGTACAATCTAGAATAAAAGATTTTTATTAACTATCAAAATAGAAATATTGATAAAACATACGGTCGATGACTTATAACAAAGTATAATCTGCTTATTTTTTCCCAGCATCATCTTTGAAGATTGAACTGTGGCTATTGAGAAAGTTGAAAGAAATGATTGTTTTGTTCCAAGCTCAGGAAACTTGTTGTCTTTAGATAGTTTTAATAATGGCACACCATCTCTGTCACTAATCAAAACGCAATTTAATCCGTTTACTCTAGAAAAATGGACATTTTTGATAATTACCATTTTAATAAAATTAAGAGTCAACAATAATTCCAATATATTTATGTGAATCTTTGTATATTTAAAGAAACTTACTTATTTAGTATAGATGTAAAAAATCTTTTCACTTCATCACTCATATTTGATTAGAGATACAAATGCTCAGAAACTGTTTTAAAAAATTAATTTCAAAAAATTATGACTTTTTGTTTTTGTTTTTTTTTCTTTGTTAAAATCAAAACAATAACAACATTCTTTTTGCTTTTTCAGTTATCAGTACCCTATATTTTTAAGGCGCGAAAAATTACTTCTTTAGATCTCATTTTCTTCGTAAGGAAAAATATTTTAATAAAAGAGATGGCTGCTGAAGATGAAGATATATCACTCTTAGAAGAGATGCTTTTAAAAGCTGATAATGAAGAATCTACTAAAAAACCAGAGACTGATACAAAAAGTAAAAACTTTTTTCTTAACGATTCATCTGACGAAGAAGAAAAAAGTGGTTTATACACGAAATATAATGATTTTGGACGTGAAATTAACAAGAAATTAAAGCAAGATGAACAATTGAAAAAGTATAATTCAATAAAAGTTCCAGCAAATAATAATTTTCAATCTGAAAGTTCGAAAACTTTAACGAATTCACAACTTGCTGCTGCATCATCATCGCAACAGCAGCAGAGTAAACCGCTCACTGCCAATCAACCACTCATTACATCCACATTTCAAAAAGAAGCTGTCTTTTGTGATCCAATATTTGGTCTTCGTATAGTGAATCCTATGATTTCAAGTGTTGCACTCAAAGAGAGAATGATAGGCAAAATGCCGGTTGGTGTTCAAAGAGTAAGATTTCATACTGAGAGAGGAGACAAATCACAAGATTGGGTTATAGCTGGCGTTTTAGTTAGTAAATCGGGTGTCAAACAGACACAAAAGGGTGATAACTTTTCAATATGGACAATTTCTGACCTTAAGGGTGAAATTAAAATGTGCACAGTTTTTCTTTTTCGTTCAGCTCATAATGAACTTTGGAAAAATTGTGTAGGCGCAGTTGTGGCTATTTTGAATCCAAATGTCTTGGAGCGAAAAGACGATAAAGTTGAAGCAGTGCTAAGTGTCGATAATGCTCAAAAAGTTATGATATTAGGTCGTTCAAGAGATTATGGCACATGTAAAGCCAAGAAACCAAATGGAGATAGTTGTGGACAAATAGTCAATAAAACTGATTGTGATGTGTGCATATTTCACATGAAAAGAGAATATGGAAAAGTAAAAAGATCTGAATTACAACAATCAGGTTTGGGACGAGGGCTGCAAGAATTAAGGAATAAAGTTCTTGGAAAGAGTGAAGTTTTTTATGCTGGTCAATCATTTACAGCACAAAAAGCTAAAAAACCAGTCAAGCAAATGGCTAAAGATCGTGAGAGATTAATGACATTATCAGAATATTATTCAGTGCCTTATAATAGTGAAACACAAGGACAAATTACTACAAGCAGTCCTCTCTATCGAACTGCAACTGCAGTAGTTAATACACCACCTCAAAGACTTTTAAGTGAATCTCCATCGACATCTTCTAATGCAATAAAACGAGCAGCATCACTTGATCATAGTACAGCTCAACGAAAAAAAGATATTGAAAGATTAAAATTATTACAGGGAACAGACAAGCCTGAATTCATTCTTTCTTCTAAGTTTCAATCAGCACAACAGAAAATCAATCAAACAGCAACATCTGCATCACAACCACTTCAAAAAGATCCTAATTTTGTTCCAAAACTTTCTTCTGAAAATATAACTTTTTCATTTTCAATGCCAGTTAAAAGTAATGATGCAGCTAAAAAACGAGCTGCAGAAATCTTGAAGAAAAAACCTCTTGAGCAGTCAAATCCAAATCTTTTAAGATATCGTGGAACTGAAGCTGGTAAGAAAAGAATTGCAGAGGAGCTCAATAAATCGCTTGAAGGTGAATCAAAAAAGGTCAAAGTTGATACAACTGCTGAAGATGAGGCTCAGAAGAAAAAAGATTTTATTAAAAGAATGATGAATGCAAAATCAACACATGCTGATCTTAGTGAAAATGTTGAACAAGAGAAACAACAAAAGTGTTTTGATCGTCTAGAAAAAAAAGAGGCAATGGAAGAGAGAATGGCTAATACTATGGAGATGAAAGTAAATTTTTAAAATTCTAAATTGAATATAATCTTCTAAAGAAATTTTTCATTTTTTAGTGTAAAGCGGTTATTTGTAAAGTTTGCAAGTACATTTATTTTTCAGCGAGTGACATGTGTAAAGAGCGAAAACATGAATTAAAAGTTGTTGATGCTACAAAACGATTTTATCAATGTGGTGATTGCAAGACAAGAACTATAACACTTTTTAGAATACCACGAGATCCTTGCAAAAATTGTCGTTCAAGTAACTGGAAGAGAACAAGAATGATGCCAGAAAAAATTGTATATGTTGGAGAGCAATTAAGTATTCGTGGTGACGAAGAAATGTTTATTGGGAGTGCAACTAATGTTAATATAAATCTACTTGTTCCTGATAACAATTAATAAAAAGTATACAAGAACTCTGATGATTCAGAATTTTATTTTGAATAATTTTAACAAAATTTAACTGCAAAAATTTTTTCTTTTGCTGCTTACGACATTTTGTTCAAAATTGCAAGCTGAACAGAATTGATTTGATTTGACCATTTTTCAATTGCAATATCACGTGCACCATGTCGACTATCTTCCTTTTCTAATTCCAACACTTGATTGACTTGATCAATACGACCCTGAATTGTGCTGTAAAAAAAATTATTTTTATTAATTGTTTAAAAATATCATTAAATAACTTACTTGTCTAAGATGCAAGAAACTAGCAAACTCTCAACTTCAGCTGGTTCAATATTAAGTTCACTGCTAATAAATGGAATTGCAATTTTTGTATAAGGACGAATCAACTTGATGAGAACTTGTGTACGAATATTTCTCAAGAGATCTTCAATATGCTCGCGAATAAATGGATCAGCCATAATATTGTTGCGATTGTTTCTTAAAATCGATTCAAATTCCATAATGTCATCATTTTGATAACTAACGACAAGATTTGTCATTGCAAGAATTTCTCCATCATTTTTATATGGCTTTGCTTCTTGAGAGTCAAATGGATTGATTCCTGATTTCATAAGCATATTAGCGAGAACCAAATATTTCAAGCATGTTGTTCGTCTTGGCGAACCAGATTCATCATAATTTTTGAATGCTTCAAAAAAGTCAGTGTGTGCTTTCTCAAATTCTTGCTCTCGCAAGTGCATTTTTCCTCCGCATTCTCTTATGACACCCATAATCAAGGGATGAGGAATAGCAGATTTGATATGAAGAGACTGCTCATAGAGAGCTTTCAATTTCTTATTATTCTTCTGTACGGTATACATTTGGATTTCAAGAGCATAAATCTCAAGTAATTGCGTTCCTTTTTTCAAGTCATCCTCTCCATCATCAGTTTGACATGATTGATGTAATTGTTTTAATATCTTTTGTAATTTGACAAAATCATTACGATCAAAATACAATTTTCCCAATTTTGTGTTTGTCTTGAACCACAGTCGATCATTTTTTGCATCACGCAAAGCATCGAGTGTTGTCTCATAAAAATCTTGCAATAACTCCATATTTTTTGAAGTAGAAATGTAGTCCAAAATAGAATTGATGGATTTCTCAGAGTGATTTCTAGTTACTGCACTTTTAATGTATGTAAGCAGCTGCTTGTAGCGATTCATCATTTCTGTGTAATTGGACTGTAAATGATTTTTAAAAATTATCATTTCATTTTAATTATAAGGTCTCACTTTACCAATTTGAAGTTTATTTTAATCATTTGTTTGAGAGCTCTAAAACCCCATTCTCCTTTGACTTTTTGATCTAAATAGCAAAACATTATTATTAATAAAAGAACTATTTTCTACAACAATAAAAAAATTCACCATTTTCAAGATCCAGGACTTTTTGAAAGGAAAGTAACGCTTCTTTAGGTGAGTCTTCTTTGAGAGCTTTACTATTGTAATATTGATTCTCGAGATCAACATCTGGTTCTGAATTGCTGTCTTCTGAATATTCCTATAATTTACGTATTTTTTTATGATTAGAAAATATTGCACAAAAATGATTTGCAAAAATTACCAAAAGTACTAAAATTTATTTTACAAAACTTACCAAACCATAATCTTCTTCATCCTCGCACATAAAATCATCATCTACGTCAGACATTTTTCGCTAATAATTTCCTGTTTCAAACAAAATTTAAAATTTTTATTTTTTTTTTTCGGCAAAAAATTTTTAGGGGAACGTAAACTGAACGAAACAAAAATTTCTAATGTTTACATTCGCAAAAAATAATTCGAGCCAAATAAAATTTAATAGAAAATAAAGTTTTCTAATAAACTGGATGATTTCTAGATTCTGCTGAGCTCAAAGAGCAAATGAGTAATCCATTATTGGACAGCAGTTTCAATTAATCCCAGTATAACGTGAAAAAGTCAAGAAAAGTGAAAAATTGTAAAAGTTTTATTACGGAATAAAATTTTGCAAATAAAATAGTTGACAATAAATTTAATTAAATTATTTGTAAGCATAATATGTTGCAAGTAATAAAGACACGTTCAATAAAGCTTGTCCCATTTGTACTTCAAAATGGAAAAGATACAGTAAGTTGAGAAATAATTTATCGATTAAAACTTATCAACATGATTCATTCTCATATTTCTTCTTCATTTCTAATTTTTACATCTAGATTAACAGACCACAACATAGTTTAAGAAAATTTTCGATGCTTATTGGACACAAACAATTAATTAATACTAAAACCTTAATATTCAACGATATACAAATACATCGAATCTCGACAATAACGACCTCAAATGATTCACATTTGCAAAAGAAAAAAGAGAAGATATTAGAGATCAGAACTAAAAATGGTAATTTAATTATTCGCACAACTGTTTCGGATGGTGGAAAAAATGTTGAGAATATCGTCATAGAAAAATCAGATGAAGAGCGCAAGAAAATAAATTTAAATAAGCCAGTAGAAACTCCAATTTTAGTAGCAGCTACAAATGCACCAAGTGATATTAAAATCGAGGTCAAACCTCAATTGACAGAAAAAGAACTTTTAGCCGAAAAAAATAAGGAACTTGCAAAGAAAAGAAAAAGAGTTGATTTTGCATTATCGTCATTAGAAAGAAATTTTATTACTCCAAATCGTGCAATGTCTGATTTTCTGCTTAAAGCTTCTGATTTAGATTCACTTCCTAAAACAAAAAGACGATCGCCATATGAACAAGAAATGCCAATAACAGTTTATTGGCGAAAAGACGTTGAAGCAAAAGCTATTGAAATATGGGGTTCTCGTGAAAATTTATTAAAAGAATGCCTCAAGAGAGAATTAGAGAAGAAACAACATCAACAAAATGCTTTTACCATGAAAAGAAGATTAAGAGATTATCGACGTGAAATGGGCGCTAGAACACATGTGCCAGAAAATGACCTTGGTGGATTAATGGGAAATTCAGGGAAAGTCGTACTTACTGCTATAGCAATTAATGCAACAAACTTCCTCTTCAAATGCTTCGCTTGGGTTTATACTGGTTCACATAGTATGTTTGCTGAATGTATTCATTCTTTAGCTGATACAATCAATCAACTTATTCTTGCTTACGGAATCCACAAATCTACTCAAATTGCTAATCCCGATCATCCTTATGGCTATTCCAACATGCGCTATGTGTCATCTCTCATTTCGGGAGTAGGTATTTTTTGCGTAGGCACTGGGCTTTCTTTTTATCACGGCATCACTGGCCTAATGAATCCCACACCAATTGAAGATTTTTATTGGGCTTTTTTCATACTGGGTGGATCACTTGTTAGCGAAGGAGCAACATTAATTGTTGCAATCAATAGCATTAGACAAGGTGCAAAGAAAATGGGAACATCATTCAGAGATTATGGTGAATAATATAAAACTTAACTAAGTACTATTTCTTTTAATTATTTGATTAAAAAATATATAGTGATGAATTCATGCGATCCGTCCGTAAATGTTGTGTTAACCGAAGATGCAGCAGCAGTTTTGTCCGTTGGAGTGACAGCAACTTGTATGGGATTGTCAACATTGACTGCTTCACCAGTGCCTGATGCAATTGGATCACTTTTAGTCGGTTGTATTTTGGGTGCTGTAGCTTCCTTCATCATATATACAAATGTTGCTGCATTAATGGGACGATCAATCACCGAAGAAAGACTCGATAAAATTAACACAGAACTTGAAAGTGACATTATGATCAGAGCTATTCATGATGTCAAAGGTATAGATATGGGAAACTCACTAGTAAGATATAAAGCAGAGCTCGATTTCGATGGCAGGGAGTTATCACGAGTTTATTTGGACAAACAAGACTTGAATCAACTGCTTGAGGTGAGTATATCGAGTTAACGTAATGACGAGTAAATATTTTTAAAATATCGATTTGTGTACATATATATATAGGAAGTGAAAACCTTTCAAACAATCGATGAGCTTGAAGCATTCTTGTTAAAGCATGGTGAAAATATTGTCGATCTCATGGGAGGTGAAATTGATCGTATCGAGATGAAATTGAGAGTAAGCAAAAATTCAATTTAAAAAATTTATTTAAATTAATTTCAATCTTTTATTCACAGAAAAAATTCCCAGAAATTCGACACTGTGATCTTGAGATTTTATAAAAATCAATTATTAAATTGTTTTCTTTGTTTCTTGCTGAAAATTTTTATTTAAATTTTCTAAACTGCTGTTTCCTTATTTCTACTTTCTTTTGAGACTCAATACTCAAATTCTTTTTAATTTAATAAATCAATGACGACAAATAACAAACGTACCTCGATGCTTTTTCAAAATGTTAATTTTTTCTGTAAACTTTAATGTCTTTTTTTAAATGCTGAAAATGAAAATGTATAAGTAGGTAATTATTTTTCATAAAAAATATGCATAACTTAAATGGAGCGTAAAATACATTAAATGAAAATTTTAAAAAATGATCTTAAGTAAAATTGTAATTAGACAACAGAGAGAAATAAAAATCTTAATTGAAAATATTTTGAATTATCCAAAAGTTATTTGAAATTCTTAATAGGTACAGTCAGCTTAGTCACATATGGGTTTTGCAAATATCAACAACATACCGGCAAACGAATAAATAAAATGGGAAAGAAAGATGTTTATAAAAAATATTTATTTATTCTATTCATAGTCAATTAGCATAATATGACAAAGAACCAGACTGACACATATAAATCATTGAACTTGAAAAATGTCTTATATTTATGAATGTTTTCAACTTCTCTGATTTGTTATAAAAACATATGTCTAGTTTATACCAATAATATCTCACAATAGTAAATAAGAAACTGGTTCTCAATACTTGATGTTATCACTATACAATTATAAGAATTATGAAATCGCAAAAAAGTAAATTTACTTTCTTTGAATTACACTTGTGTTGATTATATGTACATGAAAATGAAATTGAGCATAATGTTTACGAAGCAGAAGCATGAAGCGGGAAAAAGGCAGTCCACAATGAATACAAAAACACTATAATAATCTTTAATTTTTTATTTACAATTCGATTCGAATGCTCACTCAGTAGTAATTTTTTTTGGGAGCGTGATGGATGTGTGAAAGCTTCTGTCGTTTTTTGTGATTTTTTTTTTTTAAAAAGAGTTTAGTCTCATTTCTGGTTATCAATTTTGTATGTGTGAACAATAAATGAAGCATTCAACAAGTGGCATTACAATGAATAAAACGCGTAAAAACTTCTCTAGTAAATTTTTGTGTATTTATCAGTTAAATTCGCTAGTTAATTGTTTAATTTAATTTTTTTCAGCAAATTTGACAGCATTGTTTTATATTCTCTTTCAACTCATTAAAGTCGTGTATACTGATAAATCACCTCCGAATATAATTTTTATATTAGCTGATGATTTGGGTTGGAATGATGTGAGCTTTCATGGAAGTTCTCAAATTTTTACACCACATATCGATGCATTGGCCTATTCAGGGATTATTTTAAATTCCTATTATGTTAATCCGATATGTACACCATCAAGATCAGCTTTAATGACAGGCAAATATCCAATCCATACTGGTATGCAGCATACTGTTCTTTTTGGAGCTGAAGCTAGAGGATTACCACTAACAGAAAAAATCTTACCTCAATATCTTAAAGATCTTGGGTGAGTAAGAAAATTAATCAATTTTCAAAAAATTTAAAAAACTATCTTTCTCAGTTATTCAAATCATATTGTTGGTAAATGGCATTTGGGAAGTTATACAAAAGCATACACACCATTAATGAGAGGATTTGAGTCACATGTTGGATTTTGGACAGGTCATCAAGATTATTTTGATCATACAGCAGAAGAAAAAGGAATGTGGGGGTTAGATATGCGACGAAACTTTGATGTTGCTTATGATTTACATGGGAAATATATAACCGATGTAATTTCAAATGAAGCTGTAAAAGTTATTCATAATCGTAATACGAGCCAACCACTTTTTCTCTATGTTGCTCATGCTGCATCACATTCAGGAAATTCTTATAATCCTTTGCCTGCATTTGATGATGATGTTGCAAAAATAAAACACATTGATGACTTCAATAGAAGAAAATTTGCAGCAATAGTGCAGCATATGGATAAATCAGTTGGTGAAATTGTTAATGCACTTGCAGAAGAAAATATATTAAATAATTCAATAATTATTTTTTCATCCGACAATGGTAATGACTCATAAATTTCTTTAAACATTTTCAAGAGTAAAAGTTATAATTTTCAAGGTGGACCCGCAGCCGGTTTTAATTTAAATGCAGCTTCAAATTTTCCATTGAGAGGCGTTAAAAATACTTTATGGGAGGGTGGCATAAGAGCTGCAGGTTTTATTTGGTCACCATTATTGAAGCAAAGAGCTCGAGTTTCAAATCAACTGTTTCATATTTCTGATTGGTTGCCAACACTCTATCACGCTGCTGGTGGTAATTCATCAATTTTTAAACAAAGAAAAATTGACGGTATAGATCAATTTGAAATACTCAATGAAAATTTGCAATCATCTCGAACTGAGGTTCTTCATAATATTGACAATATTTGGGGAAGCTCATCTCTTATGATGGATAAATGGAAATTAGTTGTCGGTACAAATTATGATGGACAGTGGGATTATTGGTATGGACCAGTTGGTAACAGAACTGAGTCTTCTTATTCTATCAATGATTTATTAAATTCTTCAACGGCAAAAGCGTTAGAAAAATTAAACATGTTACCTGATGTTGATACAATTTTAAGATCTAGAAGAGCTGCAACAGTCGCATGCACAAATATTGAAATAGATAAATGTAAACCTCTTGAAAAACCTTGCTTATTTGACATTTTAAATGATCCATGCGAAGAGAATAATTTAGCTGACAAATATCCTAATATAATGAAAACTTTAATGTCACGTTTGAATGAATTTAATGCTTCTTCAATACCAGCATCAAATTTACCAATAGATCAAAGAGGTAATCCAAAATATCATAATTATGTGTGGACCAATTGGGGTGATTTCAACAACGATGTTAATGAACATTCAACAATTCATTACTAATAAAATTTATAGTCATATTTGTCTCTTATATGCGCACAATAAAATTTTAAATTGATTTATATTTAAATAAATTTATTAAATAGCATTTTATCGAATCGTTGCATATTTTTGAAAATCAACAGTCGAAAATTCATTGAAATTCTCAAGCGCAAGATTTTTTTTGGTTTCTATAGGTGAGTGAATTTTAATTTGTCTCATATGTGTATCTCTTCCATTTTGATGGTTACTAATCACTGCTATTTGAACCATAAATGTTCTAATTGGTTTATCACGAATATTTTTAATTGGAACAACTATCCAGCCTGATGGTTCACAAAGATCAATAATTTCTATTTCATTTAAATCATTGAAATGTGTACCACAACGAATTGAAATGCGAGATGGTGTATAACTTTCATCTAATTTATAATCACTGTAAATGTATATTTGACTTATTGTGGTTTTTCTGTCAAATTGAATGTTAACAAGATGAGGAAGTTGTCCATCTGATTGCCAATAAGTCTCCATAGAATTATCTCTTAATTGTTCAACACCAAATCCTGGTAAATTTATGAAAAATTCTTTATTATTATTTTCATTTTGGAGGGATTTTATTATTTTACCTGGTTTGCATGATGAAAGAGACCAAACTGCATGTCCACCAACTTCTCGCACTTCTCCTGTTCGTTCTGCATGAAATGGACATTGATTTTCACTATGTTCCGGTGTTCTTGAAGCCATTTTTGAATAATTTTTTTAAAATATAGAAATTTTTCAAAACATAAACAAAATAAATTTCCCCCTTGAAATTGAACTGAAATTTGAATTTTTTAACGGAAAAAATGCATCTCACAATGCTTTCTTACAAATATTTGCATTGCATAGATAATGATAATCACAATGCATTTTCAGTATATACTTATCACTCAGAATATTCATATAACATAATATTGAGCTCCAGAATAAAATTTTAAAAAATGATATCTCTTGGATTTTTAATTTTAGGATTAAATTTTTTGTCATATCAAAAAAGTGAAAATGAGAGAAATAATCAAACTCAAACGAAGAATGTCTTTGATGAGTATTGTGTAAGTGCTTTTTACTAGTGAGATCAGGAATTCTTTTTACTTTTGTTCATTATAGAATGACTTCAACAAGTCTTATCATTCAAAGCAAGAATATGGTGTGCGGAAGGAAATATTTTTAAAAAATCTAAACGCTATTAATAAACACAATGGCAATAATAGTGAAACATATAAAATGTCTATTAATCAATTTACTGATATGACGTTTAAAGAACTTTACGATCTAAACTATCCAGATGAAGGCGAATCCTCTTCTAAAATGGACACTACAAAATACACATCACCTGAGACTGAAAATTTATTGAGTGACTCATTTGAGGAAAATGTTCCTGATTCTTTTGATTGGAGAAATTTTGATGTAATTTCAAACATAAAAGATCAAAAATTGTGTGGCAGTTGTTTTATTTATGCAGTTCTTGAAGAAATTGAAAGTCAAATTAAAATTAAAACAAATCAATCTTATGAATTTTCACGTCAAGAAATTCTCGATTGTGCTAGAAAAGGATATGGATCGCTTGGATGTAGTGGTGGTTCACTGTATGGTGTTCATTCTTATATTAAAAATAGAGGTGGAATTTCTGAAGAAAAATTTTATCCTTATGAAGCAAAAGAAAATTTGTGTCGTAGTGAAAAATTTCCAAAAATTGACATCGATCTCAAAGGCATAAAAATATTTGACACAGAAGATGAAGACATTCTGAAAAGAGCTTTATATACTTTAGGACCAATAACTGTAATAATTGATAATCTTCATGACTCATTCTTTCGTTATTCAAGTGGAATTTATTATGAGCAAGAATGCAATGAATCTGATGCATATTCTCATGCAGTTGTGATAATTGGTTATGGAAGTTCAAATGGTAAAGATTATTGGACAATTAAAAATTCTTATGGAGAAAAATGGGGAGAAAAAGGATATATGAGAATTGCAAGAAATCAAAATAATCACTGCAAAATATCATCATTTAATATGGTCACAAAATTATAAATTAAATCATAAAATTTTTTTACACCATCGTCATATACATATAGTTTTTATAGCTTCCTTTGTGTAAAATTATATGATAATAAAATTACGTATTACAGTCAATTAAATGTGTGATGAAATGGAAAAATTGTGACATTAAATCGTTGGAGGCATGTCTCTCTCTCTTTCTTTTTCTAAAGTGTCTGCGTTTCACTTAATCATACAGTAATACTTAGAAATATATTTATAATATACTCATTTAATATGCCATAGTAAAAATATCTCTCATATATTTTATAATAATCTTTTGCTTTCAATTGTGGACACTCGAAAAAAAAAGTCTCAAAAGTGTAAAACTTTTATTTATAAGGATGATTTATTGTATAAAACGAAGAAATATATTATAAATTTTCTTATTTTATCTATTTTAGGAATTATTTAAAGTTTTAATTTGTATTTTTATGAATTTTAGCAAAAATTTTAAAATTCAATGTTTACATTTTGATTTGATATTTTAAAATTTTAAATATTTCTTTAAAATTGATTAAATTCACTATTAAATCTATTTAAATAGTAAGTATTTATTAAATAAATAATATTTTTAAAAGATCTGAAGCTGTAATAAGAGAAATTCCCCTTAAAACTTGAATTTTTAAAAAAGCAAAAATAATTTAAAAAATTTTGCAAGTAACTAAGCCTAGATTTTTCCTTTTCACTCATGAAACATTGAAAGAAAAGGCTATGAATATGTATGAGAATATTTTTGTTTTAATCTCTCATAGAGGAGTCTGAGAAACGTCAATTGAGAAGAAAAGAAAATTAAAATTACTCGCGTGATTTAACTCTAACGCGCGCTCAGTTTCTTATCTGCCTTCATTGAGAGCAGCAAATCAAAGTGTGGCGTGAAAATTATTCAATAATATAATTCCTTATTAAATTTCATATTTTATTGAAAATGTACCTTGGTATTTTAGTCTTATTCACAAATTTAATAAACAGTTACATTGATAATCATGAATCAATAGAATTGTGGATGAAATTTAAAGTGAGTCATTTTTAAATTTTTTGTCTAGATTGCGTGAATTTCTACAACTCTCATTTTTTTATTCATAAGAGAGATGAGAAAAAAATTGCAAAAAAAATTCTTTTCACTCTCAAAATCATGCATGAAAATATTTTTTTAAGGTTGACTACAACAGAAGCTATGAGACAACAAGAGAGGAAGAAATACGTAAAGAAATTTTCATGGATAATTTAAGAAAAATGTTGTCACATAATCTCAAGCAATCTGCTGGCCTATATTCATTTAAATTTGGTATTAATCAGTTTTCAGACATGACGTTTGAAGAATTTCTCAAAATAAACACAGAACCTGGAAGTCGAGACAAATCATTAGAGCAAAATTTTAATGCAATTGTCATTCATGATCTTACAAGTGATCCAAGTAATTATACATCATTCGATTGGCGTGATCATGGTGCAGTGACGAGTATTAAAAATCAAGGATATAAATGTGGATCATGTTATGCATTTGCATCAATTGCAGCTATAGAATCTCATATATTTTTGAAAACAGGAAAACTTCTTGATTTATCAGAGCAAGAAATTGTTGATTGTGCACAAGGTTATTTTACAGCTGGCTGTTATGGTGGTTATGAAATTGGAGCACTTAATTATATACAAAATAATGGTGATATAACTTTTGAAGAATCATATCCTTATAAAGGAATACAAGAAAAATGTTTACGAAGTGTCAATGGCACAGATCTTTCAAAAATTAAAATTACAATCAAACAAATTTCACAACCGCCAAGAGAAAATGAAGAAGAATTGAAAAATGCACTTGTTAAATATGGACCAATTATAATTTCAATAGATCATTTACATGAGAGTTTTATGAGATATTCAAGTGGAGTTTATCATGAAAGTGACTGTAAAAAACAATTTTCTCATGCTGCACTTTTGGTCGGTTATGGAAGTGAAAATGGCAAAGATTATTGGTTAGTGAAAAACTCGTTTGGAACAACATGGGGTGAAAATGGATATTTTAGGATAGCAAGGAATCGAAAAAATAATTGTGAAATTGCTACAGAACCGGTGATAATTAGCAGTGAAGATTAAATTAAAAGATATGTAAAATTTTGTGTGTTTGTGTGTATTTAATTATTGTATTTATTATTCTTAATTTAAATTAATGTGTAAAAATAAAATAGAACAATTTTCGTTAAAAGAAACTTTCAAAATCCATGGGGAATGATCACTCATTTGAGTTCGAAAACATTCGTAATTCTTTTTATTTCGTAATTCCATTGAAAAATTTGTTTTTAACGCGTAAATAATTGAAATTCAATCGTTCAAATGAGTGCATGGGCTGAAGTTGAAGGCAGTGAAATCAAAGAAAGTGAAAGAAAATTTGAAGATAATTTCGTTTCGAAAGAATTTAAAAAATTGGATGATAGCGAAGAATATCTTAAAATTTTGGGTATGCAATTTAATCAAATCATATCAATTTCTACAATGTAGTACTTTATTTTAGAAAATCGTTTGAAAAAGATTAAAAAGAATTCAGGTGTATTAAATCAATTGAAAGAGAAACGAGAGGATTTGATCAATAATCTTTTGAACGAATCACAAACAATCAATACTGATAAGGATTTTCAACTCGAGACAGAGATTGAAACAAATAAATTGATCAGTCAAATAAATCCAAAACAACCACAAACTGTTGGAGAAATCGCACATTTAATCAAGCACGATCATTTGAATCAACAAAAAGAAGAACAAGAAGAAGAAGAAAATAAGGAGACACAATAAAAGAGCTGTGAATAAAGAAAAAAGGTACGATGGCAAAAAATCAAATTGATTTAAATAATAAATTAGTGTATCTGATAATCACTGGAGCAAGCAGAGGCATAGGTAAAGAATTGGCCATTGAAACATCTAAAAATTTTAAAACTGGTTCTACTGTTGTTTTACTTGCTCGCTCAAAAGAGGGATTAGAAAACACAAAAAAAGTCATTAACGAAACAAATAAAAATGTTGAAGTCATTATTAAATCAATTGATTTAACAAAACCAAGTGTTGAGGAATTAGATGAGATTATTAATAATTCATTTGATGCATCTAAAAATTATGACCTAACAATGATAATACATAATGTAGGCACACTTGGTGATATTTCAAAATGGTCCAATGATATGAACGATTATAACGAGTTGGAACAATATTTCAGCACTAATGTTTTTGCACCAGTAATTCTCAACAATCGCTTACTTAAAGTCATTCCAAAAAGTATGAAAACATTTATTGTGAATATCACATCGAAAGCTGCTTTGCATGCATTTAAAAGCTTTGGATTTTACTGTATGGGAAAAGCTGCACGTGAAATGTACTTTAAGATGATTGCTGAAGAATTCAAGGATCTTTTGGTTCTCAATTATTCACCAGGACCAGTTGAAAGTGATATGACTGTGTATGCACAAAACGCATCTATTTCAGAAGAGACATCTGGAATGTTTAAGCAACTACGAAATGAGGGAACAATCTTAACCACAGCAATGACTACTAAACGATTTTTAGAAGTTGTTGCTGCTGGAAAATATAATTCTGGAGATCATGTAGATTATTTTGATGAAATTTAAATATCATATATATTCCATTATATACTTACACAAACTAAATCAATACTCATTAAAAGTTGATTAACCTACCTAATTAAAATTTTCTTTCATTTTCTTGTTGCTTGCAGATGTTGAAATCATCCAATTTTCATCAATCTTTTCTATTTTTAACGAAATTGGCTTATAAAAATCGAATTACAATACCGGTGTTTGTTTGTGTGGCATTTTTGGTTTGCAATTTTCGTTGGGAAATCGAAATTAGCATACAAACTGAACGATTACAAGTTCAAGCGAATAATTCAGATCAAGAAGATATTGATTTAACAGACGATGATTCAGATAATTCCGATGACGAATATGAGCCGGTCTCAACAGATGATGAATTAACAGACATCTAATTATGAAAGGATAAAAATATTCTTTGAATTGTGATCTCATGAAAATGCTTGTTTAACGTTCATTTTTATAATTTTTATGAAATGAACTTTTTATTCATTTTGAAATTTTATATATTATAATTGTTGTATTTAATCAAAAAGGAGGCAAAAAAAATAAAATTGACTTATTGTATTTACAAACTCAAACCACAAATTTCATATAAATCTCTTTTAATTAGATATTTATTATGTTAAGCCTTATATTTTTTCCATATTACTCGAAAAAAATATTAAAAGATATGAAGTAGAAATGTTTCTCTATGTACTATTGTGCGAAATCAGAAGAACAAACTTTCTAACAACTGATTTTTATTATTTACAAACTCAAATGTATCGTCCAAAAATAATCAATTTTTAAAATAAAATTTCTAACACTCTTCATTTCAAAAAATATATATCCATGTTAAGTTCATCGTGTTGTAGCTGAATGGAGAGCGCGAACTACGAAGAATCCCAAAACTGAGCATGTTGCTATGCCTAATACTGTTTTCCACCACAACGTCGGGTCATTGGTCATTAATCCAAAATGCTTAAGTTGACTATAAAAGAAAGAAAGAAAATTTTGTTAATAGCATGCAAAAAAATCATTTAACATTTCACAAAAAAATTATTTTTAACAAACAAAGAATGAAGAAAGCTAACTGAAAGTTGTACATGCAGTAAATCATAAAAAATTCTTCACATAATTCACAAATAAAATATTTTTATAGAGCTAATATACAAAAAATACAAAGACAACAATAAATTAGTCAATGAATTATCATCACTTTTTGATTGATCAATTTCACATTATTTAAGTGTCAAAATAGAAGAAAGGGAAAATTTTTTAGTTAGTCAATTTAGATTAGCCACTTACGTCTCCTCCCACAGTTGAACGAACCTGTGTTTATAAAACAAAATCCAAGCTGGTTGAAATCTCCTAATTGTTGTTGAAATGAATGCAAAATTGTATGAGAGAATGAAAAAAAATTGAAAATTTTTTGCAATAATTATGCATGATAGTTAGTGTTTGCATGTACTGCGATGATGATTATGAGAAAAATATTCAACGTTGATAATAAAAAGAGGAAATAATGGAAAAAGGTTTTTGATGAGAAACTTAATGTTCTACTTACGGAAATGATGCCATTGTTCCAAGTTTAATATAAAGATCACGTTTATTGTGCTTGAAACTAAAGTACTGAGGTGGTAATAATTTATATTTTTGGCAAAATTCAGCAGGCTGGAGAAGATAGTCTTGTCTCTTTTCCTCCATATCGCCTTTCGCTCCCACTATAAGCACTGGAATTTTACTTTCAGCAAAGTATTTTATGTATATCCTTGCAATATACTCAAATGATTTTGGATCACTAATATCATAAACTAAGCACGCGACATCACACAACACTTCTTGTGGTTGAAGCGGATCGAGAACTTGTCGGACATCTATATCACGAAGTATCAAATATTTTTCTTGTCCATAAACTTGAACTGTATTAATACAGTACTGGTTATTTCCACGCAAATCTTTGTCCTTCAACTTTTTCATATCATCGACTAAAAATGCTCGACACAATGCAGTCTTTCCAGCACCTTGAAATTAAAAGCATAACATAATTTATTAACTTAATATTAAATTAAGTACATACCTTTCATTCCGATTACATGGCACATATATGTCGTTCTGCTACTTTGTTTCTTTGCCAAATCAATTCGTCGCTCACGTGTTACATGAATTGCTGTCAATTGCGATTCATTTTCGTGTACATTAAAACCGAGATAGGCAAGATACTCAAGGGTTTTTGGAAGTTCAATGAATGTTTGAAGTGTCCATCGACAAATCCAACCATGCTGAGTGGGCCATCCTTTATCATTAGTTGGAACAGTTCTTTTTATATCACTCGAAAATGGAGGTGATGGACAAGCACTAAACACACGTTTGAATTCATCTGGTGAAAGAGCTCCATCATTATCTTTATCACTTCTCTCAAATAATGCCATCAAAAATTGTTGACCGCGATGCGATAATTCTGTACTTGAACCTGGAGGAATTTTTATTGATGGACATAAATAATCTTTACTCATTTCTAAATTTTCATTGTAACCAAATCGTCTCAAAACAGCCCAAGTTGTTTCATTACGTCCACCTATGAATAATTTATTTTTAAAATAAATTTTTAAACAATTTTTATGAGTACATACGTTGAATAAAAAGGCAGTGGAGAAAAAGAAATCCACTGAGTGTAACACAATCATCTCTTATTCCATCCGGTGTATTTTTCATCAAAACTGCTTTAACCTCATCGAGAACTGTTGGCTGTAATGGCGCATTAAAGCATCGCCTTTGAAAGTGATTTAATTCATAATCATTAAGCAATCCATCACCATCAATATCACAAACTTTAAATATTCTTATAAGTGCTTTCTTACACTTTTCTGTCAACTAAAAATGATGAAAGGAAATAATTAGCGGATAAAATGATTGAAAATTTAATCTAAATTTACATCTTGCTCTTCCATGATATAAAGCGGTGCTGTAGGATGCAAAACAGCTTTTTGTGCATAATAAAACATTTCGGAAATATTATGAAGTGTCTTTGCTGAGCATTCAACACAACTTTCAATCTCATTGAAATCTTCCATGATAGTGAGAACATGATCAATCGTTGAATAGTCCACTAAATCAATTTTATTTCCAACAAGTACCACGGGTTTGCGATTTTCACCTTGATTGTGTTCGCGGATGAATGGTAGCCTAAAATTAAATTCATATTTAATTACATTTAAATGTATTGATTTTCAATTGCAATACACACCAGTATGAACTGATTCGATCAAGCGAATTTTCATCGTCCACTGAATAAACAACACATACAACATGAGCTTTCTGAAGTTCTTCAATTAAATTTTCTTCACTCTGTTCCAATGCCGAATAATCAACGATATTTGTGGGCACATGTTCTGGTGTTACATCAGCTGGAATTGTGATTTCTTCTGCTTTTGATGGCACTTCTTCAGGAAATTCTTCACTAACAAGTGAAAGAATCAATGAGGTTTTTCCAACTCCCGGATCACCAATTAGTAAAATTCTAACATTTCTTCTTAATAAATTTGATGACGACACTGATGCAATCGATGAAGCAACCATGATGCTAATTTAATTAAATATTCCACTTCGCTACTGTCTCAAATCTGTTGAGTTTGTTTTCCTTTCGTGCAAAAAAAATCTATAAAATTTCAACAAATAAGAAAAGAAGAAAAGTCATTTGCGAGCTCATGAAGTTTGTATGATGGATAGATGTACGAGTTATCGATTGCATAATAATTGTGCAAAATTCTGTTGCCTTTTGAACTTTTCTCAATGTCAATGACATTTCATTAAATAAAACCGTTCTATATCTACCGAATACTTAATTTTCACACAGTTATAAAGATAAAGATCCATTAAATAATAAGAAAATACCGCTTTTCATTTTCATTCATAACTTCCAGCATAAAAGAAATTTCATCTTAAGAGTGATTTTTTTCGTTGCTGGGAGTCAACATAAATGAGCTCTTTAAACTTTGTGGGAGATAATTTTAATCACAAATAACAATGATCTTATGCCCATGACTTTTATTTTGCGTCAGAAATAGTTGAAATTATCGGCAAATCATCATTCACTATAGTACAGAAAATCAATAAAAATTTTGTAATCATTGCTAAATTCGCAAATTCTTTTTCAGGTCTCTTAATGTAATTTAAATGCTATTTATATCTTTTGGCGTCACTTAAATACAATCTAATAAAACACAGCACACATTATTTTGCAATCGAAAGTAAGATTTTCTCGCAAATCACTAATTTTTGATAAGAAAAATTTCTTACATTCACTTTTTCCACATTTCACTTTAATTTCTCGATTAATTCTTGCAATCACTTCCAACACACTACTGCTAACAACGCGCCAAAACTCGTGTCTAGAACAGATGCTGTATTTTATCTCCGTTGGTCTTTTAGTCTTGATTTCTTAAAAATTATAATAAACTACACACTTTATTTTTGTTCTCTATGAAATTTTTTGATTTTTGAAAAGCGCTTTTAAAAAGTTGAAAAAATTCCAATTCAAAAAATTCATATAATTTTTGGCCGTTAAAATCGATAAAAGACATATATATAAATGTGAGAGATTCAGAAGTTTTTAGGCTGAAAAAAATATTATGAAAAAACACAATTTTTTAAGCTTTTAAGAAAATGTTCTTTTTTATTTTTTCATTTTTATAAATTATAATTGGTATTTCTATCAAAAAAATTAATGCGCGCTTCATACTTCTCCAAAAGAAAAAATTTAAAAAAATAATGACATCAATCGTGAAAGAAATTCTGCCTTTTCATTTTTAAAAAACTTAATCGAAATTTTGGCTATTTTTATGAGAGATGAAAGAAAAGACTTTTTCTTATTCTTCATTTAAATATTTAATGCTTTTTAACATTCCTTTTAAGAGGTTTCTCATTTTCTCTTCAAGTTTATCATTTTTAATTTTGTTTTTTTTTGTTTCTTAACATTTCATCATTTTAAAAAATTATCACACTTTCAAAAATTTTTCTTTTGTTTCTTCATTAATTAAATAGTTTTTAAACATTTACATTATATATGCCTTTTATTACATTACATTACTAATAATAATAATAAGAGCGTTTTTTGACTGTATAAGCGCCAATTATCATTTTCTGATATTATGTATGTGGCTGATTTATATCCATTTTTTGTTAATTTATTATTCTCATCTATATATATATGTTCTCTTCTCTTTTTCTATTATTCTATAGACAAAATTAAAGAGTGAAATGCATTCTGTGGTCAATCGATAATATTAATAAAATAGAGGAAATTCTAGCTTAATGATGATGAATTGAGTTAACGAGCACTTTCAAAAAAGTCATAAAAAATTATCCTCATCGTCGTTTAAACTTTAAAGTAGAAATAATCTTTCAATGATATTTTTTCTCTAGGAAAAAGTTTCATGAAGAAAATACTCATTCTACACATTCGTTGACTTTCAGACTGTTTGTTAACTCTCAACACATCAAAACATAAAATTAAAATGAAAGAAAATTTTGGTTCATTTTTTTTTTCTAAAACTGTCAAAAATGGACTTTCACAATCTTTGAGCCGTGATAATTTTGAGGATTCTTTCGATGCGATGCATTTATCTTTACCAGCTTTTAATTCTTTATTAGAATCTATTTTGTTATCACATGAAAGAATCTGAACACACCAATAGCTTTAATTTATTATTCTTGTTTTGAGTTTCTTAATCTTCATCTCTTTCTTCATTTTCTTCTGACCTCTTCTAATGATGAGTATTTTTTAATTAAACTAGCTAATTATGATGGAATTCATTCATTTATTTTTAAAATATGTATGCGTATCAAAAAATAGTAATGGCCGAAAAAAGAGGAAATTAATAAAGTCTACTACACATGTATGGATGAAATTTTTCTTGTTATTATTAACCCATCATCATGATCATCGTCATCGTTGCCTTTTCTTTAACATACATAATTATGTAATAATTGCAATTAAATAATCATTAATAAAGAAAAGGTTAAGATGATGTGAAGAAGGTTTATTTGGGTTCATTAGAAGATACTTTCTTCTTATACTTCTCGATATGACTAGCAAATAAGCTTACATTTTTAAATATTTATTCTTTTGACTTATTTAAGGTTATTATCATTTATTTATTATTATCATATTAAAACTTATCATTTTTTCTACCCTCTTTTTATTTTCAGAAGAATTGTGGTGTAAGGAAATCAAAATTGTTGTATTGAAAATTGATGTAGCAGAAAAATAATTTTCTGTGATTTATGTTAATCCTACACTTATGAAATGTTCAGGCATTGCGTGTATAGCAATTTTCTTACTGACTTGGTTAAATTTTTTGACGTCAAAAAAATAGTTCAATTTATATCGAATTTTTTTATAAAACTTCAAAAATTTTTCACAAGTCTAGGAGCTTTACACACTATATCCTTCACTTATATTTTACTCTATTTCAATTATTATCATAGTTCATTTTTAGCTATTTATTTGTTTTATTTTTTATATTTCTATCTTGAAAGAGTAGGAGGATTTGTGTAAAATAAAAATTAATGTAAGGATACTGACACTGTTGACTAAATAATTTGATATTACTTATTTCCTCATTGTCTGTACATAAAAACTTTTCTTTAATGCAAAAATATATCGTTTCTATCATATTTAAATATTTAACTTCCATTCACTCCTTTATATCGGCTGCATATATATATGTAAGTATATGTATATATGTATTATAGGTAAAGCAAGTAATTGTAATAAAGAAAATGAGGATATCATCTTTTTGAGAGAGGAAATTAAGTCCGTTGTGTATTTATGGAAGAGATAAATATCAAATATCATTCGCATTATGCTAAGTCAGATAAAAATTACGATTGAAATTCGAAATTTCTACACACATGCCATAAAATTGGAATTAAAATTGACACAGAATCTACATAGTCGAATTTTTCAATCATTCAATGTATAACTCAGTCGTCGTTTGAAAATAAATTTCTACAAAATTGAGAAGATTGAATTGGTTTTTATTTTATTGCAAAAATCATTCTTCGTTCTAGTTCTTTTAATTTTTTTGTCGTCTCAATTTTATTTTCATTCGAAAAATTTATTCGTTACTTTTCTTCACAATGTTCTTCAGCTGTTGCTTCTTTTTTACGCGATAAATTAGGGACAAATAAAAATATATTTTATGTGTGTAAAGAAATAATTATTCTTTCGTCCACTAAAATTTAATTTTTTTTTGTGTGTGCTTCACAGCTCCAAAAACAGTCAGTCACTATTCTTAAGACAATATTATTAATATTACTAGTCATTACTCACTATTACTAGGTATTTCCTACATCAATTTGTTTCCAGATATTACAATAAAATTTTCTTCTTGTGGAAGATGTCTGCATAAGTCAATAAATTATTAGAATTTTATTCAATTATGCATTCTCTCTTTTTTTGCATAGATATCAAGTTTTCCCGTTCATTCTACAAGTTATGATTACATCTTTAGGGGTATTTATAATTTTTCTATTTTAGCTCTTAATTACACATCAACTTATTTTTTGTTTTTTTGCTAATATGACATGTTTATTATTCTGTAGTGTTTGTGTGTGTTGTTATCATTTCTGGAAATATTTTAAAAATTTGCAATCGGGGGCACAGTGAATTATCATTTGTTTTAAATTTAGCTCAAGAACTTTTATAAAAGATAGCAAGAAGGAAATTTCGGTTGTATTTTTTTTTTACTTTCACCCATTCATTATCAGCTGAAGTTCTTTTTATTTATTGCAATGCTTAATTTCATTTGTTTTCTTTATTCATTTTTTGGTAGCAAAATCTTTTTAAACTAACACAATTAATCAATTTAATGATGATGTTAAAGACCTCTATTGTGGTTAAAATTTCTACAACCTTTTCTTTTGTTTTTGCATAGCCATCAGCTTACAAAAAAATATTTTTTCATAGTTTTTAGATACATGGCCAAAATAAATATAAAATTGAACACAATTTTAGAATGCAAAATAAAAACCAAAAAAGGAGATATTCATGATAAAACAAAAATATTGCAGATCGATTTAAGCAAATATGTTTTCTTCTTTTTATTGCTCTGCTTGCCACATTTTTGTATTTGATGACGATGATGACGCAAAAAACAAATAAAGAAAAAATTGGAATAAAAACATTCCCTGACTCTCAGCAACTGCTGCGATTACACGCGAATTTAAGCGCATTTTCATTTTCTTGTTGTTGCTTTATACGATGATGAAAACGTATCTAGGTTGTTGCAAAGAATAAAGTGTAGAAGAATGACTATAAAACTTGAATGATATATAAGTTTATCTTAATCATGTGTTTCTGCATTTCCTAGGCCTTATCAATCTCAGCTAAATTCGCCTCACAACTCTTTATATCGTTCAAAATTGTCGTTGTTTCAATTCCCGGAGATTCTCCACCTTCTGCGTCTGCTACTGTCCAACTTCTCTCTATACTTATGCCTGTGAAAATTGACACAAGAATCGAATACGAATTTATGGTTTTTCGAGTGTTTCAAAGAATTTTTTTTAAATAAAAATTATGATAAATAAAATTTTGTTTGCATTTTCATCCCAACCAAAAGTCCAATCCATCAAAATTAAATGTACATGTCAAAAATACAAATAAGAAAACATAGTAACAACTAAAAAATTCCATTCATCTTTCTCTTTTCAATTCAAAGTGGAAAATTACCGACAAACAAATAAAATCCCTCTATTATGACACTACCAAAATAATACAAATTGACAGAGAGAATGTGAAAGTAAATAAGTTTGAGTCTCGATCTTTTCATTTCTAATTAAAAATGAATTAAAGTAAATTCATCTTTAGTGCAAGAAAACACAAAAAGAGTTGTTGAGCCTGAACCATTAAGTGTATGGAAGAAAAAACAAAATGGAATAACACATGAGGATAGGCAATTCAATTAAAAAGGAAAGTAATAAAAAAAGCTTTGTTCATTCATCTCCATTTTTTTCATTATTTTCGTTCATTTTTTATATAAAATAAAAAATAAAATTTTCTTCCATTTATGATTTGTTTAAATTACAAGAAAAAAGATGAAGGAGGTTGATGATGATGGCGTGTACAAGAATTGAATTTTATGTGTGTTGATGTGTATATATATTTACTAAAGAACTCTGTCTAAATTTTCAAGTTAGATATTTTTTGGGATATTATTCAGATTTTATACGTGATATGAACACATTAAGATTTTACTACATAAACTTATAGGAAGTCAATCAATCACACTCACTTTACTTTCATGATAGAAGAATAAAAAGTGAGTGAGAAGCATCCAAATCAATTTAAACTAAAGAGAAAATTATTTTTAAAGAAATACTGGACACATAAATTAAAGAAAATAAATGATAGAATAGAAAGAACAAAAAAACTAAAAAAAGCTTTTTCAAATGTTTACAGGAAGGGTCGACATAAGAAACATTTACATTTGCATATTTAAATGTGTTTGTGAAATTTGAGGTGGTAAAGGTGGCGGGAATTATATTTTTAAAAAATTAAACTAATCTTCAACACTATGATACATAAATTAAAAATAAATCAATCAATGTGAGTTCGACATCTTCATGCTGTAGTTCATCTTGATTCTTGTCTCAGAATAATTGAAATATTTTTGTGTGTGTGTAAATTTGTGGTATTTTTTTGTGTGAGAATCATTTTTACTAACTGGTAGAATGCACGGCCATCGGAAGTGAACATTCGTTTGCTCCTGTGGATAATCTCGTAGCGCCAAGCAGCTGCTGTTGTTTTGCTGTTTGTAGCAGCGTATCCTCGATCATGCTCGCTGTTTTCTCTCGGTCATTCTATTTATAAATAACAAATAAATAAGAAATTGGAAAAGAATTAAGATTAAGACCGAAATACAAATTACTTGATAAAGTCAAGATTAGTGGTGTCAAAATTGAAATTTCCGTTTCGCGTGTGTACTTACTTCATTGATAAAACCCAAATGAACAAGCTCATGTGATAAGGCTATTGCCGTGTCATCTAACGATATTTGACATGTGAGCTGACGATTCATTTTATCATCCATTCTTAAAAGTATTGTCATCTAAATAAACAAACAATTGATTATTATAAAGTTTCAAAAAGTTTTTAAGTTTCTTAAACTTACCAGCAGCTCATTACAATTTTCTATTGGCTTAACACTACATATCATATTAACAACCCGCCTTGATTCAATATCCAAAGGCTCTGGTGATGCCGATTTTACTGATTCAGCAGTCTCAGGTGAAATTGCGCGAGGTCTAGGTGTGGGAGGTGGTTGTTTAGCTGAAAATGCTGTCAATGGATAAATGCCATACCTAATTTAAAAAATAAAAAAATAATAATTAAAAATTTTAAATCTTGAATTTTTAAATTTTTAACTTACTTGACGTCTTCTAGAAATTTTTCCAATTTCTCGGCAGCCGGCACATTAGCTAATTTAAATTCAACAGGATCATTGGCTCGAGGAATGTCAGCTAGTACAACGTCAGGTTTATACCTTCGTCTCATCATTTCATCCGTTATCGTATCAGAGAAATTTGCTGTTTAATATAAAAATTACTAATTTTATTAATTGAGAAATTGTAAACAACTTACGTGCTGAATTTAATAAAGTATGAGCTACTAAAAGCTTTAATGAATGAACTTCAAAGAGTAGCGGATGAAAAAGAAGTTCTCGAGCGCTTGGTCGTTCTGATGGATCTTGACTCAGGCACTTGTAGATAAAGTCCTTTTGTTGCTCATCTTCTAAACTTTCAATAGTCCTATTTATATTTTCTTGCGTCACTAGCGTGCCCGAATCACCATTTCCTTGAATTTCTAATGCAGCCATTTCCAATGCACACATACCGAATGAGAACATATCAATGGCAGGCGTCAAACTATTGCTTGCAATTGGATTGACGGCAACAATTCCATATTCAGGAGCAATAAAGTGCATGTTTTTGATATTCTCTCGACATGTCTTAACGTGATGATTAATTGCATCTGGCGCTACACTACCAATTTTAACTAAACCATTATGTTGAATAAAAATTGTATCACAGGTAAGGTTGCCGTGAATTATCGGCGGGGTACAGGAATGCAAATAACTGTGAAATCAAGAAAGAAGTTATTAAGAAATTCATTAAATATAAAGTTATTGCAATAATGTACCTAAGTGCTGATAAAATTTGTGTACACCATCGCCTCCATGCTTGCAATGGCAGTTTCTTAACATTCCGTTTCGTTCGTTTCAGAAATTGTTTAAGTGAACCCGACGACATATATTCGGTTATAAAAATTACCTATGGGAATAAAATAAGAAAATGAAATAAAAAAAATTTAATTTAAATGCAAAACTTACTCTAGGCTTATCATTATGTGTATCAGTCCAATATCTATGAAACTTGACTATGTTGGGATGTTCTAATTGAGTAAGATTCTCAAAAACTGTTTGAATTTTTTCCTCCTGTGCTTTGAAGTTTTTCCTTTCGCTAAACTGTACTTCATTCCATACAACTTCGACACCTTCTTCTGTATCCATCGCCAAATGTGCACAATCGATGCCGGGCACATCGCGTTGATCGACCTATTGATTAAAAATAAACAAACAAATGTTTATTAACGTTTCATGTTAATCGTCATTAACCTTTATGCTCTATCTCGCTCTCGCAAACGCGCCATTCACTTCCTTTCGCTGTTTCATTGCATGCATAGATTTATATCACTATTTTTACTTTCTAATAGCGAAAGAAAGACAAGAAGAGGAAAAGAGTGAGAGAAAATATCATTCAAGTACATAAAAAATAGAGTCTAAAAATAACTTCACACAAGCCTTCCTCCATTCATTTTACGCACTCACATGACGTATGATTTTTTTCTCTCTCTATGTTTTCTTCTTATTAAAAATTATCACGCTATCTAGCATTCTCGATGCAAGAGAGAAAGAGAGAACATGAGAGAAAAACACCTGACGATATTTTCACAAACAATGTATGCGTAGTACTTGTACCGTATGGTTTTCAACGACTACCGTGATCGTTGTTGGCGTCGGTCTCACACACGAGTTGCAAGTGTATATGAACTAGTGAGTGAGAGAAAAAGAGAAGGAAAAAAGAACAACACGTAACCGGTACTTCAAGGTTGAAATATGTCTGCTATCGTAACTGTGTCTACCTAGCGTTTATTGGTTTACACCGCAAATAATTCAATTAACGTTCTACTTTGTTCTTATATTGTATGGAAAAAACACGCAGTGTTTTCAATCAAAGACTGAGACTGTTGTTGTCTCTTAATAATATATTATAAGTTGACATAAGCAAGCGCCATTAAAATTAACGCAATTGAGCACGAGAAAATTCTTTTTTGTTATAAATTTGTCGTAAACAAAAGACAATTGAGCGAGCGTATGTGAATACAAAAAATGCTAAAATGATCTTCACGTGGCATGCTAATATATTTTTATTATTTAATCAAATGTACGTGCATATCATCTCGGAAAAATAAAAAGAATTGAAAAGAAAACAATATGCATAAAATGAAGAGAACAGAAAAACATTATGGGGGCGGTGTTTATAGTCATTTAAATTATTATCAAATTAACAAGCGTTGAAAGTTTCAACTACGTAGTGCAGTACTTGCTGATTATAAGCGCCATCCGTCAATCTTTCATATTTTCATTTTCAATAAATAGCACATTTTGTGAGACAAGTCGCATCTCTTTCATTTTCACTTGATCTTTATATTTTTATATTTTCACGGCCACAGACTTTTCTTTCTTTTGACATTTGTCAATTTTCTGACTAAAAATCATAAATTTTTTGTCTCTCATTTAAATTCTTTTTACAATATTTCTCACTTATCTTTCTACTTCACGCGCCAAATTTTCTATTTTCTCTACTAATGTGCACTCAATAAAATATTTTTCTCTTTATCTCTTTATACGTAATCGGAATATCCCGTTGGGAAATTTATCTCAAATTCTTTACCAAAATGAGCGAAAGAGAAAAAGATAACAAACAAAAGAAAAGTCCACGTTAACGTTTCTTTTTTCAGTTTAAAGAGAGTAAAAAAGTTTCGAAAAGAATCAACAGGATAAAGGAAGAAGAAAGCGAAAATTTTATTAAGAAATGAACAAATAAAGAAATGTTGAGAATTTTTTGAAAAGAATTTCCTGCAATATTTTCACGAGCAAGTGCAAATAAAGGTACACGCAATATAAAACTTTTCATATTTTTGCTTGCCAAAAGAGATCAGAGAATGTTTTTTAAAAAAAATATTAAAATGACATTCAATATGTCCAAATAATCAAAATTAATTGCATGCTATTATTTTGAGACACGAATGATGAATTATTCCTTTCTCTTTTCACACTCATAGAAAATAAATAGAAAGAAAATACGTAAAAATTTTGGCAATATATCAAAGCTCAATGGGCATCAAATATTATCAATTTATAATGAACAGAGGCCTCATACGTAATCGACATGTGTCTCGCAATAAAAATGAAAAACCTCCAAAGCGTAAAAAAGAATACTTATTTTAATTTATCGCTCTTTGTTCTCATCTGTTCTATGAAAAAAGTATTCTTATTCTGTAGAATTTTATTTCGGATTATTGCATTAAATTGTGAAAGTTTATTATCAATCATTATTTTGATTTTAAAATTTTAATGAATTTAAACAAAAATTTTCATAAGAAATTGAGAATAAAGAATCGGTTTTGTCCTCTAAACAATATCAATGTTGAAATTCGCAATAATCATTACATTCTGCTCAAAATATATTTTTTCGTAATAGCATACAAGCAATACTCATTACTATTAAATGAATACATCCTCAAAAAATACTCAAATATCATCATTATTATTATTTTATGTTCTTTAAGTTAATTTATGTGATTGTTTTATTTTTGCACAATTTTTTTCCTGTAAACATATCTAAGCAAGTCACTAAGATCATCATCATCAGCGCGTGTTTCAGTATGAAATTCAAAAAAACTTTCTTAAAGATCCATAAAGCAAGATAATCTCTTTTAGAAAATATTCTCAAGGAAAAAATATTGTGACGTTTAACTGACGATAGGTTTATCCAATAAATCTCTACTTTTCTCCTTTTCAAAGTAAAAGAAAAAAAAAACTTTTTAAAAGCTGCAAAAAGAAAATGAGCAAAGAAATTCAAGAATAGTGGACGATGACAGTGTAAATTGAAAAAAGAAATAGAAACGAAAGAGATTTCTTCGAGACACAAAAAATTAAATAGATTGAAGAGCAGTAAATAAGAAGAGGATTAAGATAAATAAACATTGAAAGATCATTTCTGTGTCTTTCGCATAGCGATGAGACAAATTAGATGTGAAATGCGAATGTTAAGGTTTTTTTGTACACTCAGTTATTTTTCAGTCAACTTCAATGTCATCAATTAGCGTTCACTCGCAAATTTCAATTGAATTCTATCTTTCATTGCGACTGCTGCGCTGCCTTTTTGTCGCCATTGCAAGGTGCGAATTTGTGTCCATTATCTCATTGATCATAACAAGATAATCACATAATTTTAAAGTTTTTTTCCACTTTAGTGTGCTATGAAAGACAAGTAGTGTATATATTGAATGCGCAATTGTGTGTGCACACAAGCCGACTGACTTTTTTGCATGTGACTTCGATAATATTTACACGCGATAAACATTGAGTGAGTGAGGAATGAGAAGGTAGATAAACAATAGAAGAGGAAAAATAAGCAGTAATTGCTACTGCACCTTCTACCTAATTCTTAAATTTCTTTCTGTTCTCAACCGAAAATAGTATTTTAATTTATAAAAACCTGCAATTGCGTGTTTTGACTCTTATAAATGTATGCACATACAAACACAAACTGATAAGAATAATTCATCATTTAATTCTACGAGTTAGTATTTCATCTAGGGAAAAACATTTATCTTATCAAATTTATGGCGCCTGTTCTGAAAATAATCAAAATATAATTGTGATCACGAAGCTGCCACTGACCCAGTGGTGACCACTTAATTAAGCAATGACATATTTATATTTAATGACTTGTGACAATTGATCTTTGCATTTCAACCATTTTTCTTCTCATTAATCAGCTCATTAGTACTTATTTATTAACTAAATATGTAAGTAGGTGTTAATTGAACTGAATGATGTTTCTTGAAAATTTATCGATAATGAATCAATTATTTCCCACTGGGGAAATACATGAGAGAATTTAAACTGTTAAAAGACACAAGGAAAGTTGTTTACGATTTTATTTAAATGAATCAAAGTGTCGTTACGGCAAGAAATAAAAACATGTGATGCCAGTAAACAAAAAGTATTTAATCAGAATAATATTCGCAATTGAGGAAAAATTCATATACTTAAAGATGAGGGAGAGTAAATCGTCAATCAATTAATTGTAGCTTATTTTAAATAGACAATTGAAAATAGTCATTTATTAGTATTTTGCATCATTTTTCTATTTCCAGACAATTCTCAAAGCTTTTATTTATACATAAAAATAAAGACAACCCCCGCAAGCTAATCGTCAGAGTGAGTGATTTAAATATTTTTCACATTCGTTGTGCTTCGTTATGCCGAAGGCAAGAAATACACAGTCATATATAGAAAGAGAATTTACTAAATGAATTTATGTCAATTGTTAATACGTTTATTCATCAAAATCAATTTAAAACTAGAGCAAGGTATATTAATATTTTATTTTCTGTTTAATACAATAGCTAACGGGGCGTTTTAATACTTTTTCTTTGATTTCTCTATAATTGTTTTTCTTTTGCCTATTCGACCCTAGCTCGGCCAAGGTCACACATCAAAATTATCATTTTAATAGAAAGAGGAAAGCAACAATATACACAAAAAAAGCTGGGTCTGTTCTACTTTTCTGTAAGCCTGTCTTATATGAATGAATGAAAGTTTCCGCATTTTCTAACATTATTTCGAGTTTATCGAACTCTACGATTGCCGTCTAGCATTTGAAATGTGTGTTATTGTGCACATTCATATCAATTATTATGCAATAAATATATTATTTTGAGTCTAGAAGCAGCTGACTTAGAGCAAGTTTTTATTCAAGGAAGTCTAAATGAGTTCATTAATCGTTCTGAAGCAACAATATTTATTCATGACAAAGCATCTAATTTACGTCTCATTTTTTACTGAATTCTAATTTTAAAACGCATTAATATTTCTGTCTTATCGTTATCAAGTAATTTAAATGAGTTTACGACTACTTTTTTTTTCTTTCACTGAATGAACCTTATTTAAGTGCAAACAGCATTCAATTAAAGTTATTGTACGAGTGAATGACGAGAGTGAATGAAATAACAAAACATTCTTTTGAAAGCACGTCTTAAATATATACACAAATGAATTTTAATTTATCGCGCAATTCTAATGAGCTTGTGTAAATTCACGAAATCCAATATTTTAATATATATTAAAATTATAAGTATGATAAAACAATTCAATTCGAATGAAATGCGATAGGTAAAGAAGAATGAGAGAGTGTACACGAAACTATGCAAATGTCTCCTCTCTGTTTGACAAAATAATTGCCCATTCTATGGCAGCAATATTTTCGAGCGACAAAATAAACTTTGAATGGCAATTGACATAACACAATACCCAATATACCGGAATTAGAAATGAATCAATTGTTGAATTTATCAATTAGAATGAATTGTACTTATCCTTCCCCTCCCGTCAAAATTTATATATACATGTTTTACATTCATCGTTCTCTAAAATCTCGAGAATAGTAAATTTACTACATCGTATACATTTGAATTTTGTATGTATCAATTTAAGCACGACCAGATACATGAGTTCTCATAGCAGAAAAAAAAATATTTGTGTATATATTGTAAATAGTCAGTCAGTTAGTTGAACGTCAAGGTCGACAACGATTATAATCTATTGTTTCTTTTTCACAGCTAGTGATGACCATTACTACCTCTTGTGAACTCTGTGTGTGTTTATATTCAATAATCAAAAACTTGTGAAAACTTGAGAAAACTTGAGAAAGAAATTTCCTTTGTTTGATTGAAATCAAAGCAAGATTTCAAGCTTTTTCTCTTTTCATAATAAATATTACAATTTAGCGTACAAATGAATTGTCTTTTTATAGCTCCCACCTCTACTTTTTCAAATTATGCTGTTGATCTCTCTCTTAGGCGCGGGCAAACAAAAAAGAAACAACAGTTTTTTATCAAGCGCGCGCAAATTCCTCATAACAACTGCGTAGATTACACGACATCAGCGAGCAAGAGTTAAGCTATTTGACTTAATAAATATTAAATAATATTACACGTTTTTTATTACATTTGCTAAATATTACATATCTTTATCGTCATTATCATCAGGAATCCAAAGTTTAAATGATGAAACAAAATATTACTGATCAAAATACTCTACATGACCTTCTCAAAATGTGGGAAATTTAAAGCCAAATATTAAATAGGAAATTTATTGAGAGAGAAATCGCGAGAGAAAATGATAATGAAAACACACAAAAATATTTGAGAAATGACGACAGAGGATGACTGATAAAAATACTTCGTTTGAACTTGTAAATAGTTCTACTATACTAGCCTTTAAATTAATGTAATTATGAAATTCTTCTTTCCTTCAATCTCAATTATTGATTACGAGGTGTGTCACACAAAATATAAGTATATTCATGTCATATCGACGCCAAATCAACGTGCAGTTTTATTGCTCAACACAACAACGACGAGACGATGTACGTTAGAAATAATTTTATTCCTTTTCACTGCGATAACACATAAATAAAAGAAATAAAAATGTGAATTATCATCGAGAAAATATATTTTGCACGGGTTCATAATGCTTATCGCCCGAATCGTCGTCAATAATAATAATTAAAGAGACTCAACATTTGACCAATATTTTGCTATAAAATTAATGTCACATACACACGACTCTCGTTCTTTACGTCTTTGATAAGGCACAATCATTTAAAATTCACTCATGGGAAACATTAAAAGTTTTTTGCTACAACGGACTTATTTATTTATCGCGAGACTTCTTTGATGAAATTAAATATATACTCTCGAGGAAAAATTTAATTAAATCAATAGAATCTAATGAATGAAATTTAATCTCAAGTGCTTCTGTTGCTGCTAATTGGAATTAGTTAACTTTCATTTTGAATTTATATCTAAAATTCCAAAAATAGCAAAATTTTATCAACATTCAAAAGCTGCATTCAGCTAGAAATAAATCAATAAACATTTCTGTTAAACTTTTTCATCATTAAAAATTCACGTGCTCTCATTCTGATGTCAAGGAAGTAAGTATCAATGTTAAAATTTCTCGACCACACCGAAAAAAAAAATTGTTTTCTTCTCTAAAAACACGATCTCATAAGTAAATAAGTAAGCGGCACGCAGATAGATGTTTGCCACATGTTTTTGAATATGAAGGTAATTTTTCATTTAACACCAAGTGATTATGAAGTCTCTTTTTCTTCACAGCAAGAACTCAAAATATCATAAATGCGTGATGAAGTATTTTCAAAAAGCAATTGACACTTGTCCTTCTTTCCGTCTTTCATCTTCAATCTTTTTACTTTTATTTTACCTTCATCGTCTTATTGCATAAGTAAAAATAAAAGAAAATTTTTAGCACGAGAGTAAAGTGAAATTTATTGATTTGCTTATTCTTATTTTTAAAAAAATCAACAAGAAAATATTTAGAATGATTTCACTTTTTTCATATACAAAAAACTTTCTTTCTCTCGCTGAAAGCCCACATACTCTCACTCTTTATTTGATCTCTATAATTGTGTCAGTAAGATGAAAAATTTGAATTAAAGAAAAAAAATTAATCGAGTATACTGTAGGCGGGTAGTTCACGAAAAAGAAAAAATTAGAGAAAACGAAATATCGCTTTGAAGTCCATTGCACTCATACTCAAATCAGGTGATGCAAAGGAACCTAAATTCCCATAAAATACCTCAATACCACTCTAGCAAGTGAAACTAGACGACTGCGGTGCGATTTTTTTTGATTCTTTCTCTATCTTATGCTTTGTCATTTTCCCGCTTAAATTTATTTTCTCTTTTTTTTTATTTTATAAATATTATTTCTCGAATATAAATAGAAAATATATTTAGAATTTAAATTTGAAGCTGTTTGCTTTATAAATATAGCATGAGAAAAGAAGGAAAAAGGAGCCAAATGTGAGAAAAAGAAATCGCACATTAATTAGAATTATCATCGTGCCAATGCAATTTAGATCAAATTTGTGTGATAAATGAGCGAAAAATTAAAAAGTCATTTTGATGTAAGAACGAGAAAGCAAAAATGACTTAATTTATGGCATAGTCGTAACAAAGGAATAAAATCCTTGAGTAATAACCGAGAAAAACTAATTCTTTTTGTTTTGTTAGACAAATAGCATGAGAAAAAAAGAGTAAATTATTGGTAACGCCTGTCATTCCTCATTGACCAAGGTCTCACTCGTGTTCGCTCGTACAACAAAATATATATTTTGTTTAACGGAGAATGAGAGAGAAAATATATTATCGACAGACAGCAAGCGGCTGCGACAAATAACAATCACGAGGAGAGATTCAATAAACTAATAAAGCTCAATCATCAGTAATAACAGAGAACAAACTTGAAAAATCATGCATGAACACACGTTCGTACATGTAAAAAATACTTTTCTGACGCCTCACAATGCAAATGCGACCAAATTCATATTTTATGCTTATTTCATATTGTCGCAGTTTTCTTCTTTTTATTTGTTCTTCTGCTCTTTTAGTCGACTTAGAGGAAGGAATATTTAAAGAGAACGAATAAGAGAAAAAATAACTGTGCCAATAACTCATTAGTGTGCAACTGTGGAATATTTTTTACTATTTCTTCTTTTTTTCTCTCGTGCCGTTGTTCGTTGCCGCCTGCTACTTTCATTCTTTTCATTGCTATCTTTAAAAATTTCAATGTATTAAACGATGAGTACAACGTGTCGCTGTTCTACTGTATTATTTTTTTAAACAAGGCGCCGGGCAATGAAGTTTGTTAAAACGATGATGCTTTTTTCAATTATTTTTTTCTCGTTTACTCATGCCTGCAAAAAGTACACTTTTAGCACATTTTTTGTAAAGAATAAAATTTGCACTTTGAGTCAAAAATATTAAATGAAAAATGCGCTTAAATTGTTATTTAATTGATTTAGTTATACTGTCTATTACAAGATGTTGTTTCTAAATTGTGATAAATTTGCTCACATCGGTCGTTAATATTTTTTAATACAAAAAAGTAAAATTTTAATTTGATTTGCATCAGTTGTTAGATATTAAGTATAAAATGTAATTTTAGGCACTCACAAATCATGAGACATGAAAGTGAGAGAGGAAATGTTTCATATGTCACTTGTTCGTGTACAATATTTTATTTTATTATCGTGATGCAATATCAGTTTTATTTCCCTGTAATTGCATCGCATTAATTTATTAATTGAGATTTTCATTATCAACAATAGTGTGAAACATTTGATTATTCATTTGGAACTTATAATAGTGATAATTTGTGTGACAAATTCTTACAACTCTTATTCATCATAAAATTATGATTATAAAGAAAAAATAAAAATAATAAGCTAATAGAATAATAAAAGAACTTGATTTTTAAAAAGAAATTTGGAAAAATTTAAAAATCATTTTTATATTTCTCAAAAATTATTCATAGTCATTTTGAGATTTTTACATACACATTTATGAGTCATCAACTCTGATTTATAAAGAAGCATTTGCATTGTAAAAGAAAAAAAAGCATTTGACAAATCGGAGTTGAAGGTAGTCGTTGAATCATAGAACAATTAATTATAGAAAGAAAGTCATACCAATACGTCTTGTTTATAAATAATTTATGTTATTCATGAAATATGGAAAGACAGTAAATGGAAAAATGAAATGAAAGCATTTTGTGGTAAGTAACTTTCAGACATAAAAGAGGTAAAAAAATTTTCTTCCTCCACCATTTAAAAATGAAACATTCCATTGAGAGCCATAAACAAGTAAATTATCACCACATTTCTCATTGTGAGTTGCAGAAAAAAAATAATATAAACCAAAACAAATATACAGTTTGAAAAAGAGATGAAGGAATTTGACAAATTCCGATTCGTTTACTCGTAATGTCTGGCTCAAAAACTAGATTTACTTGTTTCTCTACGTTACTTTTTTTTAGCGCTCTTAAACTTCTTCTTATTCTTTCCCTCTCATTCTCGTACACCAAACTTTTTTCTCTTATACATATCGTGACTATTATTTTTGGAATCTCATTTTCAATTTATGAATCATTTGCACATTTTATTTTTTGTTATTATTTTTATTTTATTTTTCACTTCTCGCCCATCATCAGCATTTCCATCGATTTTTTTGTTATTATTATGCCCCTTTTGCTTTCAAACAAATTTCTCTGACATCAATTTAATTATCATTTCTCGCATATTGATATATGGAATTTTCCATTTTAATGAAAATGAATTAAGAACGAACGCGAGAATTTCCAGGATTCTTTTAGTCTCAAGAAACTTTTCTTTCATGTACAATAAAGCTTTCAAAGTCACGATATTCCTTTTACAGCTGTTTGATTTTCGAATGGAAATAAACTTGGAAAGTTAGGCAAAATCAAGATTGAGTTTTATTTTCCTGCTAATATTTACATCGATTTTTCCGAATTATTATTCAACTTTTTACGATTGTTTATAAACGTACTTTTTTAACATTCGAAAAGCATTTAAAATTATTGGTAAAAAAACGAACAAGTTTATGTCCAATGTCGAAAATAAATCAACGAAAAAAATTCACATGTGCACACAAGTTCATGTAGCTCAAAACTTCTTATCTCAAGATTTCGAATGAGAAAAAAGATTTTGAAAAATTTTTGTGTGCTGCTGCTGTGTTAAAAATTCATTTTTAATGAATGTGACGTCGAGGAAATGAATATTGTAGGCGTTTTGCCACACGGAATATATCTGCTCTTGTTCTCATATTACTTGCTCATATTATATTGATTTTGTTTTAATATAAATTATATGCAATTCATAAATAACTATTGGAGGCGGAGAAGAGACAAAGTTATTATGACGTATGAGGAAAAATATTACACTTTGCACTAACAACACCTTAAGAAAAATATTTTGCAAACTCAACTTGACGTTTATTATTTTTCTGCATGGGAATTTATTAATGAAAAAGTCGTGTTGAGTAAACAGTACAAAAATGTGATTCATAAGATTTCCGTAATATAATTATTATTAAATATTACTACTCGAAAAACTTCATATTTTAAAACCTTGATCATGAATCACAAGGTATCCAAAATTTTTGTTGCAGTTGTCGCCGCTTATTGGTTTATTTGAATGAATAAAAAATATGACATTAATAATGAAATGTTTCAGCAAAAAATATTTTTTTGTTTGAATTTAAAAGTACTTAGAACAGCTGTTGAATTTGTTTCATCATTTTTAAAGTGTTTCCTTCTAATATACAATTTGCAAATGTGCACTTAACATTTACCAGGAAGCTTTTTTTTTGGGGAGAAGACCATGACTATTGAGAGCTATAATTTTTCTAGCAATCATTTGTCATCGCCTTTCTTTGTTCATTATTATTAAATTGAAGCAAAGTCCTTGAAATCAGAGCATTCAACTTATTCCTCCAATAATAATGAATTTGATATTTGTGCAGCAGATATTCTCTTCCTCAATTTGCAGTCATTCAATAATGAACACGTTGTACGAGGTACATGCAATTAGTTTGAATATTAACCCACATCTTTTTTAGAAGTTGATGCGTCACCTACTTCCCCTTTGTGTATTTTAAATTTGCTCAATTTATAATATTTTTTTAGGGCTTCAATTACATTTCCTATTCATTACTAAAGTTCTATATAATAATAGAAAGGTATAGAGTGTGACATTATAAAGTATCGCATGTGTGCATTTACATCAATTATTCAAAATCTTTCATTATACTTTCATAAGCAATGTCAGATTGAAATAGGATTAAATTTCTTAACTTGTAAAATTCCACTATTGCAACATTTATGGAATACTTTGATGTGAACGAATATTTTGTTAGAAATCGAATGATGTATCGATTTATAAAGAGAATTTCCTCGTGCCATTCTCGCAACAATAATTCTCAATAAATGTATGTACAACTCAGTAAATTCTTGATAAAAAAAAATGAAAACAATGAAACGATAACGATTTTTTATCGGTAAAAACCTCCGACGCCAGTATTTTTCCTCTCTTTCTCTCACTCACTTTCTGTTTATCAGTATTTAATCAATTTCATTGCATTTCTAATGAATTAAACTTAATTCAGTTGAAAGCTTTGCTTTTTATCAGACAATAATACAACTGGTAACAGATTAAATGAATGAATGAATGCAAAAAAAGCAAGACAAGAAGCGAGATCTTATCGTCATTATCAAGTGGTGTTTCGCGTGTAAAATATTATGCAATAAGTTTTAAACTAAACTTATATCGACACTTGAAAATATTCCATCAACAGCGAATAGATCAGCGAATTAATTGATGTAAGCAACACACCATTCATCCAGCCATTTAATACAAAGCAATTATCTTCATAAATAATTGAAATGACTGTGAATTGCGGAAATGTCTTGAATCTCTTTCTTTCTCTTCTGGGTACTTCTTCTTATTTTCTTCATTTGCACGCTGTTTAGGCTTATAGCTTAAAGCTCAATATATCAACTAAGAGACTAGAGACTGAATCAGAGTGCAAAAGTTATAGCATTATAAATTGTAAAGTAAATAAAAAATTTCTCTGAATGAATGAAAAAAAATATTCGTCAGCGATTTGCAATTGAGTGCATTCATCGTTGAAATTTATTTTTTTCATACATACGAAAGCAAAGTCGGTTAATGGCCAATATATGTTATTTTTGCTGCCTGCTTACTAACCGCATGTGCCAAAAGAGTAAATTGTGTATGCTTTTCTTCTTGTCTAATTCTTGACTTAAAGGTTTTTATGCAACACGAATGTATTCTATCTGACGCCTTTCTTTGCTTATGATTGACTTTTTAAAGCATATATGCACAAACACGAGCTTCATTTTAGATAGACGAACTATTTATAGGATTACGTCACTATATACTACTACATCCAGTATTATCCGGTAAATTTAAAGTTATAATGCAAATGCAACGTAGTTGTAAAATGTGTGATTCACACAAAGTTTACTTTAGGAATTGCGCTTTATTAATGCACTTGTGCGTTGCTATCGGTAATCATTGATTGAAACTTATCATTATTGATACATTCTTCTTTGATTTTTGGCAAATAACAAATTTATGTCATTAATTTCTTATCGTCTTCTATCTTGAAATGACACTATTGTCTTGTTCGCATTCACAAGTCATCGAAAAGTACAAAAAGTATCAAGAGAGAAATACTGACAATATAAATTGGTGTCAAATCGCATGCTCTTCGTCTTCAAAAGAGAAGAAAAGAAGATGTCAATATAGACATGTATGTACACATTACACAAATTTTTAGCTAAGAAATAAGAGCACTCGCCAATATATTTCTTTTGCGGTTCGTTGATTGAGATTAAATTACGTTATATTTATGTTAAAAATTGACAAATTGGCAAAATGAATTGAGGGAATAAAGAAAAAAGAAAGAGAATAAATTGACAAGGTTCGGAAACCCTATTTTCAAATTTACTTATGTAAATTGAGATCATTAGATTTTAAATTATTTTTTAAATCATTCCGGAAATTTTGTTAAAATTAATTTTGAAAGGAAATAATCATTGTGTCCAAACTTTGGAAATAAGTTGGATATTATGTCTTATGCAATCTGATACATTCGTTTTTGTGAAATATATGCATGCGAATGAACGAGCGAGCAACACAGAGAGTGCGAGAAAAATATTTATTTTATAATTCATTAATATGTATTCACAAAATTATGCCAACATCGCAGTAATGTCACTCACCTCTTCTTTTCGCTTGAGCCATCTTCCACATGGACTTTCTTCTAGAATTTCACTTTCATCCTCAGAATCATCTCCACTTTCTCTTGGTGATTTATGCTCTGTTTCGGTATTACTTGAGCGGCTGCCCGGCATGTCAAAGACTGTATTCGTTTGAATTGTTATTGTCTGTACACACTCTTTATACACTGTTATTTATTTCTCACACACAATCGTTTTCACAAACAAATTTTCCTTCCTTTCTACACTTTACTCTTTTCACTTTCTTTTTTCACCACAAATTTGTTATCCTTTTCTTCTGCGTGTGACAATTTCTGTTTCTATAAATATTAGATCGTATTTGTGTGTGTGAGTGAGTGTTATGTACTTTTCTTTTTTTTCACGACCTGTTTACTGAAATTTTGTTTCCTTTTTCAAATCGATAACTTTATATGCAAGAATATATTTTTATATATATTTTTTCTTGAAAGCCACACAACTTGTCGTTTGTTATAAGTTGAATTTTCTTTCTTTCTTTCACTGCTTGATGTGGACTATTTGGTAACAATACGTTCCAACCAAACACAAATTGTCGTCGTTTTATTTCCTTGAATTTTTGTTAAGAGAAAAAAAAAGAAAAAAATAAAAAAGACGTAAGTATATCAGAAAGTAACACGAAGAAGAATAAAAATAAAGAAGAAGGCAAAGGAATATAATAAAGACAGAGAAAGGAACGCGATGAGAATTTTTTTTCATACTTGTTGGTATGTTACACATATAATTTTATGACTATCGTGAACTTTTGCCATTTTATAATTAACTCAAAAAATATTCCACTGCTTAATTAGTGCGATTGCTGCTATTTTCTTCCTCTTTTTCTACCTACTATAGCTAAATATTATTGTAAGGCAGGCAGGCAGTCTCGTTTGATATGAAATACGAGTGAGGATCATATTCAATCTCTCTTACAAAAAGGAAACTCAAATTTGTCGAATGATGATGACGATGATTTTTTTTCGGGACAGAAATTACATCAATATTTTATGTATTCCGCTATCAATGTCGGCATTTTTCTCCTTTTGCAATTTCTTCTATTTTTTCTTAAATTTTATTGCAGAATGACTCAAAATCGATTTTTCATCATTCCTAATTCCCTATAGTCGCATATATTGCATGATTAATGAAAAATCAACACAAGAAAATCGAAAACTTGTACATAAAGGAGTTGCAACATCGCATCATCACACACATGGAAAACTATTGATTTTTATTTTTTCTTCACCTTTACACGTTCTACTAAACAGATGGAAAATTTCATTTTTCTTCTTTCTTCATCATTTAACATCTTATTCTTCGTCATCACTATGAATGTATTAATTAAATGCACAATGATATTCATTTACTACTCTTTTCTTTCTCAACAAAAATTGGAACACTCATCGGAATGAGAAAAAGAATGAATGAGTGAGTAAAGTTGGCAACTTAGAGCAACACACTTATAGAACCTTTTTAGAGTGACTTGTAGACATTTTTCTATTGGTCATTAGGTTGTAAAGAAGAGCAATTGAGAAATTTAGAATGAAATATATGAATGAAATGAGGCGACCAAGTGAGAAAGATAGAAAAAAAAGAAGGATGTAGGTAAGGAGAACGAACAACCGAACTGAGTGAGAAAGAAATTCGAATCGATTGTTCTCGCATGAGAAATGTATTTTTCTTGCTCATTTCTTCGCATCTTCATCATCACCGTCAGTAGTCACATTTTTTTTCGGAATTTTCAATCTGTTTTATACAGTATGTGTCTCTAAGGCCAAATAAATATTTGATTAAGAAGAAGATCCGAGAGAGTTTCTTTCTTATTACCTATTTCATTCAAATAAAATCAATTTTTCGCTTAAAATTCACATTCATCTTGAATTAACTTCACATCTGCGACACTTTCGATTTTATGCCAAACACGGAAATCAACTGCAACTTATGCTTTTCACTGTTAGTGGTTGACTTTTTTGCAAAATCGATTAAATTTAGTTGAAATACTTTTTTTTGCACTTCCACTTTTTTCCTTCGTGAAACTAATTTTCTTATTTTTCACTATATTCACGGTTCATCGTTCATCAACTCGATATTTATCAGATAATGAGCACTTTTTAGAACGCGTTTATGCCTCTTGCAGTCTTTAAATGTTTCTGATGTCTCATTTTACGACATTTTTCTCTCAATCTCGCAGAATAAAAAGGAAATTCAACCAAAAAACTATTCACTGCAAAATGACGCTTGGCGAGCACTCTTTTTGAAAGCAATCTTTTTTAAAACATAATTTTCAAAACCGTTACACTTTAAAAAACAACATTTTAATTTGCTTAATTTTAAATCTTACATTAATTTATTATAAATTATTTATTTCAATTATTATCATGATAGCCCTTATTAATGTCATTGTAAAAATAATTTTTTGTATTTTGTAATTTTATGAAATAAAATTTTGTTAAAAATTTTAGGATTTTTTTTGAATGTTTAAAATAACTTTGAATAAAAGTTTCTTAAAAACTTCGTTAATTAATATAATATTTCACTTATTTCTATTAATTTGACAATAAAAAACTCAAATGTGTTGTTGTAAAAAAAATCTTGGTTAAAAATTCAAATTTATCAAAAATTATCGGTTAACCGATTCTGTTAAAAATTTTACGACCGTTAAATTTAATAAATTTGAATATTTTTCCTCGTGGTTTAAATGAAATTTACAAAAAGTATTCATTTATTTGATTAAATCATAAAAATATTTTATAGAAAATTTTAAATTTATAATAAATTTACAATTATAAAAAAGTTATAAAAAATGTTTTCAATATGTCCAAATAAATTGTGAAGAAGGTTGCTCTGCATGTTCATATATTAAAAGTTGTTTTCTACCCTCCAATATCCTATCAATCTGCTAGCATAAAAGCAACCCTCCTTAACGAAGAAAATACTCTATAGAGAAAGAGCAGGGAGTCGTAATAAGTAAGGCAAAGAAGGAGAATGAGGATAGACGAGGAAAATTCACATTTCACATTTTCCTTTTTTTCGTATGTTCCCCATTTCACTCCCCGATTTCTTTTCGATACACACTGTTACTTCTCACTAGTTTATTTTTTCTTTTCTCGTCGACACAATATTTCTATTCCTTCATTCAGTTTATTTTCGGTATTCAAGTGAGAAAGAGTGACGCTTTTGATTTGAATTGGGTGAAATGTGAATTCCCGCTTTTTTTAGCGAAATTGGAAAATGCGAATGTATACAGTCTCAATGTGAAGAGGAAAAAATAGAAAACATAGTGAGAGACGAATATTTTTATATTTGATTGATAAGAGTGCTTTTAGTCGCTCACAGAACATTCGCATTGATAAATCGTTGAATTTTTGCTCCTCATACTCTGATTTCAAAAAAGAAATTCAAATAAATTACATTTGAGTGACAGCAAAAGAAAACAGTTTTAATAATTATCGTGAAAAATAAAATTCAAATATTGTTGTGAGTGCTGAAGGAAAGAAAACGCCGACAAATATAATAAGAGATTTTTGTTTAAAATATTTGAATCTTTAAGTGAGTCAAATTACAGAAAAAATATTTACTATGCATGTTTGCACTTTGAAGTACTTGAGAGAATAAATGTTGCATTAATATTACAATGGGTCTATTATTTACTTTATAATAAAGCACATTTTATTAGTTGTTTAAATTTTTATATATTAGAAAATTACGCATTCAATCACTCGCTTTATAGCTTATCTAACTAAAACAAGAGTCATATTTAAACCCATTTTAACCTAATTTAATACAATGAATGTCTTGATTATGATTATTCATTTTTTAACTTACATTTCCTTATTTTTCTATTCTATTTTACGCTGTGAGTTGTAATCAATATTTATCTACTTATTTATTCACCCTCTCCATATTCATTTTTGTATTTATGTCATGAAATTAATACTCTTTATTATACACATTATCCACAAAAATAGTTTTAAGAGACGTAAAACATCATTAATTTCTGGGAAACTGTGTACTTCTTGATAATAGATTTTGACGATGGTCAATTTATCGAAATAAATTGAAAATCTCGTGTGCATTCTCGATGAAAATCAATTAAATTCTTGCATAAATGGATCACATGCAAGCAAATTTATCACATCACATTTCCCGTGATGAAATTTATGCAATGCAAATGAATGAAAAAAGTTTTTGTCATTTCAATGTGATTTTCCCATTAAATTCAGATACATGAATGTGCAAAGCATAAAACTTTTTTATTACAATTTTCCAATTTCACTTCTGCCAAAAGCGAATGAACAAAAAATATGATAGAAAATAAATTCCCAAAACACCAAAAACCAACAACCAACAACACTAGGAAAAGAGAGAAAAGCAACAGCAGCAGTTACAGCAAAAAACATATTAGCTCGACATAATACTATTCCATTTTGAACAAGGTAGAATGAAATTCCTATTAATTCTATCTCATGTGGAAAAAATGTCATATCATGACAACACTAGTAAAAGTCAGAAAGATGGAAAAAAGATCAATCTTACCATTTAAGCTGTAACATATTTTTTTTTCATTATTCCTAGGTCAAGTGCCATCAAACACGAAATGTTACAAATTACTTCTATTTCCTGTTTTGCAAATATCCTCCTGTTACTACCCTTCAATCCTGTTATTACGATTGACCTATTTTTACAGTTCACTAACTTTCCACTTCAGTCAACTCATATCATATTGGCTACAGCTACACTCATTTTTGGGGACATTCATTCATTTTCAAGTGCTTTTGATGTGAAAACTCATTTCCATTGTTACTTGTTCGCAACACTAGCAAATTGCGATGAGGGAAAAACAAATAAACTCTCTCAAGTGGATCATTCTCTTTTCAATATGAAAGTAAAGCAAACCACGCTATTAAAAAGAGCTTTTTCTTCCTCCTCTGTGTTGTTTACGTTCATATGTACGTAATACTGAATCGTTTAAGTGGTAAAAATGCCGCAAGTATTTTTCTCATCTATCTTTCTTTTATTGTGTGCTCTCCACTCAATCTCCTTTTTTATCTAACAACTACCATCATCTCTCGTCTACTTGTCTACTCTAGTTGCTGACAGTGTTTTCGGATTTTAGCAAATTTTTATGTAAAAAATTCACTTAGTAATAATTTGAGTGACTGTTGAGCTTAATTAGGGAAATTTTACTTAATATTTGCTTTATTAAAATAAAAATTAAATTAAATTAAATTATTGCAAATTAAAAGTATTCTAGTTATTCTTAAATTCAATTCCTGGGGTCAAACAGAATTTTTAGCCGTTATTTTTGGAATTAAATTTTTACGTAAATTTGCGGGCTGAAAGCGCACTCTGCAAAATAATATTCAAATAAAAAATGACCGTTATCTTTGATATTTTTCAGTATAATTATAAAATTTTTAATAAATTTTTTTTTTTTCAAAAAATAACAATTGTACGTTTTTATACGATTCAATTCTTTCTCATTTTCGATTATTACAACAAAGATTTAATTATATATAAATTAAAAAAATAAGACTTTCAGTTTATCGGTCTTATTTAAATATCAAAAAAAATTGGTGCACCTTTTGGTACTTAATTCAAATTAAGTACCAATACGGTCTGTTTGGCCCCCAGGATTCGATTAGAATTGTTTTTGAAATAAAAATTGTCTGAAATATAAACAAACATAAATTTTCAAACGTGAAATGCGCTCAAATTACTCGATCTGCTTCAAATTCTTTTTTGAATGATTTTATTATCTTTCCACATGTTTAGTTGTATTTTTAATTATATTGAGACATTTTTTATACTACATATAAGATATTTTCCGTAAGATACTCGTCCATTAACAAGCACATAACGACGAGAAGATGCGATTTTGAACATGTGCCAACGATCTTATGTTACATGAAAATGAAAATAGATTTTATTGAGTTATTAAGTCAATTTTTCTCTCTCTCTTGCTTTTGAGGTTGAGATTTTTATGAGACTCAAAACCGAAAAAAGTGGTTGTTATGAAAAATTATAAATATTTGAAACAAGTTAATCATCAAAAAATTTCATATGAGTTGTCTTTGAAAAAGTTCTATCGAGAACTTCTAAGAAAAGGTTTTGTCATTGAGATTATAAAACTTGATCTTGCGCGAAGAGAAAATGTTTTTTTTAATTTGAAGGATGAATACTACAACCTGGGTTTTACCAGCTCAACATAAGAGAAATTAATTAAATTCACGAGCTAAATGTGAATCATGCGTGTATTCCTTATTTGCTTTACTCATAACAAAATACTCAACACGTGTTTTCACTCCTCTATTTTTTACAATAAAAAAATGTCAAGTTAATTAAATCTCACATTCTATGTTAAGCTCAATTGAGTGTGAAGATTAAATATGTAGAAAAATTAGCAGTCAACTGACGTACTCTATCTATTAACGGAATAACGATAATTGAGCAAAACTTATAAGATGAACTTACTTACCTTATCATTATCCTTCTTAATTAAAAGCTCGTGTCATTAGAGACAATTAATTCGATATCGGAAAAACTTTTTTTCTTAACCCGTATGTTGAGATAGAATAAGAGTAAGATATCGTATGTACATGTTCAACCTATGTCTTTAATAGTGCCTTGACTAATAATTTATTGATACAATTACAATATTCAACAAGCCACACTGTTGGCTTAATTAGACTACTCTCTGTGCTCATACAATAATTTAGCTCAAATAATAAACAAACAAGTATTATGTCAGCAACTGATTTATTCTAAATCTATCAAAGTGAAGGGAACCACAAAGATTTTTCTCTCTATCTCTGTTATTCTTACAAAAATTAATTATTGTTAAATGTCATTGATCAATAATTGAAACAAGTGTTGAGAATTTAAATTTTAACCTCTTCTTATTCAATCAAAAGTCACGGGGATGTGGATGTTAACTTTATGAAATCTACCATACTTTTCCTTTAAAATAAATCAAATTTGACATCAATATAAGATCACACGACTTATTTAATTGTATTGAGCTAACATTGATTTAACGGATATCTTATTAAAATTCTATATGAGTAATTTTATGTGAACTTTACAGATTTAAAGACAAATTATCCAAAAAAAATATTTTTTTTAAGATTTCATATGCGTATTAACCACATAAAGAATTATTTAAGGAAACGTGACTTTAAAAGTCTTTTTAAAATGCACAGTTCAGAATAATTTGAAATTCTAGAACATTGACATGAGCCAGCTGTGTTTCGGTCATATCTCAAATTTAAAAAACTGTTTAGGGTATCTGTTAACAAAACCCAAACAAATATTTATTTTACTCTACCTTGTTGTAATTAATTGTTTAATTAATTTTTATCATACCAAATTTCACCTGGAAATAAAATCACTAATCAAGTGTTCTGACAGATGGCATCGCCAATCAAACACTGACAGAGTGAGAAGATTAATTTATATCTAAATACGCGCGCAATCGATTTAATTATGTGTTACATATCGTTGAATAAGGAAAATTTATTATTTATTTGCAATTGCTTTATTAAGTTTATTTCTCAAAGCTTGCCAATGACTGCAAAAAAAACTTTTCTAGGTGGGGAGATACATGTGATACATGACAATAGTTTTTTTATTCTTTTTTATCATACACTCAAATAGGGAGAACACGTAGACGAGATGTGAGGAAAAAAGTATAAATATTAGCGCGAGAGTCAGAAAAATCCTGTCATTACTGATCAAGCAGACATTCAGGAGTGAGCTTATTCTTTGCAAAGTTTCGATTTCTTATTTTTTGCGAAATAGTTTTTTGCATAACTCAATTACCACGATTGAAGTGTAAAATAGATTTCTAGTGCAATAGAAATTGTACTTTGTGAAGAAAATCAGTGTAAAAAGTGACAAAAGGAAAGAAGAACGAAAAAGGTTCGTGTTTGTTTATTGTGTGAATTTAAATTCATTTTTAAGTGTTTGCCTTACTTGACATCGATTTGTCATTAAAAACACGTGTCATATCAAATTTTTGTCTTGTTTAATGAACATTTGTACATCTTATTTAAATAAGAAGATAATCAATTAAGGAAGGCAAACAAAACAATAATCATTATTAAAGTCAATTGCACAGCTATTCTATTTCTATAAAGTTATATAATTTAAAAGAAAATCATTAAAATTCAACTTAGACAACTAAATAAATCAAATATTTGTAAAAATTTACATTTCTGTCATTTTGAAAGTAAATTAATTTATCATAATCAAATCTGTAACTTTTCTATATGAATATATTCATTTTTGAAAGGATTTGAAATTACGTGACAATTGACATAAAATTAATTAGAATTTTTTACTTCCAATTTGAGACTTAAATCGTGATTAAATCCGTTTCTGAAACAAAATCGATATGTGGGAATAAATAAATTTCACAAAATGCTACATAGCAAAAAATGTCTAAATGAACTTTATCCACAAGTGCACATTATATTGTGCATAAGGTAATATACTCAAGGAATAACAGATTTGTTGCATTATTCTAATGTATGCAGTCATTTCATATTGCATAATGATCATGAGAACCTACCTCTGAATTATACTCTCCTATTTTTAAGCTTTACATTTTTTTTGCATGTCCGTTATAAAGAGAAATATGTTACTGTTACTGAAAAATTAGGTCACTTAATGAAACTAAGGAAACCAGTGACCAAGTATCCGTTTGGCAGATCGGAGTACTTAAGCGCATTTTTGGTGCCTAGATCAGTGTTTGTTACAAATTAAATTTTGATTGTATGAGTAATTGGTCTGTAAATTCTCTTTATATAGCACCATTGCGAATCAAACTTAATTTTTGTAAAACACTTTCAGTTTCAAATGATATAATAAATTTAAATTGTAGTGAAAATCAATCATTTAGCAGAAATTCTTTATTTTGATTTAATTATTTATATGGAAATATAATCCATGAAAACTCAAGTTATGTAACGAGTGATTCTTAATCGTTTGACTTTCCGATTTCTTTGTAAAACATTGTTGCGCGAAAAAAAATTTTGTTTACAAATTTTCAATATGGAAAATTAAATTCATAATTTCCCAAGTTATATGACTAGTGACAGAAATATAAATAAGCGCCGCCGCACTAACTTTTTAGCACAAATCTAACACAAAAAACCGTTAGTCGCTAGCTATTATAGTTTTCGAGATCTCAGAGGGACAGCCGGGAGCCGAACAGCCAGCCAGCCAAAGTGAATGTATAAGCTGCATTGTTGTTCCAAAAATGCGCTAAAAATTTCTTGTAATTTACATATGCTTATGGAATAAAGTTAATTTCCCACAATTATTGATTTATGCAAATCACTTAGACTATTAATTGTCGTCATGCTTATTAATCTTTATTGTGCTACTAGATTTAATGAATTTTGAATTAATAATACAAGTCAAAAGCTTCACCTCTAAAGGACCTAATTAATTCAGTTAATCAATTGGAAACGTTCGATCTTCTTGTAAATAAGTTATTGCATAATACCTACCGAAGCTTTTCATTTAGAAGTATCACGTGATATAAATTTTTATTCTATTGTTTCGGTAACTTTTTGCGAACACAACATCCTTGAACTTGAGACACAGAAATAAAAAAAAAATGTTGTTTATAACTGGTATTCTAATTATCCATTTAATTTAAGATTTTTTCTTAAACTAGAGATGAATGCACAAAAAAATATGAAAGAATAATTATAGAGTTGGTAATAGAGCAAGAATAGAATAAAATCGTGAGCGGTTATGCTATGTAGATAATCATTTGAATTTTCAATTCAAATTTATCCCCTAATACAAAACATTGCACATTAGAGAGAGACAAAAAATATAAAGCTCCGGTTGCTGTTGTCAGTTAATTTTATCGATTAAAAGGGAATAGAATGAGTAAAAGGTAGACAACAGGTGCGATGTGTGATTGCATGCTATGAATATTGCTTTACTGAATGTAGACATCGACACACGAGAGAGATAATCAAATGCATATTTATAAGTCTATTAAAATTCATAAAAGCATTTATAAAGTCAAATTGAAAGTGATCATGTTTGAACTACTAATTATTTAATATTAAATTCAATCATCAGGTGACTAACTCATTTAATTTGATTAGCTTTGACTTTTATGGTCGCTAATTATAATATTAAAGAGATTTTTTAAAATTTAAATCACATAAATTATCGCGGAAATCATGGTGAAAATTTTCTTTTTTAAACATTTAATTCGACATGAATTTCAAAGATCAAGTTGATTTAATAAAATTACTTTGAACTTGATCTTGAAAATGTTTTAGAAAAACAGAAATTTTTCTCAAGTTCAAGTTTCTCTCACTATTTGTATTCGAATATATATTTTAATTGTTTAAATGAGAGTTTGAAACTGAAAGTAAATTCTAAAGTGCAGCTATAAATATTTTTTTCTTATGCAAAATGTCATCGACCTAAATTGCTCTATATTCATTCACATCGTATAGCTTTACAGTTTTGAAAATTAAAACTGAAAATTTTAATCTAATTTGCAAACATGTGTTTCTCTTAGTAATTTGTACAAATTAAATAAACACTTAAATGGGATGACGATTAATGGTGTAATATTTAATATAAATTACACGCTATAGGCAATATATTGACGTGTTAATAAAAATTTTTATGATCTATATTAATAACTATTACTGTCTGTTATTGACTTTAATTTTTATAGAGCTTTCTTTTACACTTAGGTGAATTTTTATGAATTATTTACGAGAGCAAATTTACATGGAAAATAAATATTGTACTTTAAATCTTTTTGCTAACAGAAAAAAATCTGTAAATCGATAACATTACTGCTGTTATACAATAGAGTATATAAGTTCAAAATAGGTACATTTCATAAAGCGAGGGTCATTTTACATTGTTATAAAAATAAATCTACGATATTAAAGCTGAAAGTAAAAACGAGAACAAACGGAAAAGTAATTGAATTTTTCCGATAATAAACAAGCTAAGTGAGGCTGTAAATTGTTCTGCAGCATAAGTATGTTGTTGCAATTTAATAAAGTCAATCACATAAATTTTTGCATTTTTACTGTTTCATTAACAAATCGATTTATGACGTCGTTCTGAGAACGAGCCCTATCGATAACTATAAAACTTTTGCTACTTATATATGTATCTATTGTATAATAATTCAATTAATCAAGCGGGCACTACAATGCATGCATTCAATATTATTTTTTTCAGATTCATTCTTTAGTTCTCAACTCTGTTTGTGTTTGCATTACTTTGCATTTTTTATCATCATTTAAGTTGCATTGCTTTAAAAAAGTTTTCATAAAAATGGCTGTTCAGTATCAAAATCAAGTCACTCTCGAGACATCATTCATTCGTCAAGATGCCGGCAAAATTATGGTCGTAAGTATTTAATTTATAGCATGTTAGATTTATAAAAATGAAACTCTTTAAATGAGAATATGAACTGATTGATCTACTTTAATTTTTAAAATGTAGGAATTGTCGGAAATTCTTCCACCAATTCATCAATTGGTGAATCAAATGGCGGCTGTAACGATTGATTCCAAAGAACAAAAACTCTCTTATGAAACAATCACAAATGATGATGAAGAAGAAGTTATCGAATTGCTAAAGAAAACATTCTTTAAGGTGAGCTTTAAGTTATTTTTTTCTAAAAGGCTCGTGTATCATGTATCGTATTTTTCTTAAGAAAAAAATACTTACCCTAAAAATATCCATATAAATCATGAAAAAAGCAAGAGAAAGCGAAAAAAATTTCCTTTTCCTTATTGTTGAAAAATTGGAAAAGGAAATTGAAAAAATTTAAGAAAGATGGAGAAGTTATTCAATTGTATAGTATTATAAAAGCTGAGATATGAGATTTTTGTCTAACTGCATAAAAAGTTTTTTTCAGTACAGAAATTCAGTCGATCCCTGTTAAAAAAATTTCCCAACTTAATCTTTTATTTATCAACTTATTCAAGAAGTAGAGAATAAATTACTTTTATTACCAAGTTTGTTAGAAAACTTATTGTCTATTCAAGCAGATACATGTATGGTAGTAACATCAACTGACGAGATGATAAAACTTTCACTTAATTTTCTCATTTACAACCTCCCTCAATTCGATTTTCTCATTCAATTGTTGGTAAACTCTCTTTCTCTCTCATTCAATTTATTTTCATCACAAAAGAATGATGGCAGCGAGGGAAAACAGTTTCATTAAAATTTAATTGAAAACCTTGCAAAATAGAGATAAATTGGAGTGCTTTGAATGAAAATGTTATTATGGGTATAATAATGTGATTATAATTCATTTGTTGTTTTCTTTCTTTATTAATTTATTTAGGACGAGCCATTGAATGAATATCTACAACTGGGTGAATGTAAGGACTTGGAAGATTATTGCAAAAAGAGCATTCCAGATGGATGCTCTTTCAAAGCTGTCAATTCAAATGGAGAAATTGTGGGTGTTTTCCTAAATGGAATTATTCGAAAGCCAGTTAGTATTAAAAGGATAAATGTTGATGACAAATTTTAAGCAATTCATTTTTATTTAAAGGAACCCAATGACGAGCCAGTTTTGTTGGCATCAAAAACTAATCATGAAAAGTTCAAAATCATCATGCAGTTAATGGACTACATCGACTCAAAATTCAGTATTTTTGATTTATATCCAGACATTGAAGCATTTATTGACGGAAAAATTTTAGCTGTGGATCCACGATATCGTGGTTATGGAATTGCAGGACAATTAACAGACAAGACAATTGAATTTATGCAGCAAAATAATTACAAAGTGTTCCATGTTCTCTGTTCATCTCATTTCTCAGCAAGAGTGCTCGAAAAAATGGACTTTACAGAAGTTTTTCGATTAAACTATGAGGAATATATAGTTGATGGCAAAAAAGTTTTATGCCCAGAGAAACCACATGTCGCTGCACGAATTTTTACAAAAGTCATTTCCTCTTAAATTTAAAAATGTCAATTCATTTAAAATGACACAAAACAATTTAGATGTCCTAATAGAATGTAAACTTTAAATGTTGTTATATTAACATTCATAATCATCCCATATTTAAAATCTGCACAGCAAATCATTAAAATGCATCAAAATATGTTGTTGAAAAAGTTCAAAATTCGTTAAATTTAAAAGCATTTAGAATATGATTAAATTTAAAATTAGAAAGCAGTGTAATAAAAGATTAAGAAAATGTTGCAGTAATGTGATATAAAAAGGTTTTTGATTATGTTTAAAATTTATTCTAAATTTTTTTATTATTTATAGATTCTATAAACAGTCACATATATTCATTTTTTTGAATCTTCATTCTCCCTCATTCGATTTACAACTCTTTGTAAATTTGAAATGTCACTATTTCTCAATGCTTCCTCTCGAACTTTTCTGTGCATTGCATTATAGATAGATGTCTGTTCGTCAAGCCGTTGTCGTTTAAAAGTAAGTGATTTTCTTATTGCAATGATTTGAGCTATAATTCCCATTCCGCAAAATATGAAGCATGCCAAAACTATTTTCCAATTTGCCATTTTCTTTATTCCTTTTATGCCATAATAGTTATTTTCATCAGCTGGCTCATAACGTCTTTCATTCGATGATTCCCAAGGACGATGTACAGTGTCTCTAGTCACATAGTTAACTGTATGAATACCTTTTAATGACAAATCATAGTTTGAACGACTATGAGGTTTGCTTAATACCTGATATGCTTCGAGTATTTCTTTAAAATTTTTATCACATGTACTTTTCGCATTACTATCTGGATGGTACTGTTTACTGAGGTTGATGAATGCATTTTTAATTTCCTTTTGTGTGCATTCTTGATTTTTTATTCCAAGTATTTCGTAAAAATTTCGTGTTGTTTTGCATAGTAAAATTGATGTTGAAGAAATGTTTCTATTTTCAAATTTGAGTTCACTTTATTTTTAGCACATTTATTTTTGTCATTTATCTCACCTGTTTGCTATTGATTTTATCAGCAGACATGTTTGAACTCTGCGGCATAAGATTATTAGCATTTTAAATAATTTATTGTGACATGAAAGCTATTTTAATGATGGTAAATAAAAGAGAGAGGGAAAGTTTATAAAATCTATAGGTCTATATAATACTAAATAAACATTTAGTTCTCGTAATTGTTGCTAGAGAGCGAAAAGAAAAGTATAGACATAAATTTTTACAAGGGAAAGAAAAACAAAAACGTAAAATTATGGAAGAAATAAAGTTACAAGAATTATTTAGTGATGCATATAAATTATTTGAAACCTTTGATACACGTGACGATCCCACCAATAGCCCAGAATTTCAAGTAAGTACGATTTCATCACTTAATTGATCAAGTTTAAGAGTTTTCCAGAAATATCGAAATAGCATTGTTTTGTTTTGATTTTTCGCACCGACATTTAAATGTTTTATATAATTGCAGGATGATGTTAAAAAGTGTATTCGAATGTTGGAAGACTCAACTCGTCTAGTGAATTTGAATGGAATGTTTAGCAAAAATGAATCGCATGAAGAGATAGCCACAAATAATCTCAAATATTTGCTGCTGCCTTTTCTACTCGCACAATCGACTTTGAAATTAACTAATGTACAGGATCGCAAAAATGTCGTGGATGTTGCAAAAATATATTTCGATGATTTTCTCAAACGTTGTGAGGAATATGGATTATGTGAGAGAAGCACGACTGCCGTTTCAAAAAATCAAGATATTATTTTACGCGATGAAATACAGAAATTAACTCAAATGGCTCAACAAAGAAACCAAAAACTACAGAAATATCAACAGAAAAAGGAACTGAAGGATCAAATTAAACAACTTAAAATTGCAATGGAAAGGGATGATTCTGACGAAGACACAAAAAGAAATTTTTACTTGAAACTTATCAAATCATGCGTATGGGAGACACAAGATGAATTATCGACATTGGAACAAGAGTGTGAAATTCTCGAACATATCGCGAAATTAAAGGAACATGACTCAGAATTTAGACGAGAACATGAATCAACTTCTAAAAAGCCTCATCATTCACAAGTCGTTCCATTAAAGCCAATTATTATTACAAAAGATCAATTGCAAAAAGCGGTTTACGGTGCTGGTTATCCATCTTTACCGACATATACTATTGAAGAATTTTATGATCAGCGTGTAGCAGCAGGCATTTTCCCAAATGCTGAGCAAGTTGCTAAACAAAATTCATTACAAGGACGTTGCGATATTGATCAAGAGGCGGAGCAAGCAAAAGAAGAAGAAGAAAAGGAACAAAAAATGGAGCAAGATGATCCCGAATTATTACAACGTGCAAGAAATATGGATGAATATAAAGATGATCATCGTCGCGGTTACGGAAATCGCTATAATAGAAGTTAAGCATGCAACTTCTACTCCCATCTCTATTTAGTCCCTCTCATATTTTCTTCCTTTATTTACCACATTTATCTCTCAATATTGTCTCTCAAAAAAATAAATAAAAATTTTTACCTAAAATAATGCCTGCCTATGAAAAACGATTGGAACCAATAGGAGATGAAATAAAATTGTAAAAATTGGAATTAAAATTCATGTAGTTTATATCAATAACTCATTAGTTATTTTATTACTTTTTCAGAATTTTTTTTGCTAAAATTTTCTTTATAACGCTTTACAAGAATTTAAGCGATTAAACAACATTATCAATATTCATTTTCTTTAAACAGCATTCAATGCGTTACACTTTTTTTCGGGAAAAACGAACAATAGTAGTAGAAGTAATAGTATGTATTTGGTTTTTGACTTTTTTTACTATATAAAAATATATATCATTTGTATGTATCATCATCTCTTATATAATTCAAATTTTTCTCTTGATTTCTGTTTATTTTTTGTTCCTCAGGATAATATGTAAATGTATTTTGTGGGAAAGTGTATTGTGAACCATATTCAAGGTAACAGGGTTTTGAATCTTATCATCTCTTTGTAGAATTTATATATATTTTGTTGCGCTTAAAGTTGTATCTTTAGAACTTTTATAGATAGAGAGAGAGATTGAATGATGGAAGAGAAGGAATAAATTTATTTTTTTTTATCTTTCGAAAATGTGTATGAGAGAGAAAGTTAGACCAAATATTATCACTTAAAGAATATTTCTACTTCATTTATGTACTTTTTACTACAAAGGAATTTTATGTCAATTTTGCTTTCTCTCTCTAAAAATTTTATATTTAAGCATCCTCATCATTATTATTCTCAAAAAAAGAAAAATTTGGACATTTAAATGCTTATTTGTCTTTGTCTATTTGGACTTTTTTCCGCTAATATATTTGTGTAATATATAAATTCTTGATTTAAGTTCTCTCTCAAGCTTCATCATATTTTTCATTTTCAAAAATTAAATTTTATTTTCTGTTTAGAGACCCAAAAAGTGAATATGCATGCATATTTTTGTCTCAGCAATATATTTTTATCGATACATCATCATTTCAGTAGATTGATATAACATTAAAGATGCATCGCACAAAAGTCGTTTTGCAAATGGTGGTAAGTGCTTATCGTGAAGATTTGCTTCGTGAAGTTGCCGTGCGCCATCCTCTGATAGCCATAGTGGTAAATCAGGTACCGGAATCATTTCAGGTATGTTGTAGCCATTTTGTTCTCCCTTTCGATCAGCCATTGAATCGAAAAACACCCAAGGTGAATCCAGACCTGATCCTGCTTTTACAAATGCCACATAATGTGATGTTTCAATACAAATTACAGCAAATAGTTCCATGAAAAGTCGTGGCACTTGATTGTATTCTGACAATATTTTAAAATCATGAGGAATGGATAAAGCTTTTGGTGTATGATTTTGACGTTTATGATGTGAATGTGCTGTTTGCAGACATTTTTTGCAGAAAGCTGTTGATTCTAAGCCAGAACCAGTCTGAAGCACGCCAAAGCATTCCTTGCATTCAAATTCAGCAAGCGTTCCACAAATTGTACATTGTCGTGGAGCTAAAAAAATTAAATAATTAATATCACTTATTACTCAATGTTTTATTATAACAATCTTACAATCCTCAATAATGTCTGTGACGTCAAGCACTTGTGATGGAAGTATTCGGGGATAGGTTTTGAAATTCTTTCCAAAACGTGGCATCTGAATAATCAAGCATGATGGAACTTCTTTTAGTTTAATATCTGATGTCAAAAATGATTGCTCAAAAAGTTGCTGAACTGTTGGTAATGTTAGTTTTTCGTCTTTTTCAATAAATAGTTGATAGAAATATGCGTCCAATCCTGAGCTTAGCTGTAAATAATTTAGCATTGAATTTTATTTCTTTTCTAAAAAATATTTAACATACTTTTAGAAACGGTTCTGCTCTTAAAATCTGAGCCAATAAGCTGTTTAAAAATTCTTCTGGATCTTTTTCTTCATTAATAAGTCCTTTAACAGATGTCAATTTATCAAGCAGTTTTCTCAATTTCATTACACGATCAGCTCGAACGAATAAATTTTTCCTTAATGGATTAACAATTTCTTCTCGCAAAACACGCTGAACCTCTTCATATTGATCATTGTCTTCAGGTTCTCGTGGGCGAAATAAAACAGAATCAAAGACGCTCGTAAAAGTAAACATTGCAAAAAGTGTAGCGTCTAGATAACAAGAATTATGATGTCCCTGAATTCCTTTAAATTTTCCACAATGTGCCTCGAGATCATCATAATTTACAAATTCTAAAAAACGATAAAAGTGTTGAAAGAAGTGACTTATTTATCTAAAATATATCTAACTTACTTAAAGCAGAAATAGAGCCTTCAATAATTGGACAATCGGCTCCAAAAGCTTTACCATCACTTGGTGTTGTTGATCGAATTGTTGATGCTTTAGATCCGACTTCATCAATAAAACGACGATCCTTTGTACATTGCTTAGGTGAAACAAAAATTGCACGTCTATCAGGACATCGAAAGCATCTCTGGCCATTATAAACACCATCAGTTAATCTTAAACCACGATCATTACATGGTTCATCTAATTCAACGCCAACTACTAACTCATTACAATTATTACTACTAGTATTGTTATATCCATTTGGCATTTTATAGTCGTGATCTTGATGTTTCTGTCCAATCCAACGAATTACACCATGAAGATTTATTTTCCCGTTTTCCAAAGCTACTTCCACAAGTGAACCCAGCTCAAGAGCTGTTCCTGGAATGTCAATTAAAGGTGAAGGAACGAGACACTCTGAAATTTGATCTGAAGACGAAACAGAGTCTTGATCTAAATTCTCGTATTGCCTTCCGTTTATATCTACAAGCAAAAAAGAAATATTGTATTTTTAGGACATTGCAGTAGTCTAAAGATTACTAAGTGAAATTTAGAAACATATATAGTGTATGTGAAAAACAATAAAAGAAAATAAAATGTGTTAATGAAACCTTCATCTTCTTCATCATTATGAGCCCATTGAAAATGTTCGAGTACTGTGATCGGCAAGTCACGATAATCATCAAACTGAAAATTTGTGTAAAAATTTGCATCAAAGGGCTGCATTTGATTAGCAATATTTAGCAGCACGCGATGAATAAATGATTTGTAATGATGCAATACCAAAAATAGAACAAACTTCTTCGTTTTTTTTTGACACAAAAAAGAATAATGTGTAATTATTGTTATATACAATTAGAATCTCACTTGACAGATAAAAGAAGAAAAAGATGTAGCACACAAAATTGAATTTTAAGGCACAAATTCTTATTTAAATGCAAATCAATGAAGAAAGAAATTGAAAGAAGCAAAAGTATTGATTCTTGTGAACGCACACGAGAAAAATCACAAAATGAGGAAAGTTTTTTCACGAGCGAGAAAAACTGAACGAGAGAGAGACACTACTTTTTTCTCATCTAAAAATATAAATTTTTCATTTATATGAAGTCTCTTCAATATATATTTCTTATTTGAGACCAGATTTTTAAATTTAAGATTATGTCTAGTAGAATGCTCGATGTAAACTGAGAGTAAAAGAAAATAAAAGAGAATTTAAGCAAAAAGCGAGCGCCAAATGGTCTCATACACAAATGTTGTTGCCATTGAACGGGATAAAGAGGAAATTGAAAAGGAGAAACTTTTTTTGTGGCATTAAATATGAATGATGCATAGTGTATGGGATTTTTTTACGTATTCTTTTGGGAATTCCAAATAGATTTAAGTTTTATTTCTCATAAGCTCTTTTACTCACTTCGTTTATAGCCATTTTGTGATTCATAACGCGTCTTTGAACTGTTGAAGTGAGATGCAATGTTAGCACTCTTATTTCTTTCTATTGATCGATAACCATTGCTGCTTATAGCTGATGGAGATATATTATTTGATTTTTTGTCACTATTTAAGATAGATGCAGTCGCGCCGGCAGATTCTGGCCACTCGCTGCCCAAAATGTCACTCAATTCCGTGTGATTATCTGACGGTGTCTGTGGAAGTGTTGGTGGATCAACAATTATCACATCACTTTCATTTCGAACTGCTTCTTTAATGTCCTGTTTATCAATTACAATCAAGTCACGATCTTCCAAACGTAAAATTGTAGATGGCTTAATTTCACGATTTGGTGCGGGAAGTAGCATTGCCTTCTTTCTATTGCTTTTCGGAGTCGTACGTGATTCAATGTTGTTGCTTCCACCACTCAATGTTTGAGTTCCTCTTGAGCCCAACATTCTTCTTTCTTCCATTTTGGATTCACGTTCTGCAACAATTTGACTGTAATCCTCTGACAAATTAATCAAATCGAAACCACTATTGCTAATGACTCTTGCAGAACCGCTTGTAGTTGACGATGAAGCGCTGTCTTGTTTCGCCAAATTTGGACTAGAGATTGACGATGGAAATTTATTAACATTCATCATACCATTCTTATTATCATTCACCAATTCTGGTGTCAAGGGACGCTTGCTTGTTGAAGAAGATGAACGTTCACTGGCAGAATCAGTAACGGACGAATCTATATAGGAATGTCTCGTCAATGTATTTTTTTGTGGTTTTACTTTTTCTTTTAGACCACAAAGGATGTTCCCAATTGCCGAACGAGTTGAATTCTTTTTCAATCCTTTTGGTTTTCGAATGAAGTTCACTGGTAAAATAAATGCAAGATTTGAATCACAGTCGATGTAATTTTTTGAAAAACTTTTTATTTCCAACTCTTGTGGTGAATGTCCTTTATTAAGGTTCTGTATGTAAAAGAGAAAGAAGAATGTGAACTTTAGAAGCATTTTTAATAAAATATGTACTATTAATGTGAAATATGCTCATTAAATGAAGTGATATGAAAGGAAGTCACGAAAATTCCATTACAGCACCAAAAACGTTACTTATACATGTATATGCGCGTTACATATGAATAATTTTGTTTTCGAGTCTTCCTTTCTGATTTTCTCATAATGTATAAGAAAAAAATCATATTTATATGCAATATGTATAACATCCAATTATGTCTGATACTCATTCCAAGAGAAAAATATAATAAAGTAAAGAGGTGGAAGAAAAAGCTTATAAAATTAACTTTCCCATTTTAAGACCTTAATAATTAATTTTTAATAAGAAAAAAAAATCAAATTTCTACTAAAAAGAATTTAATAACTGTTTGCCTTAAACAAAATGAACTACCGAGCAAAAATTTTTACCTAATATAATTGTGGAAAATTATTTTCTTATTTTTACTGTTTATAATTTTTTTTCATTTTTGGTCGTGACAGTGGTTAATATACTTTAGGATGTATACAAGTGGGTGTATATGTTGTGTAGGTGGTAAAGAAAGAGGGACGTGAAAATATTCGTTAATAAAATTTACCAATAGCTCTAAACCAAAGAAGTAGCCTGGACCAATCTCTTTCACAGGTCCGATGTAACGAATTATGCAATTATATTCATTTGATTTATCTCGTGGCTCTCGATCTGGTAAAAATTGTAGTGATTGTCGAATAGGGCACATACCAAAGTATTGTGAATTGACAGAAACAAAACCCTTGATTCTCAAATTTAGTATATAATCGATGAAGGCTTCGTCCATAGAAATATTTGCTCTATCAATTGAATCGGTGATGGCAATAAGAAATGGCCAAATTTCTTTTGGTACAATGCAAAAAACACTTGCTTTTATTTTATATAAATTGTTTTCAAACGCCAAATTCTTTTGATGATAATCATGTATCATGATTGTGTAATAGTTTTGACTGCTTGGTTTTATGATTTCAATCATTGTGCCTCTACATAATTCAATATTATGCTCTGGTCCTGCATCAGGAATATTTAATATTGCATGAGCTCGATCTTCGATTACAATTGCATAAGGCGATGATAACTCCATTGTAGTGTCTTTATATTTATTCATTCTTTGCTTCAAAAATTCACAGCTTCAATCTTCTAATTAGCTTTTGTTCCTTACTTTACTTCTATTGTTTCATTTTAATACTATGTATATCACTAGGTATGTTTGTTTATTTCTGCTTTGCTAAACCCACAAAAAATCATTAAAAAGAGTATATGTAAAGAAGCATGAAATGATAAAACAATATGAGGAGGAGTGTATTTAAGTATTATATATAATGTGAGAGGATAAATTGAATATGGATTATGAAATAAAAACTACCTATACAAAAGTGTCACATTTGAAAAGAAACAAAGAAAAGTTTTAAAGCTAATGCACATAGCAAGAGAGAAAGAAAACAAAATAAAATGAAAAAGTTAGTCATCAACTCGCAATATGTTTTGTTTTTTCCCTTCTCAAGGTCACAATATACATGACTTTTTTTCAATCAGAGAGAGAAATAGTAAAGATTTTTTTATAATGAAATGCGCCAATGCTAAAATAAAATTTTTCATACTAGAATATGATACTGTATGACAATAAAGTTATGAAAGACTAAAAATAATCTATAAAAAGGCATGAATCACCATCGATCAATGACCGAAATAAAGAAAAATGACAAAAACTTGCCAGATAAGCGAGTGATATCAAAATATGACTATTTTCACACTATTGACGAATTCCACAACAATTCATTGTACATTCTTCAAAGCTACTATCTAATTCTACAAACGTTTGATAGTAATTAAAAGTATTTAACAAGTTTTAATGAAAATAAATATAAAAAACACCATCTTCTATTTACATTTCATGCAATTTCTAAAATTTGTTTAAATAATACAAATTTTCACTTTACTTGAACTACAACTGCCGTCACTTGAAGGTACAAACAATTATTATCACACTGTAACTTGTTTTATCTTTTAAAATATATTAATTAGGGACTTTTTTAAAAAAGAAATTAACAGAACAAAATTTTTACATTTTGTGTATTTTTTTCAATGTCAATTCGAAAAAAATGTCGTTATTTTAAAAATTGAATTTTCGAAAAATAGAAAAACATCGCCAAAGAAATTAGCTTTGATTTTCACTTTATTAATTGAATTTTCTAATTCGGAACAAATTAAAATGTTTAAGATGAATACATATAGTCTTAATTGAGTAATAAAATGAAAAACATATTTTAAAAATTTTCGAAAAATTTTTGGCGGTTATTTATTGAAGTCAAGTATGTAAGAAGACACTTTGTAACAAGTGCATTTTATTATCATTTAGAAATAGAATATTTGATAAAAGGACTTCTTAAATGAAATGAAATATAACAATCTATAAAAGTGTATAATTAACTATTTTTAATTAAGCTGATTATCATCATTAGTATTATTTGTCTCAGATAAAGGAGGAGGTGAATTATCGTTTGCTGTCATTGCAGTTTTATACTCAGCAAAGTCTAAAAGTCCATTTTTGTCGAGATCTGCAAAATCCAGAAACTCATCTACAACACCTAAATGGATTCATTTTTCAGTAAGATTAAAAATGTTTATTCGTGATGCTTACTAGTAATGTGCTTCAATTCCTCTTTAATGTCTTTTATATCATCATCACCATGTCTATGAAGCGCAGCTTTTATCATTTCCAATCCATCTAAATTATTATTGTTATCTGTATCATGAACTTTAAAGAAATAAAAACTTTTCTCCTCATCACTCATCTCATTTACATCCTTATGTTTTACGTGCATTCCTGTTAAATCTTCATTTATATGTCTAAAAGATAACATGACTATAAAAATTTTAAATTTTATATATTTTTTTATAAAAATACTCTTTATCCTGATGACCCAAATGTTCTTCGAATTCTTGTTTCCTTGTTTCTCTTTTTACTACATGACTATTTCGAGGATGATGTGGTCCTTTCGAGAGAACAATAGAAACTTCAACTATAGCAAGTATTAGTGATAAAAATATCAACTTTTCAATCATTTTTATGAAAATTTTAAAATAAAACTCTTCAATGTTTTGAAATTATCCTTTTTAGAAATTTTAAGACATGCGCAGACTTATCACACAAAATTTCTCCTTCCACTGAAAGAATTTTTATTATCAATGTGAAGAAATTTCAACGAGTGGGTGATGAATGACACATGATATATTGGACTCACTTGAATAATTAATAATTTATTTGTTAATCATTTTATAAAAATGAAAAATTCACATTCACGATTTTCCCTAATGAAAAATCTTTTTTAAAAAACACATAAAAACATTTAAAGGCAGATCTAAATACTTGTATAAATATTTTACTGATTATAGATAATTCACTAGAAGTCACTTGTACGTCCTTTCACTTCAAAATCTCCAAAACGGCATGGATCTTTATGTGCTGGAGTTGATTTGTACAAATGTTGACCAATAGCTCTTTCATAGATTTTCTCCTTCATTTGAGATATCTTCTCAGGTGCCTTTGAATTTTTCATCATATGAACGCATTGCTCATAAAATTTAAATGCAACTGTAGATTGAATAAATTTTTAATTTAATAAAATTTTAAAATTTATCTTAAAATACACACATTGTGGACGTTGAATTAAATTTGCCTCATATTTCACTAAATTTGGAAGCATGCTTGCACTTTTTTTATTTTTCTTCTTTTAACTTGAATGAAATTTCAAATTATTTTTTATTTATTATATCTTCTTAAATTCACTTCTTGTTGCTTGGCTTTTCAGTTTTAAAATGAATGCTTTATTCAAATATCACACAGAAGAAAACTCTCTTTTCAAACAAATTTTGCGCAATTATTTTTCCATTCCCTCTTTTTCTTTTCACCGCGAGAACGAATCGTACTCACAGAAAACATGAGGACGACGTGCAAAGTCGCACGAGTGCAATACATTATAAATATTTTTATGTGTATGAGTTAGAGGGAAATGAAATGTTTGTCTATGTTTTGTCTTAAGTTTTTTGCTTCTAACATTTCAGTGAAAATGTTCATGAAGTATTTTTTTTAAAAAAACGACTTTGTGCTAAATGAGAAAAATTTTTCAACACAACAAAATTTTTAAAATTAAAAACATTATTCATCCTTTCTTAAAGCGGACATTTTTATAGCGCGCGTGTGTTAAAAACTGACCATGGATAACATTTTGAAAGATAAACATATTCTTCCCACCAAAACAATCTATAAATTTTGTAAAAAGCGGCTTTTCCTTATTTTCATAAGATGATCATGCGTTGTTCACGTTTTCTGTTTTTTGCAAAAGAAAAGTTTGCTCAAATTTCATTCTGCGTGAGCTATTAATAAGATGGCCTGATGTCTATTTATTATTATTTCCTTTTCTCATCGTAAAAGTGTAAATTTTTAAACAAATATATATAAAGAAATGTCTTTTCTTTTTCCATCGCTAATAAATATTGATTCGCCTCATTCTCCTTGAAATTGTATCAACAATCATGTTTTTTATAACACCTTATAAAATACGTCAATTGAGATTTTATTTGAATTTTATCAAAAATATTTGATGTATGAATTTGATCAGTAATAAGTCATGCGTTATATTTTCATTGAAAATGTATTTTATTCATATTCAATCAAAATCCATGTGATGCATGTATCTGAGTTAACTCACGTACATTTTTAAATAGTTAGTAAGTACAACTTACATACAAATTGTCGTTTCATTTACAAAATTATTTTGAGGTAACAAAAGATAAAAAGTCAAAGAATTTCAAAATTAGTAATCAAAAGCTTTACCTATATAATTTTTATCAGTTCTATTGGAAAAACTTGATAAAACCGCCCGTTTGACAAATGAACGTTTGGGGCAACTTCAAAGTCTTGAAATTTGATAAAGGTCAAAAAGTACGAGTACAAAAGTAATTTTAGCTCAATGATCGATGTTCTTTTTGCGTTTTAAAAATTAGCACACTTTTTCAACAACCAAAAAGGCGTGCGAAATTTTAAAAAATTACTCTTTTCGTCTAGGAGAAACACATCTGTGTCATGTTTTGTTTATTTTAAGCAAAAAAAAATTGAAGTGGATAAAAAACTCAAGAAATTTTCTCTCAAAACTTTTATTAGGCTTATAAATTTTTCTACAAATAAAATTTAAAAATCAGATACTCTTCCTTTTCTTTCCCAATCGTTATATCTTGTAGGTTCGGGTCCTCTTGGGCCACCTATTTCACCAGTGTGTGGGTTGGTATTATTTGGCCACGGTTCAAGAGGCTCTTTTTCTTGATATGGATGTTTACCTTCAATTGTATCTAATTTACCAATCGGTGTTTTCGCTTTCAATTTTTTTTTAAATTCCTGCATTCTTGGACTAAGTTTTTCATCATCATTTTGATGCTCATCATGAAGTCGTGATGATGACAAAGAAATATTTCTTGTTATCGTTGCTATGAGAAAAAAATAAATAAGAAAAATGTGTTAATCAAGAGTAATAGAGTAATTGTGTAATTAAATGAAAAATTTTATAAAATGTAATAAAGAATAAACTTAAATATGTCACGCAAATTAATTTAAATCATCGAGTCAACTCTATGATATTAAGGGCTAATGCATACATCAAGCTAAGTGTTTTTGAATTTATATTGAGTCATTTCAATAAATTTAAATTATTTAAAACCTTGTTTTCGTTTTTTTGTATCAAACAATTTGTATTCTATTTCCGCGCTTCAATATAGAAAATTAGTCAAAAATTTTTTTTATTGAAAATCATGTAAAATGTGTCTTCTTCTTCATGGTCGAAAAATATGTTTTTATTATGGGAAGTGAAATTTTCTTTTAAAGCGTTGTTTACTTCTGGACTGTGTTTTTATTTATTCACTGACCTTACTCAATTGCAATTCTATTTAATTTCATTGAAGCTATTCGGTGATAAGAATTTTATAACTTTAAAATTTCAATTTTAAAAAATGATACGCAATTTTTTCAAGATTAAGTTGCCTTATGATAATGAAGAAAAGTCACGATTTTTATTTTTAAAATTCGACCCGAAATATTTATAGCACTCATCCTTCACATGACCACTAACTTTTTGAAAATTTTTGTTTCTTTATTTTCATGATTTTCTCAAATTTGTGTTCTCATTAATTGTGTATTTTATATTCACTCTACCCAATTCTTTTTTCTTAATATAGATCCAAATAACAAGGTGAAGAGGAAATTTGACACTTGTGGTAAATAAAATATTTTAATATAACTTTCTATATCTTTTTTATGACTGCAAAAAAACCTTTAAATATAGCAGTGTTTCAGTACATAAATGAGTATTTTTATCATATTTGGTTGTATTTTTTTGCACTTAAGAATGATAGACAGTCACTATCTGCTATTTGAATGATTGCTCAATATAATGAACTCTCGAGGATTCGTCATTATCATAAAACATGAAATTTCACTCAATGTAAAATGTATTTGCATTTAATTTCATAAATGATATGCGCTTGTCGAGATTACATATTTTGTTTTCTTTCATTTCTCGTATTCCATCATTTATACGTAAGGGCTTCTAAGTGGTACTTTTAATCATCGCATTCACGTTTTTTTCGTATGAGTCGCATATGTGTGCATTCCGTTCATGTGTGGACTTTGAACCCTTTGAAAAAAAACTTTTTCCAACACAAAGGTTTCAAAATGATTGTATGCTTAAATACTATATGATTATTTAAGAAGAATTGAAGAAAAGAGTTCAAGAATAATGCTCAATATCTAGTTTGAAGCAGAAAATTATGCAAGCAGAAAAATAGAGTAGATGATTGATTAAATACATTCTAATGCAATCTATACCGGCAGATGTATGTAATTTGTGAGAGAAGTAAACAAGATAACTGTGAATAGAAAATAACTGCCGGTTTCTCTGTTTACATTTTTCTTTCTCTCAACTTTTTTGAAAAAAGAAAAATTATTTTTATCGGTCAATGTTTTAATCTTATTCAATGCGAATACAAGGAAATAACTGGCCTGCATGCCATATTATTTTCTAAGATTATGTGTCGTGTGATTTTATAAAAAGTAAACAAAGCGACCACATAAAGAGATTGAAGTGAAGAATAAATCTTCAGTAATTGATAAGCAGCAATATAAAAAATTAATCTATTTGACCTCAAAGAGAGCAAAATGATTTATTTGAAATACGACGCAATTTCTTTTAACCATTTTCAATTATGTAAATTGCCTCTCATTCATAAAATTTAAAACTTATTCAAGAATGTTTTTAAAAAAAATATTGAAAAAGCAAAAAAACTTGTTTATTTACCTCGTAAAAATGCTTTGATTTGTGTTGAATTAGTTGCTCCTAGATTCCTTATCATTTTATCAGCTATAACTTATGATTTGTAGTTTTCAAAACACTTTAAAATTCTGAAATTTTATTTTTTATTGCGATTGTTTTGGTTTTTTCAAAGAGAAACAAAATGTAAACAGAAGTTGTTTTCTCTCTTGATAATTTAAAAAAACCGTTATTTATATACTTCCATTGCAATTTAGTTTCAAAAGAAATTTCCTGTAATTCAAAAAAAAAAATAAATGTTTCACAAAAGAAACAAGCTTGTTTCACTTCATTGGTCTTGAGATTGATTAACGGGTGGAAGTTAAGAAGAAAAAACAAACGAAACACATTATTTTTGCAAAATATTTCATTTTTATTTCTTTCTATACAGCGTTCTACTTATTATTTTTCTTGCCTTTTACTTTTCTTACTTATTGTATACTCTATGATCTATATAAGTTTATTTAATGATCTTAACAAATAGTAATAATGTATTATGTGAATTTCTTTTGCCTCAACAGCATATATGTATGAAGACTGGTATATAAAAACAATTATGTTGTTAAAAATGCACGATACGATAGATAAAAACTTGAGGCTTGTCGTTCAAAATAGAAAACCATGTAATTTTCATTAATTTAATGAAAAAAAAACTTGTAAAAAATGAAAATTGAGAGTATTTTACGTGTAAAAAATGCTCCATCCATACACACAAACATACTGAATTTAATTCAGTTTCGATTTCTCCTGCATCACTATTCAAACACTTTGAGTGGATTTAGTTTAACTATAAACTATTCCTGTGTCTCAATTTTACATTTCCATGTAATTGACGTATAGTAGATAAAGATTAATCATGATTAAATTTAAGTGCATGAATCTAAGCGTCTACATATGTATCATAAATATTGTACGGCTACAGGTGATTGCTTAAAAATCACTAACTCTTCCCTTTACTTCAAAATCTCCAAAACGGCATGGATCAGGATGAGCGGAGGCAGATTTGTGTAAATGTTGACCAATTGCTCTTTCATAGAGTGTTTCTCTAAAGCTCATTACTTTTGATGAAGCGCCTGTCTTAGCGAAGTTCGACGTCATCGAAGTTGACATCATTGATGGAACTGTTTAATAAAAAATACTTGATAAGAATAATGTATAATTAATTTGCTCGTGTGCCTTTAAAAGCCTTCAAAACAAATTCCCGAATTTAAAAATTTCCTTGTACTTTGTCTTTTTTACTCGTCATTTGCTTCCGCAGCGCGCTTTTTTGTGCTAAATATATTTGTGGTAATTTTTATTTCACAGATTTTTGCCACAATGCCATTCACTTTTTTACATTTGCTAAAATTATGACTGTTAAGTTAATTTGACGTTGATGCGATGCTTGATATATCACGTAGACCGGTAAAAAATGTGTAATTACAACATATGCTTACTCAAAAAAACTACTTTTTCTCTTCAACAAACTTTTTGTGAGTCATGTGTGCTCTAAATATAAAATTATAGTCGGTCAATATTTTTTTTCTTTCAAAATGTGACGAATGTTTCGTTCAATGTCCTTTCGTGATTAATATCCTATTAGCGAGTGAAATGAAAATAATTCTTTGTAGTAGGTCATTGCCTTCTTCTTTTCTCTTATTTATTCTTTCTAGTTTGATCGATTGTTCATTTTTTGCCATCACACCTTAGTTTCCATTACAGACGATGTTTATTTTTCGCTTTTGTACATTGAACTCGCATTAAATAATTATCGACACGAGATTTTAAAAGAAGTAGAGCAACTACATTAATAGTAGATGATTGTTTATGAAATATATGCTTATTATTTTACATTTTTAGTATTTACATCAATTGTAAGTTCTTGATTATCAAATTGATAAGAGCAAATAAATAAATAAAATCGTTATGATCAGGCATTTTTCATGTAACTAAAAAAGGAACAAAAGGTGCACGTGAGGAATCTCGCGCATAGGTATAAAATTATAACATTACATTTTTCTCCTCTCTGTGTAAACGTGACTAACATCGACACGACACATGCTCATAGAGGGCAAATTGGTATAGCATAAAAGAGAAGAATAAAAAAGGGAAACATACTCTACAGTACTTTATGTGTAAAGTTGCACGTATGCATTTATGTTTTACATCTTTGATTAATTGCTTTTCTCAATTTTTGAGTTTAAAAATAAGAAAAAATGTAAAGAAATGCTTTTGTAAAGCGGATAAAAATAGTTGCAATTTCTTTCCAAAAAAACGTTCATTCTCTTTTAAACTCTCCTTCGTTATATGACTGAATTCTTCACATGAGAGAGTTGTGTTATGTACAAGTTTAAATATTTTCGTTCTCTTGAAAAGAATATTTTCAAATACGCAATAAAAATAAAAATTTCATATCATATAAAAAATATAAATAAAAAAACGAGACTTGATATGCAAATCAGTTTTATGTCATATTGACGCGTAATAAAGTAATTTATTGAGCTATTTTCTAATGCAATTAATTGCGATTTATAGGAATTTGAAATACCGGCTTTTTATTTTATACACTTCATTTTGTAAAGTTTCTCTTCTCACCTTTCATTGAATTTGTAGCTGCCATCTGAATTGGTTGTTTCAATTTCATGAAGTTTGAAGACATTTTAACACAAAATTTTACTTTTAGATTTTTGCACAAATATGAAACCTTTGAAATACTTTGTTGTTAAATGTATTGAATTTCTGATATGTAATGATTGCTTTATGTGCTTGTTGCTTGAATAATTTTTCAATGGAAACTGCTTGCTGGCAGAGAGAGGCCTATGCCTTAAATACTCGTCATTTCTTCATCTTCTGTCGTTTATTCTTCTGCCTTTTTTCTCCATCGAGCGCGTGCATGTGTTGAGTTCGTTTTTGAAAATTTTCTTTCTCGCTCACTCTGACTGATTCTTGTTATTGATGTTTCATACATTAAAGTCAAAATTTGATCATTAAATAAGAATTTCTATAGAACTTTTTTATAGAAAATTATAAAAACAATTAAGCATTTAAAATAGAAATAAACCAAAATTAAATTTTTATATTCGAAGCATTTCCATGTTAAAATTGTAAAATTTAGTAATTTTCTCATTTTCCTATAAGCCGCGGTTTGATTTTTTTAAAATTTTTAGAGTTAATCAAACTACGGAATGATACATTTTTAATAAGTAGTAACTTTATTTAGAGATTAGTAAATATACATTTCTTTATCATCATTTGTTATCAAATAACTGTCAAAAAAAGAACATAAAATGGGATTGCATCAATGCTTTTCGAATTTTTTTTAAATTGAATAACTCATTACTTTCTTTTACAATTCTTCCATACAATACAATATTTTTTTTCTAAGTAATCACTAAATGCTTAACGGGTCATAAAATTTGGAGCTCAACTCTAAAACTCACACTTCTGTCATTGGAGAAAATATTTGAAGGAATTTCTTAATTGTGTGATATCAGATACACACTCATGACAATAATAATAAAAAAATATTTGTAAGATAAAATTATTGTGGCAAAATGCTCAATATGAAAAAGAATAATGAATTTTTTTTATAAATTTATAAATAGTTAGCAGCATTCAATCACCTTAAATATCGAAATCTTTCTCCCAACTCTCATCGCTCGTTGACGATTCTGATTCCTTCTTAAAGTGATCCTTCTCTATTGGCAGTTCACCGGTCTTCTTTCCCCTTGACTTTTCTTGGTTTTTTTTCTGTTGCTGTTGATTCGATTTTTGCTGTTGTTGTGGTTGTGATTTAGAATCTTTATTATTCTTACCCTTCGATGTGTTTCCTGTTGTTACTGCTACATTTGATGACTTCATTTGCACCGATTTTTTTCCACCACCTGTTGTTGTTGTTGTTACAGCTTTCTCTTTAGGTTTTATAGGCAAATCATCAATGTCCTCTGGCAATATGACATCATCTGTCTTGTTTTTCTCTCGCTCTTTTATTTCCAGCTCATATTCGGCCAACAGTCTCGCTTGCTCTTCCTCTGATATCTCAAAATTAGCAATATCTAAATCTAAAAATAGAAAGGTCATAAAATAAAATTAGGTCATTTAAATTTTTCAATCACCACCACTTATTTCATTTTTCCTAGATTGTGATTTTTGTGTTACTTCTGATACTGTTTTAATTGGTGATTTTGATGGAGATGTAGATTTTTCTTCAACAATAGTCTCTGGTTGTTTACTTATTATCTGTGCCTCCTTTCTTCGTCTTTCTTCATTTGCTAAATCGTCTTCAAGTAAAGCTTTTTTGAATAGATATCGTTTAAAAAAGTTCATATGAGAGACAGTATCAGGAACAAATTTATTACTAGAGAAAAAGAAAGAAGAAAAATTTTATTTCCTAGGAATGTGACAGATCGTGACTTTTTTCACTTACTATTTCTCATTGAGAATGGCAGACTGTTCAAGCATTTTATCGACTCTTTGTTGAGTAAATTGATCTTGCTCTACAATTTCTAGCCACATTCTATACTTCTCTGATAGTTCAGCACTCTTGCTCGGTTCTTCTAAATAAGTTTCATCATTTGCCTGCAAATCGGCCAAATACTTGGTAAATCCCGTAAGAACGATTGTATCATCATTTGTAATTAACACTGCTTCACTTGTATCTTCTTCATCAAGTTGTGGAATCAATGCATCAGTCACAGTTCCAAAGAATGTGCTAATCGAAGAACTTATACTTTGCTTCATATTTGCAAAGTTAACTGTATTATGCTGATCGGATGACTCATTATGCGGCTGTTGTTGATGATCTTCTTCATTCGGAACTAATTGTAATGTTTCAGTTACAGCCGTGGTGATTTCATTAAGATCATTTTTGACTGCTTCAAGTACGGATGCTGACTGCAAATTTAAGTGAAATGGGGACAAGAATGAGAAGAATTTTGATGAGGTGGATAGAGAGAATAAAAATTATAATTACTTTTTCCTTTGCCTGAGAAATCCATGAACCCCACCAATTGTTACCACCAGTTGGTGTTGTTGGTGATTTAGATTTTGATGGTGTCTGCTCTGTTGACTTTTCATCATTTTTCTCCGTTTGATGAACATTTTGCTGCGACGAAGTTTCTGTTTCTGACATATTTTCGCTTTTTCAATGAAATTCTATTAGCACAACAGGATGGATATTTCGAAATTATAATGATAAAAGCAGGAAAATAAAGAAACTAATAGATTATCACAGCAAAAATCGAATTTTAACTTTTATATTTTTTATTTCAGCTGTTTTTGAGTTTTTTCTTTTGTTTTCTTGAAAAATATAGGATAGATTCACTTATAAAAGAACAATTTTAATGTTTTTCTATGTTGTGTTAGAAATTTTTAAATTTCAACAATTATTATCATCAAAAATGACGAAATATCTTAAGAGTCAATTTAAACATCATCAAATATTGAACAATAAAATTAAAGTAAACAAAAATGATCAATTTTAAAGCAAGAATCAACCCTAAGTAATTTTAAAAATTTCAGAAACGTTCATGTCTTATCAACTTCATGTACATAAAGCAAATATAAATTCATTCAAGAAAACATCATTTTACAGCAAATTAATTTTTTTATTATTCGAAATGTATTGTTTGTGTATTGAGTTCTTCAAGTTGACCGTTTCAGATTTATTTATTTAGCCATTAAAATGGCACATTCTTTCAAGTGGAAAAAATTATTTCTATAATTTTGTGGTGGTTCACTAAATTCGATCATTGTGTCATTATTATCTTCTTTCTGCAGTGATCTTTAAAGCAATTAATCAATTGATTTTCTCATTAGCTTCCGTTTTTACTTTAAGTGTTTAATTTATGAGTATGGTGAAGATACAACTTAACACATAAGAAATAAGAGAGGAAAAAATATTATTCCAGCATGTACATAGGTATACTTGCTTAGTCGATCGTTATTGCAGAGGCATTTTTCGCTCACTTGCTACCAAATCTTGGTCTTGTGTAGACGCACAAATTCATTCGCTCAAGTAAGTCCGTGAGTGTCGAAAAAAAAAAGTTGCATTAGGCAATTTTAAAGAAAAAGAAGTTAAATTGTACACTTTAACTTTGAAGCATTTTTTTGGAGTTTTTTAATTTTTTTGATTGGATTTATTGCGCAAACAAAATTGTAAGTAGAGAGAAAAAGTCAGTACGCCTAAATTTTTTTAGTGACTTTGGTTTTTTGCTTGTTTCATAATTGATCTTTCTTTCTCATTTTGTGATGGTGATTTTTTAAAAAGTTGTAGGCATCAAATAAATTTTTTACACGAAAGATCAAAAATAGCTTGAGATTGATGAAAAGACATGCAATGGTGAAGAAATATTTTTTAAATTTAAATATAGTGCTACTTTGTTAGAAACGATTTTCCTCTAAATTTCACACTATAAGTATAACATAAATATATGGCAAATAAACGAAGAAAAAATATAAAATTATGAGAGCTAATGAAATTATTTGCACATTTATAAAGTTAATTGAAAATTGGTAAAAATTGGAAGCATTTTAAATATATAGCGGCAAATAACAGAGTTTTTGTGTAGCAAAATTTAACTTAATTAGTGATTAGACACACGAGAAGATTCTTGCAAAATAACGATGAGTTTGAAAAGTGCTGCTTATTCTTTAATTTCATTCAACATCTTTAATGACTCTCACACGTTGTTCTTTGTAACCTTGAGAAGATAAACAACGCAAAATTGTGCCATGTACAGCACTTACTTTCGCTTGACCTATAAAATCGATTAAAACTGCATAATTTTTGCGATTATAAATAAGTAAGCTGTACTTATACACCAAAATTTCCTTATGCAATATTGTCAAAAAAAATTAAAAATCGAATTATTTATCTTGTGTTACTCTCTCATATATCTATGAGTTAAATAATTTAATAATAATACTAAAATGAAGGCTACTAATTTTTGAAGGCTTAAATATTTGTAAATTTACGCTTTTTTTGAGATATATGTGGATGTCGGCTTGAGACTCAAACATCTTTATTTGTACGAGAATAAGATGAAGAAGCAAATGATTGTATGAGCAAATTTTTTTTCAAATTTTGATGTATTACATAGACTATTGTGTATATTACCTAATAAAAAACTCAAATTGCCATTAATCTTAAAATAGAGAGAAATGTGTTGTCGAATTTCATTGCAAATACTCACAAGTAATTTAAATTGCAAAACAACCGAAAATATCTAATTTTTTCTTGCGAAACGGTCAAAAACAGTAAAAATTTATTTTTGGAACTGCAAATTTTATGAAATAGAAAAAAATCAGAGGTGAATTACCGCATAATAAGATTAATATCATGATGTTCATAAATAATAAAAATGAAAATGTTTTTGACCTCTTCAGCATGTCAAGTTGTGTGCTATGTAACAGCACTCGTGATGACTTAAAAGTTCATACCTTTTAATGATGATAAATTTTACTTCCGAAGAAATATGCTCGTTATTCAAGTTCAAGGTATTTTGGCTACTCAAAACAAAAGTAAATAATTGCACATGAATGCATTTTTTATGCTACACTAGGTTAAAGCAATAACAGAAAACTGTTTATATTCCACCATATGTCTGGTTCTTTCGTAATATGTATACAGAAAACCGGTGTATGTTTATGCAATTAAATGCTTCTCGAAGAGAATGAAAAATAGAAATAAATACGATACATTCAGTTTTCAAAATACACATATTCGTGCAGTGAACTGTAGCGAGTATTTCTTTCAACGCATATTTTTAAGCTTTTTACGGATGATGTCAAATTACATACATGCGATGCTACTTAAAGAGGTCAATTTTTTCTGTTGACAAATTTTTTTCTCTTTTTAATTCATTTTATGAAATAATAATTGAATTTATGTTTTCAGAAGAAAAACATCAACATATCAAAATGGCTGAAATTGGAATTAGGGAATTCTTTAAAGGAAAATCTGTTTTTATAACTGGAGGTTCAGGTAATTAAGACAAATATTTTTAAAATTTTCTACTTATTTATTTTATTGAATTAAAATTAGGATTCATGGGAAAAGTTCTCATTGAAAAGTTGCTCTACTCATGTTCTGATATAAATGAAATTTTTCTTCTTATGAGACCAAAACGAGGCAAGAGCGGCGAACAACGCGTTCAAGAGTTTGCTCAAATTCCAGTAAATCATAAAAAAACCTTTTTTTTAAATCACTCACGTGTTTATTTTTCATTATTTAATTTTATTTAAGGTCTTTCATCGCATTAAAGACAGACTTGATCTGCTTAATAAAATTGTACCTGTATATGGAGACATAACAAATGATCGTCTTGGCCTTAGTGATGAACAGTACAATCGTGTTATCACTACTACTAATGTTGTCTTTCATTTGGCCGCAAGCTTAAAATTAGAAGCTACATTAAAGCCAAATGTTGAAATGAATTTAACAGGCACCAAGAATGTTCTTGATATGTGCAAAGAAATGCCAAAACTCTTAGCTGTGCTTCATCTTTCAACAGCATTTTGTAATTGTGATCAGGATATATTGTATGAAGAGATTTATGATTGGCCACAAAAGCCACTCGATCTCATCAAATGCTCAACATGGATGAGTGAAGAAGCAATGCACGAAATGGGAAAATCAATGATGTCCCCACATCCAAATACTTATACTGTAAGTGAAAAGTAAAATCATTTAAACTAAGAAATAATAGAATATATTCATTTCAATCATCAATTTAATCTTTTCTCTTCATAGTTTACTAAAAGATTGGCAGAGATTTTGGTACGTGATGAATATGATCAAGGAAAACTAAATGTCTGCGTTGTTCGTCCATCAATTGTCACACCTGCATGGAAAGAGCCTTTACCAGGCTGGGTTGATTCTCTTAACGGTAAATTTATCTAATTTATTTATATGAACTTAAATCTAACCTTTTTCTTTTTTTAGGTCCGATTGGCATTATGGTTTGTGAAATATTCATAAAATTTAGATAGTTCATAAGATTTTTAACGCTCTTAGGTTGCTGGTGGTAAAGGAGTTTTGCGCTCAATGATATGTGAAGCAAATTACACAGCTGAAGTTATACCTGTTGATCAAGCAATTAATGGAATTATTTCAATTGCTTATATTATGGGAACAATGAAAGAGAGGTAAAAGTTCTTGATTTTAATAATGAACAATTTCTTTTAACTCATTTTTAACTTTAGACCATCAAAAATTCCAGTTTATAATATAACATGCAGTGAAAAAAAGCGTGTCACGTGGGGAACAGTTTTAAATGATGGAAAACGTATAAATTATGAATATCCCTTTGACGCTGGATTGTGGTACCCTAATGGAGATGTTACCATGAATTATGTGAAACATTATCTTACACTCTTCTTTTGTCAATGGATTCCTGCACTTCTTATTGATTTTCTTATGCTCATTTTCTTCCAACCAAGATTTATGATTCGTGTGCAGAAAAAGATTTTTATTGGTCTTGGAGTTTTACAATTTTTCACAACACGTAACTGGGATTTTAGATCAGAGAACTTTAAAGCAATTCATCATAAGTTGTCGCCAGAAGAAAAAATTATTTTTAATACGAACACTGAAGAAGTTGAACAATTTGACTATTTGAAAAGCATCATATTAGGTGGTCGTCAATATTGTTTAAAGGTATGAATAACTTTTTTTAAAAATTTCATTCTTTTATTGAATCTTTAAATTACAATTATTAGGAACCATTAGAAAATTTACCAAGAGCAAGATTTCACCAAAGAATGTAAGTACAAATAAAAATTTTCATACATCATGTGTTTTAATTTTCTTTTTTTATTATTACAGTCAATATGTTGTTGATATTCTTTTTAAATGTTTCCTAATCTACTATATTGGCAAGTGGCTTCTTCGAATTACTGGACTTTTAGAAATACTCAATGGTCTTTTAAGTACCAATGCAAACTAATGCAATGTTTTCGTCTTTTTTGTTACAAAATTATACCCAACTTTTTTTCTCCATATTGTGATGGCTTAAGGGCAAAATTTTTCATATAATCTGATGGTATTAAAATGAAGTATCAAAATTATACATAATAAAAAATATTTTTAAGAAAAAGATTCAAAGAGTTTTCATATATGTTTTGAAGTATTGTGTGAAATTTTTCAGAAAAAATTCTTTTTAAGAATTAGATAATCCTAAAAAAATATTATAGCAACATGAACTCTATTAAATTTGTACACAGATGTAAGAAATTTTCTTGATAAAAAAACTTTTGAAAAGCATTGCAAAAACTTGTTTCTAAAACTTTAATCTTTCAATACCATTTGAGAAAACATTGAAACTTTGTTCAAAGCTCTTTTTTACAATCAATCAGCTGATTTTGAGCTTTTTCATGTTTATTTACTGTAAGTTTGTGGTTGTATTGAACTTGTAAATTAAGAGAGAAACAGAGAGAATAAAGAGAATTTTTGCCGGCTTAAAAAAACAATGTGATTAATGTGATGTAAAAATGTGAAGAAGATAAAAATGTAAGTAAGCAAATTAAATGATGTCTGTTTAACACGTAGCATTTTGTATAAAATGTGTGAGAGATATTTAATGCCGATATGAAAAACATCACTAATTGTTCGCATGTAAATGCATTTGAATTGTTATTACATGAGCAAATAAGCATTGTTGAATGTCAGAAAATTTTTCAAATCCAAAATTCTCACTCAATTATTCTCAAAAAAAATAAGTAGATGACCAAAAATAAAAATTGAGAGTTGTTTGCATAAGAGAGTAAAAAATTTAAAAATGTGAACTAAATAATGAGATAAAAATGATTCAGTTGCTTGCAAGCTCTTGCCTTTTCCACGCAAATTAAAGATCATTCTGCACTCTCACTATAAATATCTGTTCATTACGAAAAATTTCCTTTATTTTACAATTACACTTCATTCGAGTAAGATCTCACTCTTATCGTGCTCGTATTTTCAAGGATTTTACCTCAACAATAAGTAAGAAAAAATAATTTTTTTCTGTTCATTTTGAAACGAGTTTTCAACAATTCTTTATTCATATTCGATGCGTGTAAATTTATAAATTTTAAATTTACTGCTTGAAATTTTCATCATGTCGTAATGTCAGTGTCAATTTTTAAGGAAATATTCATCAGTAGTAAAAAAGATAAATTAAATTAAAGGTTTAAAGTGAATTTTTAAATATGGAATTTGTTACAAAGTTTTTAGTGAAAGTCACAAATAATCATTGACATTTTCATACCAAGATAAATATTATCTTTATTTTGATATTTTTTGACGATTCAATAATTGTGCAAATACTAATAAAAGATACTTTTCTGAATTATCATATGAAAAAAACGAAAGTGAATAAATTTTTTTCAGAATTGTTACCCAAACGTTTATGACAATTAAAAAAAGTGTTTCTTACAAAAAAAGATGACAATTAAAAAAAATACTGTCATTAAGATCATCGTTAAATTGCGGCACAAAAAAATAAAATTTTTCCCTTAGAAAAACACTTGTGTAAATGACTCAATGTAAATTTTAAGTAAGAAGAGCAAAAAGTGAAACACCATTGAGTATGACACAAAAGTGTCAGTATGACAATATTTGATTTAGGCAAATATTTGTTGTGCATACATAAATCAAATATTTATTTTTCAGATCATCATGGCAAAACTAACAAAAATACAGCAATTTTATAAAAATAAAACAATCTTCATTACTGGAGCTTCAGGATTTATGGGCAAATGTCTTCTCGAAAAGCTACTCTATTCATGCTCTGATGTTAAACGCATAATGATTCTAATGCGAAGCAAACGTGGAAAGAGCGCTCAACAGAGAGTTCAAGAGTTTACAACCCTTGCGGTAAGAATTAAAATGTTTATTAATAATTGTGGGGATTATTTTATAAGTCATAAGAATTATTGTCTAAGTTCATTTTAATTTTTCAACCAATGACATAATGTTTACATTGAGACTTCTTTTTAAAGTTGATCAATTCCAAATGAACATTGTGTGAATTGTGCTTTATTGAAGTGATAATAAGATGAATTTGAATAGTAGGAAGAACTATAACAATTGAATTTTGTTAGCAGTTGTTGATTTAAAAACATTTTTGTTGCAAAATGTGACTTATTCTTAAAAGAATAAAATAAATTTCCTATTTGTAGATAAATTAGAATGTTGATGAATTTTTTAAGAATTATGCAAATGACCAAAGTTAAGGATTTAAGTCTACAAAATAAATTCAAGCAAAACAGCCTTGAGAAAAAAAAACTTTTTGCACTTCTTAAATATCAATTATTGCTGAATTTTTCTTCCAATATTTCGCATGATTCAATTGTCTACACAAACTACCTAAGTAGTTGACTGCAAACAAACGAGTATTTCGTATAGGAAGATTTACTTAAAAAATCATTAACATTCGCGTATGTTTTCTGAGAATTTTTTTTTATTTTGTTTAAACATTTAAAAATCTACATTTTCAATCAACAGAGAAATCAAGCGTTAAGACATGAGTAGCAACTGAAGCTCAAGAGAGATCTTTACACACTTTTATGTAATGTTGAATGATTTCCTGTTTCTTTCATTTTAATCTCTTTAATTTGATGCATCTCAATTAACCTTTTTCTCATTAAATTATCCAAAATAAAACACTATAATTTAAAGAGCATCAAAAACGCAACTTGAAGAAAATGTGAATCAATTTCAACATTCTCACATTGTATGCAATCATGCATGATTAAATTCATATGTCTCGACAGTACTTTTGTGCACACATATTATTTCTAGAAAGAAAAAAAAACAGAGTGAATGTGGGTAAAAGGTCTGTTTGACTTCCAATAAAAACTTTTTCTTCCTTTCACTTGACTTCTCTTCTTTTTTTTGACAGATGTTTCAAAGAATAAAAGATGAGAAGCCAGAAGTGCTTGAGAAAATTATTGCAGTATTCGGTGACATTACTCAAGAGAATTTAGGTTTGAGTGAGGAACATTTGAAGATGGTATTGGATGAATCAGAGTTGGTGTTTCATATGGCAGCAAGTTTAAAACTTGAAGCAACCTTGAAAGCAAATATTGAGATGAATTTGCTGGGCACGAAACATGTAATTGATCTTTGCAAGCGAATGCCAAAATTGCAGCTTTTAATGCACTTATCGACTGCATTTTGCACGTCAGACGAGAAAGGTGTACTTTATGAGCGAGTTTACGATTGGAAGGATGATCCAATAGAACTAATGAGATGTGCTCAATGGATGGATGAGAAAACAATGCAAAGTTTTCAGCCAAAAATTTTAGATTGTCATCCAAATACATATGTATGCATTTAGCATTGTTCTTTATCTTATCATAATTACATAATGAATAATTTTATATCCTAATTATAAGGTTTATACCAAGAGGCTTGCTGAATTACTCATTCGTGCAGAATGCAGTACAATTCCAGTTTGTATTGTTCGTCCTTCAATAGGCAAGTCATAATTTATTACATATTTTCTTTTATTTAAATCGTGTGTATACAAAAGAAATTTCAGTGTTGATGATAAATCTACTTAATTGATAATAAATGACTTGGCTGTAACTTAATAAATTGTAAATTAAAGGTTAAAAATCGGAATGATTTTGATCGACCTCTTTCATTATCGAGTGATTAATTAAGGCTAATGAATATTTATTATTCTTCTTTTTCTACGCAGTATCTCCTGCTTGGCAAGCTCCTACACGCGGATGGGTAAGAAAAAATTTTTTTATTCTATTTTACATTTTCATTCAATTTATTTTATTTTCAATAGGTTGACAATCTCAATGGGTGAGAGAAATTATTAATTAATTAATGAAAAATTCTTTCTCTTATAAATCAATTCTTTATTAAGTCCTGTGGGTATAATGGTGGCTGGAGCAAAGGGTGTTCTTCGTTCAATGCTTTGCAATGGTGATTATAAAGGAGAGTGCATTCCTGTTGATTTTGCGATAAACGGCATTATTGGAATTGCCATGAATGTTGCGACAAAAATGCATGAAAAGTAAGTGAATGACTCGGTAATGGCTTTTTAAATACGAAAATATTTTCTTACTTGCTTGCAGCTCAATTGAAATCCCAGTATTTAATGTCACATGCCATCCTGAAAGTAAACAACCTTGGGGTTTTATATTAGAAGAAGGTCGTAAAATGGTGCAAAAATATCCTTTCGAATTTGGCCTTTGGGTACCGGGCGGTGGCATCACAACAAATAAATTTCTTCATCAACTTAACGTTGCACTCTTTCACTGGGGTCCTGCTTACATCATCGACTTTCTTCTGCTCTGTTTCGGACAGAAACGTTTGTGAGTAAATAAACAAAAGTATGGAACAAGAAGTGACGATTAATGCACATTTATTGTAAAACAGCATGCTCCGTGTTCAGCAGAAAATCTCACAAGGGCTTGATGTACTCACTTTTTTTACAATGCGCGAATGGCAATTTGACTCGACACAATTCCAACGTGTTTTCAATGAATTGGACGTAGAAGATAAGGAGATGTAAGTTGTCAGATCAATGGTGCTTGATGAATGGTCAATAATTAGTGAATTTAAAGTTTTTACATGGACACCAGGATAATTAAAGACGAAATGCAGTTGGATTATTTAAAAGACACATTACTAGGAGGTCGTCAATATTGTATGAAAGAGCCTTTATCAACTTTACCAAAGGCAAGAATTCAGCTTAAAATGTAAGTAATGAATTGTCATTATCACAAGAGTTAATGCATAATTTCACTTCTTTTGTTTTTAAAAGAATGCTCATGGTCGATCGATTTATTAAGTTGCTGTTGTTGTATTACATAATCAAGCTCTTTTTGGGATTGACCGGTCTTGATAGCATTGTTTCTGCATTTATCGACGATCTCATGTTGAAAAGCTCATTTAATGCTTCGTTTAATTAAATTTAGTTATGTTTTCTTTTGTTTGTTATAAGTTATAGAGCAGAATGAGCCGGTAAAATAATATAATTTGATTTATCATTTTATTCAATAAAATTTTCTATGATATTAAATTAAACGGAAAATTTTAAAAAAATTTGAATTTTTAAAAGTCGTTAAGAAAAAAAGAAATTGTTACTTTCCAGTTGCTAAAAATTTTCATCTTCAGACTCAACACATGCCAAGCTTTATGTTCCATGCGTAATTTTTATGTTCCATAGGAAAAGAAAAAAACCGAAAGAAAAATGGTGTTGAAATGAAGAAAAAAAGAGTTCCATTGAGAGAAAAATAGACACAAAAAACATAATGTATGATCTATTCTCATAAACTTTTCTTCTATAAATAAAAATGAAAGAAAACAAGTAAGTAGAAATGTTTTTATTCTCTCGTTTTGCTTTCTTTTCATGTGTGTATAAATTGCTCGCATATGCGAAAAGGCAGAAAGTTCATCAAAACATATTTTTCATTCAATATTACTACATCGTGTTATGACTAACACGAGATGACTGATGAACATGTAATCAAATAAAAAAGAGTTTTTAAAAGAATTTTATATCTATAAAAGAATTTTTATCGCATATTGAACCTTAAACATTTATCGCTTGAGTCAAATATTAATGTTTAAGAGAGCATGAGAAATGTGCTTGAATTTGCAGAATAAAACAAAAAAGTCATTTAAAAATTATGGGGCAACAAGTGTTTTTTTCTTCTTGATGTGTAAAATTTATAACCAATTTCACTCCTCCCTTTTGTTCTTCTTATCCTTCATTCTATGCTATATAAATTTATTTTCATTCAGTTTCTTTTTTTATGTCAGTCAGATTTATGTGAATTTCTAAATTTATTGCAATCCATTTTCTGAAATATGCAAGAATATGCTACTAACAACATTAAGGATAATAAACAACGAGCTTACTTTTATCTCTTTTTGTATTGTTAGCCTAAAAAAGATTTTTTTTGGTAAGGTTTCATTATCGGTAAGTAGGGCAGAATGTCTTTCATTATATAACTTTGGTGGCATCATTAAATTTTTTTATTTATTCATTTGAAATGCAATAAAATGTTTTAAAGAAAATTAGCAAAGCCACTTTCAAGAAATTTCTTGGCAGCTATAAAAAAAATAAAGATACCCAAAGTTTAAAAAATTCACAAGTTTTAAACTTTTTGTTGTTTTTAAAAATAAAATTACTTTTATTAGAGTTTACAACCCTAATTGCTACTATCATTTTACACTGCACTTTAAAAACTATTACACAACCTAATTTATATTGCGAAAGAAGCAAGAAAACTTTTCTACTCGTATTTTCCACAATAATAAAAAAGTAGCATAATCGTTATAGTGAAGAAAAGAAGAAGTTTTGAGAACGTAAAAAGGCAAGTTTAGAACGAGAAGAGAAAGAAAATAAAGAATTACTTCAATAATATTTTGTTAAAGAGCGTGTAATAAGCACTGGGAATTTTTCAAGCTATCAGAATTGCATCATCCCTAAGAGAATTTCAATGTAAATTTTCTCATCATCGTTATTAAATAAAAACATGCAAAAGCTTTAGTCTACCATTTTTTGGCATCATATTTTCTTTTTTTTCTTAGAGTAAAACTGCGAGAGAAAGTATGTAGATTATTTAACGCAAACAACATCAAAATGCAAATTTTTATGGCGTGTACAGGAGCTTTCCATAAATATAACAATGGTTGAATGCATAAAAAGTGGTTGTTTAAATTGTTGATTGTGTTTAACTTGCATTTCATTTTTTTATTTTTAGAAAACATTTTTGAATTTATTCGCTTCTAAAATGAACGCAATTTTAGTTTGAAAAGGGTTCAAGGTTAATATGAGTTGAAAAAACAAAACAAATCGTTAAGAGCAATGATGTTTTTTAATTAATGAGTGTATTTCTCTTTCAAAATGATTTAATTTTATCCGCAACTTTTCATCTGCTTTTTCTTTCTAATATTGCTCATATGTGTGAAAATTCATTCCATAGCCACAAACACTCAGCAGGGCTCTCTCATGAATAATGCGTTTCATTTTTGCGGTTTTGTTCGAAAATAAATGTGTAGAGAGATACTGATGTCCTTCGTTGTGAACATACAAGCTTATATTGCCCCAAAAATCAATTTAAAATGTTCTCAAAAATGTTTTTTTCTCTCTCTCTATGAGGCGATTCACATGTATGTACGAGTCGCATTTACTCATTATCCTTCAAATGAATTGATGCCTTAAGGGTTTATTTTGTTCCATGTCATGTCATACTGCTGATGAGATTTTCGTATACTCGCTATACAAGTAAGAATAAAATTTACATAATTGCACCCATTTTATCGCACAGACACACACACATTCACATTCAATTGTCAATTAATTGCTGATGAAATTTGAAATGATGGCAGGCAAGCAAGCAAGCAAGCATTGCAAGATGAAATTAATCTCGATAAGCTGACATTGTCATCACTGATGTTGCTTCCATTTTATTACATGAATATATATTTTTAATGATGCTATATCACATATATACATAGACACCACCTGTTCATTCTTTCAACGTCAGCAACATATTTTTTCAATCGCAAGTTATTGCGATTTTACGTAAGATGTTGTTTTGTGCGTGTTTATATTATTATTATTATTGTTTTATTGTCGTTGAAATGTTAATGGGTTCCAAAATAGCGGAAATAATAATCATAAAGCACAGAAGCTCGATGAGCGTTGACGACGACGACTGACGGTTGTTTGGTAGGGTGATGTTGGAAGATTTTCCTCTTTTCATAATTGTTTGCGAATAAACAATATTATGACAAAAGCCATAAAATGGCACATTATGATTGCTAAATCTTGCAAACTTTATTATGTGGAATGAGTCATTTCATTTAGCTACTTTTTCTTTATTCTTATAAGAAATTATAGAACATTTTATGATATGTAACTATTGATTTTAATGATTCTTTTATGTCTTAATTTATAACAATTTTATTACAAGATATCAATATTTTTTGTTATTTAATTATTTGTTGCTATTAATTCTATTCGAAACCATAAAGTGTGGTAAATCATCATCATAATCTTTGAGTCTATTTATAGGACGATGACGGGCAGGAAATTTCCTTAAAAATATAATAAATTTTGCGGAAATTTTCTTAATTTAATTCCATTTCCCCTCGACTGCTTTCTTCTTTCTTTATCGTCACATCTATCTCGTGTCTCATTTTGAAAGCACGTAATAAATCAGGAAATTTGAGGATAGGCATGACTACGATTATCGTAAGAATAAAAAAGAAGAAGAAATTCGTCTATAAGTTGACACTAATGGAAAGAACGGACATTTTCACATACAAAAGGTAGGAGCAGCAGTAGAAGAAATCACCTGAAGCAATAAGCTACTTTTAGCCCCTTCAACGTCAAATGGCATATAATCTATAGTCATGTTTCATGTTTCCACCATATCATTGCTCTTATCGTCATCATATTCTACCTGATTCTTTGTGTATGTATTATAATATGAAAAGTAACATAAATCGATTTTCTTGTGTGTATGTACAAGAAGCTTTTCTCTAATGTACATTGAGTGAATATAACGATTTCATTTCCTTAACAAAATTTCCTCTTTAATCATTTCACAATCTAAAATGCCTTTCTATACCCACTCCCGTGAATATTATTTTTTGCCTCATTCTTTTCATCGTTGTCATATGAATCGGCATAAAGTCTGAATGTGATTTCTTGTTACAAATTCCCTTCGCTCTACGAGGCATGAAGAAACCTCAACGATAAGAGCATCTATACAGAACTTCTTTTCTTCAATTTTTCTTCTCTCTTTCTTTCTCATTTTTTAACCATTGTATTTTTGCAGGAAATATGAAATGATTTGTTCACTCGAATAGAAAATTTAAGCATAATATATACCGGCGATATAAGCAAGCAAGCAAGTGGATGTTTAAGGCAAAAGAAAATAAAAATAGCAAAGCATAGTAATGAGATTCGACATATATAAATATATATAGAGTGAGAGAAAAACTAAGCGAGCGAAAAGAAAAAGATTAAAATCCCTTCGAGAGAGCTTAAAAGCTTTCAATTTCTTGTCTGTGGAAATGTATAGAGAATAAAACAGCATGGCAAGCATAAAAAGAAGAAATGAGTTAAAAAAAAATATGAAATATTGTCTGTGTCTTTTCAAACTTTTTCTCTCTTGCTCTTTTAGCAAAATTAAAATTTCTATGAATAATTAAATTTAATTTTTTTCTATCTTGGTTCATTATGTGTATTTGCCAGTGTTTGCAAAAAGAAAATAGCAACAGCAAGATTTCTAAAAAAAAATTTCCATAAAAATTGTTTTTAAATAAAAAGAATTTTAAGCAAACAACAGCTTTTTAACTTTTCTGAAAATTGGCCTTTTTACTTTTTTATAAAAATAATTTTACCCAAAATTTTTTCCATCAATTGTTTGGGTTTCTTCGTGAGAATTCACAAAAGTCAATCGACCATTACATTTCATCGAAAAAGTAGCTTTCTTTATTTCTCATCATTGAAATGATTTACACAAAAGAAATTATTTACATTAAGATTGCATTGTTAGACACTAATAAACATTCTCAAGAATTCTTTAAGCCCTTCTGAGAAAAATCCTCGCTTTTTCACCCTACGTTCAAATGTTTATTTAAGATCTTTTTGGACTGCACACATAATAATGAAACCCACATAAGTGGCCGAGAAAAGATGAATAAGAAACATTTTCTTTTTTACCTTACTTATGCTTGCTCTTTGCCCTCATTCAAAATTAAGGATTTGTGTATATATGTGTGTGGGCAATCAGTTGTGCTTTGTAATTAATTTTTGTTTGTTTTCCTTCCTCTTTTGTACTTTAATGTAATTTTTTCATCATCACCTCAAAGATTTAGCAATGTGTAGACGCTAAAAGAGCTCCCTAACGCACCCACTCACTTTGTAAGCAAATTTGAATAAATATTTTCCTAGAAGAGGACCAACAAAATTACAAATCTTAATTTATATGCAAAAACCTACGTTATTTATGGTCTACCTTAAAGCCATTTTAATTTTTATAATTAAGAAAGGTCAGAACAAAGAGAACGAGCTCGTACAAACGCAAGAAATTTTTTTTTGTGTCCTAATTTTAAGTATATAGTATCTGTAGAACCTTTTGACATTCATCAAACTCAAGTTAATATTTCATGATGAATGTGATACAGTGAAAAAGTAGATGGAAAGCTTTAAACATTTATAAGGAAAAATCTTTTTATTTTGATACACATCACGTCAAAAACATGCAAACACAAGCGATGACTTACTTAATCGTTTGTAGCACGCTCATCCTACATAGAAACACAAAAGGATTACTTTGGTCTTTGTATAATATCTTCATCTCATGTAAAAACATCAAAAATAGTAGTTGTGCAGAAAACAAACAAAAACAGTAGATTTTTTTCTGTATCATGTATGTATGATAGTCACAGTAACAGCAAGCCATCTCTCATCATAATTGATGGTGTTTTGAAAGCAACTTTTTATTTTTCTTGTCTGTTGTATCATGTGTTATATGTTTGAATACTGCTTGACTCTGTTTTCTATAAATAATCGTTAGTCCGAATGACATAATAAATAAATAATAATTTATGATTTTTTCAGATGATCCATATGGAAAATAGTAAATGTTTAAATTAAATATCGTTTTGAATAAATTCAAATTGAAAATATTTGTAAAACATATAAAACAATTTTCATTTATAATTCTGTATACTTATGAGTGAAAGTAGTTTGAGGCTATGAATGGACATATATATCAATGATGCAATTTAAACATGATTATTATGAAGTTTTAAAAGCTTTACAAACATTTCACTAAAGGATAGAATAAATTTAAATAATAATGGAATATTCTTGAAAATTTTACCATTTCATGCAATCAATTGCATTTTGAAACTATCAAAAAATAAAGAGCATATGTAATGAAAATTTGCACATATCAATTGCAATCTTTTTCCTATTCAGAACATTTCATTTTCAATTTTCATCATGTTGTTGACATAGCTGTACTGATGAAATTAAATTGCATTGCAAACATTTATCTCAATTAAAGCGTAATTAAATTTTCTATCATTTTGCTATACATGTACATAGTTAATGATAATAGTTGATGTTGATGAAAAGGGAGTGTGTTATGCATAAAGAAAATTAAAAGAAAAAATTTCTCTCCACATTATTTCACCATAAAAGCACTTACTCTACAGTAGTGCGAACAGACATTTTCATTTGCATAAATTACGCGGTTCAATTATTGTTGCCGTTAAAAGAGAATAAAAAATTATATCTGCCACAAAGCTACAAATGATGAGTGAGTATAAAAATTATTCAAATTGTATTCTGTTTTTAAAATAAATTTTCATAAACAACTCGACAATGAGACCTCATTATTGATCATAAATGAGTTTCTATATGAGGATGCCTTTTAACGATGAGAGGGTTAGGACTATGAAATTTACGATTGAATGAGTTTTTGTATGAAATTGACAATAAATTTCATTTTTTTATTGGAAACTGCTGCATGTATGCAGATAGGAGTGGAGCGTGAAAGGATATGAACATTATTAAAATGTGAATGCGATAGCGATCAATAGAGTTTAAAATTAATGACTTTATTAAATAACATCTTTATTATCATCACTGGCCTTTAATATTTTCTAAAAATATTCGCAGCAAAAATGTAATACTCTCTACGGAAATGTCATGTCAAGTTGTCTACAAGCCTTCAAAAAAAATTCACAATTTTCACATGAGAATTAAATTTTTGTATGTGTTTGATTGATTGACTCTTGTCTATTGCAATATTAAATTCTTTTGTGTACAAAATTTTCTCATTGACCCAAACTGTAGGATGAAAATAAATATCTTTTGAAGTAGCTAACGTTTATCATGAGCGAGCATCATCGTACATATCAAAAAGAGATAAACACTTGTTCAAATATTCATTAAAATGAATAAAAGGTACTATATGATAAAAGAGAGAGAGAGACTATATATGTACGAGAGAAAGAACTGTCAAGTTGAACAGTAAGAGCGATCAATAAATAAAACTCATCCCGACTTTTGTCATTCTCTGTTTTGGCAACGGTAAAAAAGAAGAGCAAAAAGTACCAGAAAAAAGTTTTGAAGCTTGAGGGAAAATCAATTTTCCCTGCTGACTGTAGATAAGTGTGCATGTGTATGTTTGCGGTTAAGTGGGCGTTCAAAAATGAAGGACAATTGCAATGAGATAATATTTATATTATTTTTTGTACTGACTCTGTTGGCTATTGGACATTCATCACCGATTGTTAATGGTGAAGTAGCTTTTGAAAGTAAGATAAAATTGCTTTTTAAAACAACAATGTGCATGAATAAATGAAGTTTTCTCTCTTGTTCTAACTAAATTTTAAAAAAAGAGCAACAGCAGTTTCCATTCGCGGTATCATTTGGATCATTCAGCGGCGAAAATTCATCATCGTTTTCGCATTTTTGCGGTGGTAGTATAATTTTTTCCAACTTAAAATTTTCATGGGCAATTAGCGCAGGGCATTGCTTTGCTAACAGCGATTTGTAAGCATCATTGTAATATTATGACTTGTAGGAAGTCATTAACTGAACTTTTTTTCTTCTCTTTTTCATCCTCTGTCTTGGTTACTTCATGTGAATGAACAAAAAAAATTGTCAAGGGAAAGAAAGAAAATTTTTGCGATTATCGGAGGCGGTGACCTTTTAACTAGCAGCAATGAGGAAAAATTATGCTCAGTTCAAAAGATAATAGTAGCAAATTTTGATCAATATAGCATTCAGAATGATATAAGTCTAGTGAAAATTAACTGTGGTCGTCAACAAGTGATAGAGCTAAGCTCAATTGAGCCATTGAAAAGTCGTGACTGTGTGATTTATGGCTATGGTACAGAAAGCTACGAGATGAATATGAAGCCATCAAATGTACTTCGTTACGGTTTTGTGCAGCCAATAAGTCACAGTGAATGTGAGAAAATAATGGGAAGGATGTCAGCCCCAATACAAGGTAAATCATCGGAAAAAACTGGACACTTTTTCACGCAGTTTATTCAAATAGCATTAAGATGTTTCTCAATGTTTATTATTTAAATGAATAATTTTTTAAGAACGAGAAGTTTAAATAATGTGACCAAAAAGTAACAATTTTTTTCTGTTTTACCTGATATAAGGCTGTGGTCAATTTTGCGCTCGTGGAAGTCATCCATTGTTCACTGATGCTTGCAACGGTAAAATCGATTTAAAATTCTACATTTCTTTTTCTATATTGAGCAATTTAATCTACGCTTAGGTGACTCTGGTTCTGCAATCATTTGTAAGGAATCTAATAGCAATATATACAAACTTGTTGGTGTGGTAAGCTATGGTATGGGTTGTGGTAGCGAATACTCAGCTGGCGTCTATGAAAGTGTACTATACCATCGTCATTGGATCGATTTGACATTACAAAATGAATGTCAAATAGATGAAAAAGAGAAGAGTGAGGATGAAACAATAAGAAGCCTTTAATTAATTTCATGAAATTCAAGAAGAATTAAGGAAAAAGAGAAGGAAGAAATTTTGAACCGAAAATAAATTTAATTAAGCAAGAAAGAAAAAAAAACGCAAAAATGAGAAATTTTTCTGCCTTTACTTTTTCTTTTTCTTTAATTCATTACTTATGCATGCTGAGCATTGAGTGACTGACAAAGAGTGCGGGTGAAGGATAGCAAAATGAAAATAGAAAAGCCGAGCACGTACTAAATAAAACTTTCTGTAATCATCTATGCATAGATACACATACATTCTCTTTTTTGACTTTTCTTTTAAAAAAATAAAAGAAACAAGTAACTTTGACAAAAACAGAGATTTTTATATTCTATATCTTGTTCTGCTCATATCTCTCTTACTTTATGAAGCTCAGATGCTGGTTGCTTAATACAAGCTATTCAGAAATAATCTATGCATTTCTTTTTGTTGTCATGAAATTATGTCGCATGAAGCAAGAATATTTTATATGAGTGATTTTTTTAAAGAAAAGTTTTTTACTCAAGGCTTGGAATTTAAATTAAATTGACCGAAAAGATTATTATAAGCAATTATTTGCATAAGCCAAATACCGCCAAATGATATGACAATATGAAAATTTTAAGTGTTCAATCTTGTATAGTTTTTATCCGATTTAACAATATGCAGAGCAATGTTTGTTTTGAATGCATTTAAATTGAAATGAAACATGCAGTAAAAATGTTTATAAAATCAGTGAAGAACAAAATTTATTTGGATAGTATCTAAAAACTCTCTAAATTTATTAAAAAAAATTTTGTGCAAGAAAAAGCTTTAAGTATAAGAAATTTATCCAAAAAGTTATTCATTCTTTTTATAAGTTCAACAATCAAAAAAGAAAGCAAAAATTTTTTGTTTGTACTAATAAGCTCACACAAAATGAAAAGTCATCATTATTATCAGAATCTTTCTTCTGAATATGCAGAAAATTAATTCAATTATTCTGTCATCTATGAAAACATAATAGCATATCAGCTAAATGAAAGTAGCAGATGAAAGTAGAAGAAGAATGAAGGTGACGAAATGAGATGAAGTGTGTAGAAAAAATTGCTTTTATCAAAGATGTAAACATATGTTCATACATGTTGGCGACATACACATAAAACAGAAGCAAGAAAAGAGTGAAAGCGCAGCCAAAGTGTACGATAAATCTCTCTTGGGCGAGAGAGAGAGAGAGTGAATGAATGAATGAGTGCTATAAAGAAGAAGCAAAAGAACCCACTTGACAACATTACATACATCAGACATCCACTTCGTTATAACAGCAGCAGCAGCAAAACAAAAATTGGAATTTTTTTGGCCTCGACATCAAGTAAACATCAGAATTTGTTTTGATTACAATTGAGGGGATGATGATGTTAAGGATTTTAATTAATTATCGCTTTCATCATGACTTCATACATTTTTAGCTTGTTCATAAACAAATTATTTGTGTCTGTTTTGTCGCAAACATATGTCAAATAAAGAAAGAATGACAATGCGAAAATTGGCCACCATTTCTCATATATACATATGGATTTTTTCTTTAGAATCATAAAAACACTTGTCAAAATAGCAACTTAAAGTCGTAAACCCACATTGCACTTAGTCATCTTTTATTAATTAAAATTATCTTTACAAAATATTAAACAGCTCAAGTAATTCGCTGCTGCTATCGCTCAAGCATGCTAAAAAGTTTTAAAAAGGTTGACATTTGAAGCATAATCATGATAATGATGAGCAGAGTATGAAAATTAAATTTACAAAACATTTTTGAGAAGAAATACTTCAAACACCTACACACATGCGTTTCAAATGGTGAAAAAATAGATTGTATGTGCCATATGTTGGAAATATGCTAAAATAGCAATCTTTTTATGAAAACACTCATTCATTTTGCTTGAAATTAATTAATTTTCAACACCTTTTTTTTGTCTGTTATGAAGGTCGTATTATCAGTATCAATCTTTTGCCTTCTTGTGAACAATTGCGCAGAAATCCTTTTTTGCTCTTTGAGAATAATAGATGAAAATGGAAGCATAAATTTACTTTTAAAAGATGGAAATGATTATAAAAAGTTCATATACCTTCTCTGTCTCAATCTGCATAAATAAATAATTTTTTATACACTTTTTTCCACTTGGAACGTTACTCATTCTCTCCTATATTCTCCATCATCATCATCATTTCATTTTATGAGTATTCATCATTCAATGTTGGGTAAGCATCAACGAATGATAAAGCACGAAAAGTAAATTCATTAAAGGTGTATGAAAATTTCATATATTCGTTTGTTGCTACATTCTTGTCTAATAATTTTAGAAAAAATTTTCTTCTTCCTAGTTCTTTCTTTTCGTCTTTACTTTTTGTACGTTTTGGAGTAATTGAAATTTTAGGAAATGAAATATTAGAAGAAATATACATACTTTCCTTTCCACTGCAGCCTTTTATGATCGCACATAAAAAAGAAACAAGCTTGTTAAATACTTTAAAGCTAGCAGTATTGTTTCAGGGCTTAAATAATGGTTACTTTAACTTTACGAAGTTGATGAGCTCGCGCTAAATGATGGCTTGGATTTTCTTTCCTTTGCGCCAGTTCGCTAGATTGAAAAAGTTTTTCTTCTTTAGCTTCTAATAGCTTCCGGTCAGGGAAATCTCCCTTTTTGTATGTTTAAACAAAAGGACAAGAACAGATATAAATTTTAATGAGTTTTGTTGCTTAAAAATCACAATAGATTTATCTAAGCGGCTTTTTTACGGATTTCGACAATTACTCAAATCGTTTTAATGGCTTCCAAGTATGAAAAATTAAAATCTTTTTATATTAAGTAATATAAAGTAACTGCTTGATGTATAATAAAAATTCATGTATGTATCTACATACATTTACCTTTTTTATAGACGCACAATTTCATGGTTTGAATTTATATTTCAGAAAGAAAGGAACAAAAGTAAGACGAAGGAAACAAAAACAATTTAGTTTAAAGTGAATGATATTAGATTTTATTATAAACTCTCCTTCGCTTGTTCACACAGCACACTGATCTTTTTTTGAAAAAAATGTTAATTATCTCAAAGTTTCTTCAATTATATACTAATCGATAGAGCATAGTCTGAAGTTTATTCTAGTGAATTATTTAGTGAATTAACTGCGTAATTACTGAGAAATTATGATTCAAAGTTGACAATTTTTTGTTTACATTTTTATGTGAAATTTTCTGATCAAGATTTCTCGGCTAATACTGAACTATTTCTAAACATGTATATATCAAAAGTAAGTTAATATAGTGTAGAATACAACAAATAAAAGACTTTAATTGTTTAAATGCGATTTCATACTGAATTTTGTGTTGCCATTTTTAATTTTTTCCAATTTTTTAAACTCAAAATTACTAGCCGGAACTCCTTGGAACTCCATCAGACCTATCAAAATCAGTAGATTACAACAGAAATTATCTACTGTATAAGCCTCTACCAGCGCAATCCAGCGCAATTCGTAAAATTTGCGATTGAATTTTATCAAAAATTTCATATAAATACAATTCATAATAACTATCAATCGATGATTGTCTAGATAGATCATTATGCTATTGATATCATTAAGTGACTTATGAAATTCATGAACATAATAATGAACTTTTTTAAAAAATCATGCAGTGAGAAAAGACATTCTAGCTATGATAAAATTTTTGTTGTTTTTTGCTTTATAGGAATGAATGAGAACAAACATTTTAAATGTTGTTGATTTTATTCCGAAAAATATTAATTCTATCGCTCTCACATTTTATGATCATTTCATGAACATTTTTGTTTTATTGGGTAATGAATCACTAAGTGAAAAGAAAAAATAATTAATTTTTATATAATTTATGTGCATAAATAATGAAATTTCGTTTTAATGAACTAGTCATAATCGTTTTGAAATTTATTATGTAAACATGCTATGTAGTCCTATTTACTTCCTTGCTGTGCTCATGATTTAGTTTAATATGAACATGAAGAATTTTGTATGATTTCATACTTATGAAACATAATATTCATACACGTGTGAGTAGGTTTTTTTCATTTAAAATATGACTGCTAATCAAAATCTGCTTATCAAAATAACTCTCAATTAAATTTATTGCGTATTTGATAATGAAATCAATTTAAAATTGCAAAAAATAGCGCTATTGTCTATATTTAAACTCAAATTCTTTTGTAATACTCACTTTAGAATGTTTTATTGGTTCATATTAAATATCACCATAATATTTGATTGTCCGTTTGTAGAAATCCTTTTTTGAAATAGTATTTTTATTATGAAAATAAACATCATTTGTGCGTCGTAAGATATCGAACTTTTTTTTGAAAAAATTTTGGGCACCATAATTTTCCCGATAGTTGAGATCTCTTGAAGTTTCTCCTGATACGTTTGAATCAACAGGATAATTGAATTTTGGAATTTCTGGCATACGAAAAACAAAATCATCGACATTCATTTCATGAGGATAATTACTTTCGCTTTCTGATGAAGATCTGTTACTGTTAGACCTTGTCAGCTGTTGCTGACAATTTTTACTTGTGCTTGGTTGATCATTCTGTGAATAATTATTTTATTAATTAAGAAAAACCAGTGCAAATTGAACAATTTTACCGAGGAAGAATTTGCTCTGGTTTTTTCTATCATCTTTTTCTCAAATCTTTTCTTAATGCTCGAGCAGAATTGAATATCACAAAAGGAATAATTACAGGTTGTTGAATGTTGTACTATTAAAGCCAACATTTGTCGACAAGTCTCACAAACAGCATTATGTTTTTCTGTGCATCTTTTTAAATGCAAAAGAAGTCTAAAAATAAAAGACGAAAAGATTGTCCAAGAAATTCTTTCCAGAAATTTAACTTACTTTTTCATTTCGATGCAATCTTTTGTAGTGCATTGCTTATTACAATAGTTAGCATGTAACAACACATCGAGTGCTTGTTCTACAGTTTTATTAGGTTTTTGAGACATTATTAGTTTAGTTTTGCCTAATTTTTTCGTGGATAATAAAAGTTGTAAAAAATATTTTTTGAATAAATTTTTTTTAAAATTTTTAAAACTTGTATTTCAGTTATTTTTTAAAGTTTTATTCTATGTTCTTTATTACTATTCTCAGTTTTCATATTATCTCTTAAATTGATGCAATCTTAACTAATTTATTTTTAGACTGAAATATATGGAAAATTAATAAAAGATAGAACCATAGAAAAATTGATTTATGCAATGCTATTCATTATTTCTTCTCTTATCTACTCTTTGGTATTGTATATAATGATAATACACATACAATTGAATTACCATTGTTAGTAAGCGTTCAATAGAGAGAAAGGCGAACAAGCAAGATGAGTGGCAAGCAAATAAGCTTTTGAAATGATAAATTGGAAAAATCTTTTTCTTCAAGCACATTCTGAAATTATGTGCGTACATTATTTTTTTGCAGCTCGAGTACCTCTCTTTTTCTCTCCTCTCAAAACTTATAATAGCTTTTGTGAATTTCAAAATAGCGAATGAAGGAAGGAGAGGGAATTTATCATACAAATCGGTACACATTATTTTATAAAAACGACCCTCGTCATGATGTCTTTCACATTGAAGTATAGAAATACAAAATTTTCTCTCGAATTTAAAAAAGCAGTATTTTGGTACTAAGAAACCACATGCACATACTTACAGCTTATTTATTAAATAATATCTACTTTCTTATTATTGAATACATTGCCATGTGTGTTCATTCAAGCACAAGTCACTCAATCTCAATCATATTTGTACATCACACGTAAGCATAAATATTTTTCTATCTTATTACATAAAATTTTCATAGAGGATGAGATGTATCTATTGATTATAATGTTTATTTGCCATTAGTAATTATTTTCAATGCTTGTTTTTGTTTTGCTTTCCTGTGTTTCTTTTATAGATAAACATGTCCATATCCTTCTTGGAAGAAAGATTCTTTCTCTCGTGCTATCATTTGGACATTTCTTCTTATGTTGTTTCGCTTGGCACGTTTCTTTCTTTTTTAATATAATATTTGTATTATATATTTCGTTAATTAATGAAGAAAATTATTCTGAAGAAAGAAAGCAATGTTAAGAGAAATGAAGTTTTACTGCGATAATTAGCAAGACAAACGTAAAGAGTAATGAGAAATGAGCACAATAAAATGTTATTTCACAGCTGCCTTTTCTACTTCTCATTCACTTAGCATGATTAGCAATTTCAGGAAGTTTATCATACATTTATAATGAAGATAATGAGAAAATTTCTCTGTTTAGTTTCTTGATGACACATCATAATCCAAGTACATCCTTATAAGGAAATAAAAATGTTGAACACCATTGAACTCTTTCAACAAGCATTTGTACTTAAATCCTTCTCTTGATTTGAATATCAGTGTTATGATGCGTAACTTTATGATAATACTTAAATGTATTGACTCAGAAAAGTACGATATTTTGAGTTGAAGTTGAAGTGTGAAAAATCTGTTTTACAAGCATGAACAAATATCATAAAATATCACATTTCCTTTTTTTATGAATTTTTGGGATAAAAAAATAGAGACTTTCACACACAATTTTTTGTGATTTAAAATTTAAGTGATTCATAAAAAATAAAAAAGCACTCATAAATGAAGAAAACTTTTTCAAATGTATAGTGTACCTCAAACATTTTTCATTTGTCACAAGTGTGTTTTATTTTATCATATTTTGCAACGATTTAAAAGAAAAAAATGATGTATCATCATGTTTTAAATTTGACTCTTATTTTTTAACACTTATATTAAAGCTCAACAGCTAATGAAAACTTCATTTATTATAAATCTATGTTGAACATAATTGAAACTCATTTAATAAATAAAATTTAAATTTTCCCGCAAATTTTCCTAACAGTCTATAAAAATTTGAAATTAAACACTTGCCCTACGCAATCGAAAAAATAACATTGAGATTCTAGAATTTCTTTCTTCAATTACAAATCATTTTAAATACCAATTTCCAAAGTCAAACCTCTTTTTATCTTGCAATTTACGTGTTCTAGAATTGTTAAAAAGTGTTTGTTGATTGAAAATTTGTGAAAAACAGGTAATATTCTTAAAACACCGACAATTTTTCAATTACGCATTGATAAGGTTTTTTTTTTGTTTACATCTTTACAGTCAATAAAAATGAGTTGCCCAATAAATACTGAAGATATCGCCAAATTGAAGATGTTTGTGCAGTTTGTTTCTGCGCAACCAACATTATTAAATCTGCCGCAACTAAAGTTCTTTAAAGATTTCGTTGAACAATTAGGTGGAAAGGTCCCAGAAGGAGGAAATTTTGAGAATGCAAGGTTAATAGCAATTAAAAATTCTTTTTTTTATCTTATTTGAATTGCTAATTAACAATATTTCAATTCTTTCTATATAGTGCTGAAGCTAAAGCGGAATCTAAATTTGAGGAGCCACCTAAACAACCGGAGCCAGAAATTGAAAGTGATCCTGAGTCAGATATTGAATTAGAATTACTTGATACAGTCATTGAAGGAGATACTGATCCATCACAAGAAATGGGTGAAGAAAACAAAGAACCAACTGAAGAGGAAACTGATCAGGCAGGTGATTTTAGAGGAAAAGGAGCTGCTGCTTATTCAAATGGCGATTATGAAGATGCAATCAATTTTTATACACAAGCAATTCTTTTGAATCCCACTCATGCACTCTATTTTGCAAAGCGTGCCCAATCATTCCTCAAGCTTAAGAAACCAAATGCTGCTATCCGTGATTGTGATCACGCTATAAAATTAAATCCCGATAATGCTTCTGCTTACAAATTTCGCGGCCGTGCTCATCGTTTGCTTGGCAATTGGGAAGAAGCTGCTAAAGATTTAAGACAGGCTTGCAAGCTGGATTATGATGATGAAGCTGATGAATGGTTAAAGGAAGTTACACCAAATGCAAAGAAAATTGAACAACATAAAATTAAACAAGAGCGAAAAAAAGCAGAGAAAGAAATTAAAGAAAGACGTGAACGTGTTCGTAAAGCTCAAGAAGCAAATAAGCGTGCTGCTGAAGAGCAAGAAAAGAGAAAGCAAATGGGTGGAGATGCTGATGATGATCAAGATTTTTTGGGTGGAATGGGACCAGACCTTATGGATGCATTTAAAGATCCTGAAATTGCTGCCGCTTTGCAAGATGTAATGACTAATCCAGCCAATATGATGAAATATCAAAATAATCCAAAAGTCATGAATTTGTTGACCAAATTTGCTGGTGCTGCTAAAAGCATGGGAGGAGGAATGGGTTTTCCAGGTATGGGTGGTATGCCATTCAGTTTTCCTGGTGCTGGAGCTAGTGCTCAGTCTGAACCAACACCACCAAAAACAGATTCAAAACCAAAAGAATATGATGATGGACTTGATTAAGTTTACATTTTGGGAGAAATATAAAAGTGGTTCAAATTTATTTTTAAATTCTTGCTTCAATACAATAAAACAGAAAATGAAAAAATTGGACATTTGTAATTAAAATAGCTAACAAAACGTACTAAATATGTATGAAAATTCTTGTGGATAGGTTACGAAAAGAAGTATATAACATGTAAATTGAAATTGGAAGCAAATAAATCTAATCGAAATAAAAGTACGTGACATGAGTTATAAATTCTTACTAATCGAAAATTACTTAGAAATCGAGAGAAATCTAGGTGAACTGTGCAGAAAGAAGTAAAGTTTTATTCTTCTGTCTTAAAATAGAAACATACTTTTTCCTCCCATTTTTTGAATTTAATTACTTTGGTATTTTCAAAGCAATTTAACTCTTACTTTATCGATTTGCGGAGAAGCTTATGTAAAAAAAGAGTAAATGAACAAGTGAGCTCTAAGACAATTAAAAAGAAAGAAAGCAATATAAAGTTTTGAGATAAACTTTTTCATTTCTTCTTTTTTATCATTCTGGCATCACACTCAAAAGAGATACATACATATATGTATACTGTTACATAATTACCACAAGAGTAATGAATTTATCATTTTTTATTCTCCACGTGCATGAATGTTTAGATACATACTTTTGATGTGAATGATGCCATGATAGAAAAGAATTTTTATAAATTACTTCATTTTTCTTCATCTTTATAACACTCTATTTTTTATTTCGCAAGTATTTTCATTCTTCATTCGTGACATATTAGCTTAATTTTTGATCATCATAAAATATCTTTCTCATCATACTTTATTATTTATTTAGGTTGATTGAATTTGAAATAAAATTTCAACTTCTAGTCTTAAATAACGAAAAAGTTTAATGTGACACATTGCTGACCATATTAATAAATAAAGTATGTGATGAGCAATAATTTCTTTTTGGCCTTTTCAATAGAGCTCAAGCACGAAAGGAGATAAAAATGATTCACAGCTCACATCACACACATTTATTTCTTCATTTTTTCCCCATGACAATTTTTTCCTTCTTTCAATTCCACATTTCTATTTATCGATTTTATTTAATTGAATGTGAATCGTTCATAGAAGAGAAGAATAATCAACAAATAAACAGTGGATATTTCTAAAAACCCATGAGGATAACACCTGTTTGAATTAAAATAATATATCACAGTAATGTAATGACTAGAATTGTTTTATAAATAATTATTAGATGATAAATGAGGTAATTATTTATGGGTTGTTATGCATAATTTATAAAAAAATTAACCCGAAATGCATTTAATAAAATTATGTGAGAGAGAAAGAGTATTGTCTTCTATCAACAATCAATTTGAATAAATTGCAATTCATTAAATAATTAAATAAATTGACAGCAAAATCAATTTATACCAATTATAACACATCAACTGCTGTCAAGCTAAGAAAAGACATAATTGTTAGGGCGTTAAAAAAGTGAGAGAAGGTTATTAATTAGTAGTCACCATACAACTTCTTTCTTTCAATTGCTTGTTAATTATGTTTGAAAAAAATACCTTTAATTATAAAGCCGCGAGACTTGAACGTGATGATAGAAATTACCTGATTGTGATGACTAAGAATTCAATGTATGGAAACTTAATTTAATTTAAAATTTTTTTGAAAACTTGGTTCCTTTTTGACCATCTAACATTAATGGCTTTGAAATCTAAAGTTTATTATTTTAATAAAAAAAATGTCCCAGCTCTGATTAGAATAAATAAAAGAACATTTAAGCCTTATAGTTTTTTGCATTGTCAGTGCGGCCTTCATAAAAAACCTGTTTATATTGTCTCCAATTAGTCAATTAGTCAGAAACGTTTAATTGATGACAAGCAGAAGCTCAAAATAACTTCAATATTCTCTCGAGTATAAAATTTTGACAGCAATTTATAAAGAATTATGCAACAACTTGCACTCATACAAAAACGAAAACATAGTCTTATCGGCACATAAAACAACATAACATAGTGCATGAATAAACTTTTCTTCTTTTATTTACTTATCAACGTGCGCTTCTCTTTTCTCTCACAATAAATTTGATTTTTCTCTCCACACGCCTCATATTCTCTCATAAACTTCCAATTTTAGCACTTGGAAGTGATTGGAAGATGAATAAAAGTTCGCTCTTTTGCAAGACGACACAACGACTCGTTCATTCATTTCGAAAAGTAATCGGGATCGTAAAAGACACATTTGCTGCGATTCTTGAATAATTTTGCAGAGAGAAAAGTAGTGAAAAGGAAGAAAAATTCACTTTTTATAGTGAAAAATTGCATTTTGTGCAGTGAGCCAAATAAGCAATTAGTGTCATCAAATCATTAATGGTAAAATTAGCAAGAATCGCTTTTAAAAAATCGCGCAAATGTAATAAATATAAGAAAGTATTTATTTAGTGCTTAAAAATAAAAATTCTTATCACAGAAAAAAAAGAGAGAAAGAGAAAATGCTTGATGTTATGAAAAAAAAGTTATTAGTCAGAAGGTGTAGTGAGTGGTTTTTGTGTGCGTAATAGTAAACAGATGATTGAATTGTATTACACTGAATGAGCGAGATAAGACTAGTTAGAAGTGAAAAAGTGTCAAAATGATGTGAAAATCATCATCTCGAAAAAAATCATAATCTACGCAACTCTTGTGACTCTAGTGAGTGAAAAAAATAAAGAAGAATAAAATTTCCCAAACTGAATGTAAGAACTTGTTCTATCAGTCTCATAAGAAAACAAAAACACTTTTTTTGTCGTCATCAAGAGATTAAAAAACATATACAAGTGTCTGGTACAGCAGTTTCAATTCAATTCTTCCGCTTGTCGTTGTCACTACTCTTTCTCACACCTTAAATAAATTCTTTTGTGTATTTTCTCTCTGCACAACACGAGTAGAAAAAAAAGTAAGAAAAATTTAAATTATTAAAAAACACATCATCGTCAGTATCGAAATGAGGAAAAAAAAAATATTTCCGAGAGAAAAAAGAGAAAAAAATATTTTATTTATGTAACTCTCGTTTAGTGTAAAGCGCATATTGAGCTCATCAGAAAGAAAAAGATTATTATTTTGTCAGAGAAACAAATAATCATCATTTGTACACTTGTTTTCGGTCAATTTATTATGAATCGAGTTAAATAATTGATCTGACTCATTGGCAGTTATTTTAGACCGACTGACGAAAAAAATATCAAGAATCTGTGAAATAATTAGTAATTGAGTGTTAACGGGTCTGTTGTGTGTGCAGGCATAAAATTGTGACCTTTAAAGCTCTATTCCAATGACTTTCATGAGAGTGAGATGGAAACGCGGTATATAGAGAGATTGACGACAAAAACACAAAAGTTGAGAGGGTTGACCTCAAGGCCATTATAGTAGCATTCGTACTGAAGAGTTTTTTTTCTCTTTCTCTCTTTCTGTTTTTGTCATTCATATCTGTTTTTTGTTTTTCGGTGATTATCAATTGTGCAATCGATGGCTATCGAATATGACTTGATTTATGAAACTCTCTTTCTTGCTCGAATTTTTTTATTTTTGCTACTTGAAGGTCGGGCGCACATTTTATGAGGTATATGACGTTAATTGCACTTTTTTCTGGGCGTCAAGATGAAAAAATAAGAAACTTTATTCGGATGATGTGCAAATCTGAATATTTGTTGTACTTTTTTAAGCCAGAGCTGTGAATAGTTCAAAATTAATGACTTTTATTTTTGAAAATTATTAGTTTATTAGTCAATAAAAAAAATGCATAGTATGGGTCTAATTTATTAAGTAGATTCAACGAAAAGTTTTTTTTATATTCTTTTTCATTCATTTAGAAAAATTGAGTCCCTCGGAAATTTTGCAACGCGAGATTGCAAAAAATTTTCTCTTGCGATTAACATCGGTTTTAAGTTGTTATTCAACATTTATTTATCACAGTCAGTTAACTCATATTGCTAATATCAATAGCAATATCAAGTTTTAGTGATTTTCATTGAAAATCGTGGAATTAGAAAAAATTCAAGATTCAGTGAAAAATTTTTGGAGTGAGAAATATTTGGATCCATCATGGCAGAGCTGTAATTGGTTCTTTTTACAACTGTCTCGCCATTACATCTGCAAATAACATCTGTGGAGAAGAGTATTTGGAATTTCATTAAATTGAGCTGGATTTACTCATGGTTTCAACTTAACCTCATTTTTGATTTGAAAATATTTGGATCCATCATTGCAAAGACGAAGAATATTGTTTTGAAATTTCTGTAATTTACTGAAGTGCAAATATCATCTGTGGTGAAGTATATTGGACATCATTAATACGATTAAGTTGATAAAAGTTCAAGACTAGTTTAGCAATTTCATCCGAGGGGACTCAATACATCAGGAATAATAATCGTGAATTATTAATAAGAAAAGAATAGAATAGAATCTTTATTACTTCATGAATGTTGTTACATATTTTAAAATACAATTTAAGTGCGTGAATTATTATGCTCAACAAACACATATAGAATCTTTATTTACATGAGAAGATTAGACATATTACTTTGGATATAATACATGGAGATGAAACACTCATCAATATACGTTTGTGCTAGTTTTTAAGTATTTAATATTTTTAAAAAATGTCAAGCCAATGAGTTTTTTTCAAATTTTCTCATTAAACCTCATGTTGTCACAAGATTTCCTGCTATTGAAGATATCATCAATAACGTAGCTGATTTAAAGTCAAGAGACTAATATCATAAAATTTTATGATTTATTGTTAAATATATATTACATTCATGTAATAAAGAAATTATTATTATTTTAGAAAATATAATAATGCTAATTTGAGCATAATCAGTAATATCTTTATTTTTTTTTTAAAGTTTAAGAGTATCATTAAATTTACTATCAAATGTTAAAAGGTTTTCAATCACTCAATTCATAAATATTGAAATTTTTAAAACTTGACTATTATTATCATATTTGAGCTAAAGTCTGAATTTTTCAATAGCATGATTATAACAACACTGCTCTTAGCTTCTTTCGCACTTTATCGAAAAAAATTTTTCTTGCTCTTCAATTTAAAGATTAAATAAGCACTTAGCGCTTCTTTATGAGATATTGATGATCCAATTTTATTCATCATCATCATCAAAATCTTGATTTTTTTTAATTTTATATTCACACAAAAAAACTAACTTAAAAATAAAATAATAAAAATTGTGCAATTTAGTGTTGAAATGGGAATAATAATTAAAAGTGTGCCAGTGAGAAATTAAATGAGCGTAGAAGAAAAAAAATTAATTTTTCCATCAGCACAGAAAAATGTGGGGAAATTTTTTTTAATATTTTGTGAGCAACAACGTGTGCACGAATTTCTTTCTGGAGAGAAAAGGAAAAAGAAGCAAATAATAGTGGGTGGCAAAGCGGACGATTTTTTAATGGAAAAAAGCATCGCTGAATTTCATTAATTTTTATTGCTTGCCTGTGCTCGGTGTGTATTTTACGCGCTTTAGTAGCAACAATTGTAATAGTGTAGGATTTTTTCTATTGTGATGAATGAAACATTGACTATGTTTTAATTCAATTTTATTCTTCCTTTTTTAAGAGGCAAACACATAAAGAAAACGTATTTTACCTCTTTTTATTAACTTAATTTTTTTTACTGTATGCTTCTGACATTTTTACTCTCGTACATACGATGAACTTGTCATGTTGACTTCACTCATTCTGTTTCGTTTTTTTTCTTTTTTACTCGTTCACATCATCATGAAAATTTCAGAGAATTAATTCTCCATTAAAGGAATTATTTTTACTGATGCAACAAAAGCTTATATTATCATCTCTTGGAGGCGTTTAATTGGTTTAGGTCGTCTGAGCTTTAAAAGCTTTTTTTCGCTTCTGTGACAAATTAATTCAATTTCACTTCTCCTTATCATTTCTTTCTTCGATTTTACAAAACTTTCTCATGAATATTAAGTCGCGTACGTGCACACATTTCGTTATTTACATATAAATACACCTCAATCAATATGCATAAAAGATCTGATCGGAGGAAAAAGAAAGATTTTTTTTCATATCGTGTTTATTTAAAATAAACTCTTTTTTAAACAAAATATTTTAAAACGCATTTCTTTGTGTTTATTTGATAGTTTGAATATAGACAAAATGTCATTTTAAAAAGTTACTTATTTCAAAAACATTATATGGGAAAAAGAGAGGCAAAATGATTTTTGATTTGAATCAAAATTGAATTTAGTTAGTATATTGATCACAGTATCATATAAGAAAATAAAATATTTGGGTAATTCTACAAAAATCTTAGTTTATAAAATATCAATTATTACTTAAGAACAATTTTAAGAGTTAAAACTGTACAGAGAAAAATATTTTATAGCTGGCATAAAGTTTTTGGAGATTTGTCTCTATAAAGTCAAATTTATTAGCCTTAAAAAAGAAAATTATAGTGTTATAATTTATTTTATGACAGTTATTATAGTTTTATGACAGTGATAAATTTTTTAATAACTATCATAAAAATTTTATAACACTTACCTTTTAGGGCTAATAAATTTACCTTTATAGGGACAATCTAAAAAAAATTATGCTAGCTATAAAATATTTTTCTCCGTGTGATGTTTTTTATTTTGCTAAAAATTTCAGTTTGAATTTTTGGATGATTTTGGCAACACTTATTTATCTAATAATTGGTAGACATTAAGTTAATATAACTTTTTAGTAAATTTAATCTAATATAAAAATAAAAAAAATTGATTCTTTAAAAAAGTTACAACACTAACAAATTTAAGGAATCATCCATTTGTATTCATCAGCCAATATGGGAGGTAAATTTCAATATAAAGTTATGTACATGTGTATACATACATTGAGAAGAGAGAGAATTCAATTTTCGGGGCCATCCGTTGAACGTATGGCATATGATGTTTATTCAAAAACGTTTTAGGCGCGAGCAAAGTGTATGAGAAGGAATTTTAAACAAACATTGAACGTATACACGTCTCGAGAGAAAGAGAATTTTTATTTTTTTACTTGCTTTTCTTCATTCAAAAAAAAGAAATTATTTCTTACTTTTCAATAAACTTTTTACTTTTTTTTCGTTCACCCCACAATGACTACATGAGAGAGATTTGAATGGAAACAACATTAACCAGATGGAGCGTGATGATGGCTAATTTCAATTGCCTGTTTATGCAACAATAAAATGAATGAAAAGGCAGGGAAAAGGGAATTGTGGGTTGGAATTGAATTTTAAAATTGTAGCAAAAATAAAACGTCAAGACGGCAATGTAGGTTGAATCAGATTTATTTGTTTGCCCTTTGTAGTTGCCTCATCACACGGAAACCATTAGACATTCGCTATCAGCAAATTCTTTTTTCTGTAACTTATAGTCGATGAAAAGAAAAAAATTGATTTTGACGTTATCGGGCAATTCCTTTCATAGAGAAATATCCGTAAATATAAAATTTTTCATCAAGGAAGATGACGGCAATGTGACGGCTAAAATGAAAAGCATTCCTTCCTTTCTTCCGTTCTCTCTCTCTTTTTCTCCTCATCATCATTTAACATGAATGAAAAGTTTCCATTGAATGTGCATAAAAGTTCCTGTAAAAGCGTCAAACTCGTATGCATAGCTTATAGCTTTCTCAACAATGGCAATTTTAGCTTTCTATCTGAAATTGCATTTTTCTCTTTTTCATAAAATGCTGAATATAGTAAAAAAAAATAAAGGTAAACGAAATAGATTGAAAAATATTAAATTCATGCGATAATATTAAGATGATTTTTATGCATGAAGAAGGATGAAGATAAGAAGTTTTTTTGATATGAAAAGAATTAAATTTTTCAAAATGAAATCACTTTGATGGAATTTGAATTAAAAAATTCAATTTTTTCAAGAAGGATTCATCGGTAATAACCTAAACAGTTTATTGAAGAAATGAATATATTGAGAGATTCTAAATTGAAGTTCTATTTGCATAGCTCTCAAGTCTTTAAATAATTTATTTTTATTTATTATAAATTACAAATTTTTTCAACGATATTTATTGACGTCAATTGAATTTAAATCAGCAGTAAATTAATATTTTAAGCATTAACAGCTTAAAATTATCCATAATATTGGTTTTTATTATGATACACAATGCATCAAGTTTGATATCATTATTGCTTATTCTGCGGTTAATTGTGTTTTTTGCATAGCTGATGTCGAGAAACTTGAGACTTTTCGCTATATTAAGCTGTAATAAACTATAAAACACAATCTATTATGTCGCTGTGCCAAGCTGATGTGCACAATAAGCCACAATTGTGTTATAACTTGCTCATACGTCGCCACTTATTGTGATTGTGTTACCGACTACATGTGTATATTTTTAGACGTAACACTAATGTTATTCTGAGATTATCTTTGCATTCTCGAGATGATGATTTTGTTATTTCTTTTTTTTTTATTCGTTTGCTACAGCCAAAGAGATCAACAACTATTTATGGAAAAAAAATGTGAGATCTAGTAAAATTTATGGGAAAGTTATCGATTTTTACCACATGCTTTGGTAAGCATTAGAAAAAGATTGAGGATTCTATTTTGAGAATTGGTTGGCAGTTGATAGTAAGTAGATAAGGAAATCAACGAAACTATGTTTTGTGTATTCTTTGACAACTTTCCAAACTTTTTTTTTCCTTTTTTTCGATTGATTATCTTGAAGTATGAATTATTTATAAACTATGATACAAAACTTGTTAAAAGTTTATTTTTAAATGTTTCCACAACAACATAAAATTTTATATTACAACAAACAATAATAGCAAGTAATAGACTACATTTTAAATCACCAACACTTAAGACTATTACAGTTTATAGCCAACTTACAATCATTTCCTTTTATTATTCATTTTATTTTACCTGCAAGAACGAAAGAAATGAAAACACTGGAGTAATTACTAAGTTTTCCTGAACTTAGTAATAACTTTTAATAGTGCAAAGAAAAGGAAAAGAATAAACCTTTAGCTTTTTCTCATCTCCTTTTATAACTCTATTAAAAAACTTTAATATCAGGGAATATCAATTCTCATACAAAATAATCGCTTTTTTCTCATTTTTTTAACCGATTGAAGACACTGAATAAAGGCGTATAAAAAAGTTTCCATCATGTCAATAAAAAAGACATGCAGGGAGCAATAAGAAAAGAACTTTCGTAACTCAAATATGCACCTTATAGGTCGAAAGAATGAGAGAAAGGAAAAATGTTGTCATTTGTGAGAACGGGTATAATGTCAGTTCAAAATGAAATTTCTTTCAACATGAAATATGAAATTCAAATTTCTACATGACGAAAATCAATAAAAAGTAGAAATTGAACGATGGAAGATGTGTACTTCTTTCTTACGGAGTATCTTCACTTTGTTCACTTGACAAGATGAGCAAGCTCATTTTTATTTCTACGAAATTCTTGCTATTTACAATTCACGGTTTTTTCTTCTTTTGCACGTGCCATGTTTCTTCGCTTACTCACTTTCAATATTACAAATCTACATTAATAATGTACGAAAATGTTTTTCTGCTTCTCTTGGAATCTCTTTTTTCTCATAATGCGATTCAACATTATTCCTACTTTTCTCTGTGTTTTTTTTTTGTGAATAAGAAATGATATAGAATATGTTTACGTATTTGGATGGATGAAATCTCATCATGTTCATCAGAATTTTAAATTTCACTTTGCACTTCATTTTGAAAATTTTTTACATTTCCTTTACAAAATGCTGTAACGGAGAATTGATCAAACGCAAAAAACACAAAGCATTTGGCTAAGAGCTTTCAACAAGTTTCTCTTCCATATAGAATGAATTTAATCCACTTCAATAGTAATGGCATCTTTTTCCTCTCTTCGCTACTACTGCTGATGTTGAAGAAAAGAATGAAAGAAAAAAAATCGATGAAAAATACGTATTTCTCTACAACTACCACAACTACTTGTTTGTATGACAGCTCTAGCTAGCTGTGATAAAAAAGCGGATATTAACATTTTCATTTTGAATAGCTCTTTAGCAGCAAAATGATTATTGAATTATTTCCATTTACAAAATGTAAACACACAGTCAGATTGCGATTGCAATTATAGAAAAGAAAATTCAATAAAAAAATGCTTTTCTACCACTGTGTTTAGATTGTCTGAAAAAAAAATCAATTTCAACTCTAGTCAAGGCTTGGAATCTTGTATGGTTTTATATTAAGTCTTGAAATATTTCTTAAATTTATTTTTATAAAACCAATTTTAGGTTAAAATCAAAGAATTGAAATAATATTTTAATTTATTTTCAACAGTCAGGTGTTTTAAATATCAAATAACTTGAAATAACTGACTAACCAAATTTTCGCTTATTATGAAGTTCAAGTTAAATAATATTAAATTTCAATAAAATTGTGTGTACATTTAATCAACTCATAGAATTGAAAAAAAATTCATTTTAGATACATTTTCAATAAATTACAATCCATGCCTTGACTCTAACAGAAAAACTTTTTTGTGTAATATAAGAAAGAAAGAAAATCAAATTGCGCACATTTGATGAAAAACGAGAAAAATTATTGTTTAAAAACTTGCTGCGTATGAATTTGTAATCGTTTTTTCCCTCACTCTTTTCACGGAAATATCAAAAGCTAGTGTGAGAGAGAAAAAGAAAAATTTCTTTGTCGAAGGAGGAAAACAATTGCGTAATGTTTGATGATAAAGAAGAAATGATACAGAAAAGAAATATGGCATGTGTGAGCGAGTGAAAAAGTTCATAGGAAATAATTTTTCATGACATTGAATAGCAATGAATTCTTCATTTCAGTGGCTGTTACGTGCAGCACATATATTTTTTTGGGTGAGCCCAAGATTCAAGAATAGATGGGAATAATGTCAAATTTTCTATGGCTGTTAAAGCCAGTGTCATTGAGTATTCAATAAGCACATTCATAAATTTCTTTCTTAAAATGAAGATCCCACGCATGCAGTCAATCATGTTGAAGCTATTCACCTGAAATAAAAGATAAGAAAGATCAATGAGACAATAATGCAATGAGAAGTTGAAGAAAAAGCAATAAAAAATACGCAAAAGCTCATGCTAAGCTCACTCGAGTTTGAATTGATATTGAAAAAGAATGAAAGAAATAAGATAAATTTAGAGTTTAAAAAAAGCTCAATGTCAAAAGTTTCTTATTTTGTGCCTAAATTTGTCTCATTTATTTGTAGAAAAAATAATTTTCATTTCAAGGATGGTTTTAAAGAAAATTCTAAAATTCTTTTAGGGCTGTTAAAAAGAAAATGTTTTTTGAAGCATCAAAAAATATCAAAATAAAAAGTTCGAGATAAAAGGAAGAAAAGAAAATTGACAGAAATTGTAGGATGGATCGCATCGATGGAATTTAATTAATTGTTTCAACTATATTCGTATTTGTATTCTTATGGGTGTTAAAGAAACGGTTATAGTCTGAAAGCGAAAAAAAGGTTTTTGTAAAACCCTTGAATGGCACGTCCACTCAATATACTGACACAAACATGGATGAGGGACATTTCTATTTTGTGATTGACATTGCAAGAAAAAAATGTGTGTATGAGGACGTAAATAAATATCTCAACCCCGGAAAAATGTGTTTTACTACTATTGCCTTCTAGATCCCTTATCATTGGCATTTTTGTTAGAGAAAAAAAAGAGCTTGAAATGAAATTTTTTTTGTATATTTTACATGAATAAAGGTCATTGAATGACTTTTATTTAAAAACTCAAACAATCAGAAAAAGATTATAAATAACAATTATTTTTGAGATATAGATATCATACATGCGCTTGACACTAAATAATTACTAAATATGTAAACATGACTGATTATTTATTCATACAAACACAATGGGCTGAAACTAAGAGGCATATAGAGAAAAAAAATAAATTTATTGATAATCGTATGATACACTGCACGTGTAGTTTTCATTTTCAAGGTTGATGATTAATGATGGGGATTTTGTGGTTGATGAAATCGAATAATATGCTATTTGTGAGGAGGCGTTTCGATCAACTACTGTGAATGAAATTGTTAATTTATTTCGTTAAACGAGGAAATTATTGTTTTTATTTGCTAATATATTCCGTTAAATTATTCAACTCAATTAACTTTAACGAGAAAACTATTATCAATTACGTGACATATTGGAAATTTAGGAATTTTGAATTAAAATCTTTTTTTTTCTCACATTCAAACAAACCCAAACTAACAAATCAAATTAGTAAAATCAATTCTTTTTTCCGCTATAATAAAATCAATTATTCAAATAAAGCAATTCAAAAATTGCAAAATCATTCAATAAATTTATTTGCATCATTGACTTGAACATAGTGAGTGAAATTAATCTGAAAATGATTTATTCAACCAATTAATGATTCGAGAATCGAGAAATTTTTTCATTATTTCAAATACATTGAACCCACAAAAGTGAAAATATAATGGCAAACGTTTTTTTCATATTTTATTAACGAACAATTAAAAAATAAAATTTCATGATGATAAAACTATCCATTGATTGCAAATCATCATATTAATTATTCAACAATTTTATTGTCTATTTTATATAAAAAAGCTTAATCAATATAGAATAAAAATAAAAATAATTGGCGAGAAATATTTCATAGATAAAAAATTTTCTCTCTCTATCTCCCTTTTCACATTCATTCAATTCAATTTTCGCTCTATTCTTGTAAAGAATTGCTAGTGAAAAATGACTCGTTAATTAAAATTTCAATCCATTGTGATTGTGAATTTATTTTATTTATTTTTTGAATTGATGTTAACAGAAAAATTCAATTTTCATCATTCTTTTTCTCTATTGTTTCAGATTGATGAATAGCAGTAGAATTTTACTCGTGTGTGCACACGAGTGAGAAAGATATCATAGAAGAAAAAACATATTGTGGAATAAATAAATAAATAAGTTGTGTCAGATGAAGTGAAATTAGATCATAGTAAATAGTCAGCCACGTGCAGAAATATAGTCAATAAATAAAAAGATGAAAACTTTTCAATAAATAAATGATGATGATGCTCGAATGAAAGAGAACAATTCTATAAAGTAACACAAGCATCATCACAAAAAAACCAAAGTTTATTAAGAACTTACAAAGATGGCAACAGCTTTGACAACTGCAACAGCATCGGCACTAACATCGACCCTACCCGATGCTCCAAAATCAGCGCAACAAAGTCCACGCAAAATACCAAATGTTTCGTCAGTTGCCGTTCAGACGGGACCTGTGGAAGTCTCAAAAGCGCTACAAGATGGAGAAAAATTCATCAAATGGGATGAGGTGAGTTAGCAAGAATTCTCGTTATCTTATCTAAAAGCAAATTTCATGATATTTATGTAATGTTTACAACACAGCTCATCGTTTGTTGTTGTTTTTAATATTATGTCATGACTATGAAATGAGGAACAAAACGAGAACTTCTTTATGATATTTTTTTCCACTTTCTCAAATTTCAAAAGAGAATATACTTGTATATTGCTTAAACTTTTTATTACTCAGATCAGTTTACAAAATTTCATTACTCTTTGTAAAACTAGCTATTTATCCAAAAATACATAACTTTTTGGAATTTTGTGACGAATTTTTTAAGTTTTGATTTATTTCTTCTTTTTTATTTGCATAAAGAAAACATTTTATGTATAATGATTATTATAAATACGATGATTTCATTCATATGGGAGAATATGGGATTATTCAAAGACATCGTCATCATTTTCACATTCATCATATCGATAAAGATCTTTACACAGAAAAAATTTCTTAATGAATAAATTTTGTTGAAATTTTCTTCATGATGTGTATATGTTATGTACACGCATATAAAGCATGTTAAACTAAGTGAACCCTCAAAGTATTAAAGAATTTGCATGTATAAAGAAAAATCCAGTAAATGACGTGTCTCCAATACTAAATGTCGACTTGGGAAAAAGGAAGCAATGAAGAAAAATTTTTATGCATGCAATGTTTCTCTTTCCCTTTGTCATTTTCATTGTGCATTAATATGTAGCCCAAAGCCAGAAAAAGACACATATATAAAATAGCAAGGAAAAAATTTTAATGTCAAAGCTCCATAGAAAAAGAATGCATAAACGAAGAGTTCTTTTGTATTTGCACATAGAAAAGCTCTTAAAATTTCTTCATTCTGTGTATTTCATTAATGAAGGCAACTATATAATGACATGGCAACATAAAATACCTCCTGGTGAAGCATTTAATCATGCACTTAAATCTCATGCCAGCTCTATATGAATATGAATATGCAAAGTGTTATAATTATAAATATGCATCATGAAATGAACATTAGAAATGCTTTTAAGTTTTCATTCAAATGATTTTTTTTCATAATCATGATGGTTAAGCAGAGCAAAGGAAAATAAGGACGAATGTTAATAATGAATAATGAAAGAAGCTTTTCATAAATTTCAATTTAGATATTTTACTTTATGCATGGTTCTCTTTCTCTCGCTCTTTATTCAAGATAAAAGGCAAACCAAACATTCATTCACATGACATAGTTGAAAGCACTAACTAATAATAATAGAAATAATGAAAAAGAAGAGAAATGAGCAGCGAATAAACTCCTATCGGAACAAACATCACATACACACGTTTTGTATGTTAAAGAAGTATTTAGAGCAGAAAGCTGAATGATGATGAAGACGAAAGAGTTAAGAAGCGAGAAGGAAAACATAAAATTTCCATTATGAAGACGTAGCAATGAAATTAAGCATTCCCTTTTCTTGTGCATGATCGTATTGTAATAGTACAATTTTGTTATATATGTGAAGGTGTATGATGTAACGGAAAGAACCTTTTTTTAGAATTAATTATCTCAAGTTTTACATTCATGAAAATTCATAGATAAATGAATTTAAGAAATTACTTTCTTATTCAAAAATTTAAAAGATGAAATATTATAATAGATTATTCAATTTCTAATTAAAAAAACGATTGTTTTAAAGTTATTTAAGAAAGGCAATTAAAAGTTTCACATTCGAATGATTGTTCACATTTTAGGAAACCAGAAATTAATCAGTATATGTTCCATTATACTAGATTAGAGCGAATTTTTGGTGCAACAGATCAGTTTGCTATTAACAAGTGTATATGCGGTAAAAGGTCGAACAAAGTTTTTCTAAGTTATTATTGAAACAATTCAAAATATACATTTGCAGAATTTCTCAAATTTGCGAAAAAAACAGAAGTTTTTCTCTAATATTTATGCGAAATTATGCTTAAAGTTGTTAATTTGTTAAAAATTTTATTGAAAGTAACGGTTCATTCAAAAAATATTTTTACTGAACGCACTCCGCCATATTTGTTTACCTTCAAAAATTTTTCTATAGAAATTATTTTTCGCAGATTATTATTCTCAATAACAATTGGGCTCAATAAAAAGGAGATTGTGCACGCCTACACGATAGCACAATTCATTTAAAACAAACCGGAAGTCTCTAGCTATTGTAGTTAGTTTTCGAGATCTCAGAGGGACACCCGGGAGCCAGCCAGCCAGCCAAAGTGAAGATATAAGCTGCATTGTTGTTCCAAAAATGCGCTAAAAATTCAAATCATAATGTTTATATTTTCTTAATGAAAATATTCAATATTCTTTAATTATTTTATTCTTCTATCATATAAAAATTTATCCCAATTTTAGAAAACAAGTTAATTTTCTCATCATAACCTTGAACTTCTGACTCTTTCTTGAATTTTTGAAACTTTCTGACAAATGATGCCTAAGGAGAGAGAGAGCTTTGCAAGAAGAAGCTTGAATATGTTCATGCCATTAAATAACTCTTTTTTGCTCTAATCTTCTTATAGAATAGTATTTGTTCAAGAATTCATTCATACATGAACAGACGCAAAATATTTACCTTTTCGATGGCAAACATTCCAACATGCTATATTTGTTGTGTAAAAGTATCTCTATCGCATCATGCTTCTACCCTTTTTCCTCTTCTTTAAATGAATCAAGTGAGTTAAGGAAATTTAAAGAGATCTAATAGTCGAAAGAAAAAATTTCTTCAATATAGACCCTCATGTACTGAAATAGCGCGCGTGTATGCCCCACATCCAATTTATCTCAAAATTTCAATCTCTGAACAGTTTAAAAAAATATTTTTCTTCTTCGCTTGTTTTTTGTTGCCTTTAATTTTTATGTTTTTCTCTTTATTTTTGGTTTTTAAGTCGTATTTGTGCAATTGTGAGTCATTTATAAATTTCAGATTTTCATTAGAAATAGAAAATGATTGATTGATAAAATGGAAATGTCTTTTATATTTATTTATAAACAAATGTAATTAACTTGTTAAAAGCCTCAAAACATTTTTAAAAAGTTTAAAGGAAAGAAGTTTTTTATTTTCGCTCACCAAGTAGCTCGATCTTTTTTTTCTTGCTCACTCGCGCTTCGCATCGAATTTAGTCAGTTGAAAAATTATCAAGAAAAACCTGCTAGAAGGCTGAAATAAATTTATGATGACGAAAATACAAAAAGAGAATGAGAAAAAGTGAATAAGATGAGAAGAAAAAATCGATAAAAAAGACGACACGATGAGGAAAATGCGAGAAAAATTTTTTACCAGATTGTCTAGCAAGTAGCCCATGAGAGAGGAAAAGAATGAAAATTTATTGGTAAAAGTCTCATTTCATAAATTTCACAATTTCTCAAATGCGTATTTGAGTGAGTGAAGTGGTGGGTAGAAATGTAACATTAGTCACATCAAAAATCCTAACGAGGTGCGAATGATAAAGAAAAAGAATTTCGTTTGTATTTGCAAACGAATGAAAAGTGAGAGAAGAATTTCACGATTTTTCTTTTTTTATTATTATAACAATGTATCGTATAGGTATAAAAAAAAGCTACCGCACACATAGTGTGAAAATGATACGATACACACACAATATAACATTTGTAACATCTGGCTAAAGATTCACAATATACGAAATTTATTTTCCTTTTCCCTCTCTCGCCTTTTGCTTCATCACTGCTTTGTATACCTACATTGTGTGTGCGACATAGAAGAAGCTCATTGTTGTAACTCAAGTCATTTCAACCATGACCGAGATTTACGGTTCGTTCAGGTTCATTAGGCAATTATTAGAGATGCTATGATGCTATGGCTGTTATTATTATATCCTTTAGGCTAAAATGCACAAACATACATACAAAAATAATATTAGGCAGTCATAGCAACAACGACAAAACGTTGAATGTGCAAAGAAAGAAAAATGAAAATTAATGCGATTTCAGAGATTTATTGAAATTGAAAAAAATTCTCGCTGTGTGTTTCATTGTGAAACGATGTGATTCATATTTTAATATTTTTCATAGCTTGAAAGAAGAAGAAAATTTATTTATGTTTAGTTATGAAAAAAAATTCTCTCTTTTCCTGTGAAAGTCTTGTGCAAATGATGATGATGAAAATAAATATAAATTCCTTCTGACGATATTTATTAAAAATAATTGAAGTTACGTAAATTCGCGATACACATACATATGAATTCATCATTATTTCAGCTTAATGAACTTACTTTTTTTCTGAGTAATTCAATGACAATCCCAAGTGAAGGATGTGGGTTGAATAAATTTAAATTTGTATTATTTTTATAAGGATTTTCTGATCGAAATCATGCAAGATCAAAAACAATTTTATTAAAATGATTTCCTTTGAAAGTAAATTAATTTGATTTGATCTTTTATAATATAAAATTTTCAATTAGTCAATTGTGACAGTTAACATTCGTTACATGATGTATTTTCTTCAACCTAATGTTTAAGAAATAATAAAATAATTAAATTTATTTTTAATATTCTGATAAACTTAATTATATTACACTCATATTCAAAAACAAAGCATTTAAAATAACTTTACAACAAAGAGAGAAAAACAGATTAGAAAAGCCATTAAAATATTGCTCTTGAATTCCTTTGTGTCTAATGTATCATTTAAAATGATGCAAATATGCAGAAATATTGTATTGAATTTACACACGACTGCAATACAAAATATCAATTGATGTCATTTTAGTAATTGTATGTTGTGATGAATAGTCAGTGTCACATAGTTACAATTCTATTTGTCGGTTATCTCGTGCAGTTACCATATATTGTACATATCAAGTGAGAAATTTCATTTGAAAATGCATGTAAACAGTTTGATAGTCAGACACTCTGTATAGAGAAAGAATCGACTGGTCAATCATTGATACGTGCTCGGTAGCAATTGAAATCAATTTAAAGTGACCATAAACGGCAAATTTAATAGTGAATGCTGTCAACACTAAATAGTAATTTGATTTCAGTATGATGATCAAGTGTCTGTACATTCTCACAGTAATTTATTTCATTATTTTAATGAAATTGTCAATGCAATTTCATGTATAGAAATGATGATGATGATTGTGAGTTGTTTATAGTCACTATTTGATGAATCAGTTGCGGTTTGTTTTATTTCTTTTGAATGCATTGCAGATCCGCATTGATTTTTAATGAAGCTGATTGATTGATTGACATTTTGGTGAACTCAACGAGCTGATTTCACACTATTTAAATAAATGAATATCATCACAACTCTTTAAGATCTATTTCAGTCATCGTATTTTTGTTGGCAATCAAACCACAAAACCATATTTTTAATTTCAAAATTTTCTCACGAATTGAAAACTAAATCACTCATAAAAATATTTATAACTTGAAAAATCCCAAAAATATTCATCACAAGACGCAAGGGAGAAATCATCAAACTAAAGTTATAATAAACTGTAGTAAAACTTTCAAGCCGTTTATTTGTAATAAAAAATAAGAAGTGCCTTAAGCAACTTAAATAAAAAGTAATAATAAAAAGATATTACTATAAAGCCCTACTCTTTCTTGCTAGCAAATAAACAAATTGCCATTTTTTATAGCTCCATTGAAGAGAGCGAAGAAATTTTAAAACACTTTCATTCGGTCTCACTCCTACACATAATGAACAGACAAAGTTTTTCTCCTTTCACATACTAATTTCTCTTTCATTGTTTTAAAGTTTCTCCTTTTTTTAAGAAAATTTATGAAAATTTCTTACTTTCTTGTGTGGTTTCAATGTCAATTTTTCTTCTTGTGAGTGGTATGAAAGTTCAAAAATCAACATTAGGATGAAAATTTTGTTGTTTTTTTTTTTACTTGCAATGTAAGATATCAAAAACCAGGGGAAAATCACTCGGGCGACGGGCGACATATTTTTATCGGGCAACAATGGGCAATGTGGAGCAACGAAAACCACACGTCACATAAGACAACAAAAATGTTGCGCAACATATGAATTTTTTAAAATCCTTTATTTCCATTTCGCTGATACCCAGTTAGATAGAGAATTGGATTCCAAGTATTTTGATATTAATATCAATAAGTTTAATCAAGGATTTAACCCAAAAAAGAAAATTTACTTAATTTTTTAAATGTTTTGTTTACATTTATGTCACTGTTTACAAATTTTATGTGACATTTGTTGTGTGTCGGGCAACAAGGGGCAACAAAAAGAAATTTTCGTTGCCCGAGTGATTTTCTTGTCAAAAACTTTTGCATAATTTTCGGTAAAAACGTCACTTTAAGAGTTAAAGAAAAGAAAAGTTTCACAACAATGTGCCTGTAATCCTTAAAATTTGTTTCTTATATATTTTTTGTAGCTATTGAAAGAAAGAATAAATTCAGAAATCCTTGCCTTCACTTCTTTCTTAGTGTGTATGTGTGTATTCAATTCACGCTCGTAAAAGAAAGTTTTCCTCTTTTGTTACTCACTGAAAAATTCCGTTAAAACTTTTATGGCATTAAAATTGACATTGCTCTGTTTTATATTTTCATTTTCTCAAGCATACCTTTTTTTTCTTTTTTCATACTTTTTATGCAACCTACATACCTGTCTGTCTTGAAAATTACTCATTCATTCTATTGTTTTTCTTTCTTGTAGGATTCCGGCTTAGGAACGCCCGTAACATTGAGGGTGGATAAGCAGGGCTTTTATCTTTATTGGGTCGACCAAAATCATGAAATGGATATTCTTGATATTGCTACTATTCGTGACGTAAGGACAGGACAATATGCTAAAAAGCCAAAGGTAATTTTATTTGTATTATTATGACGATAGGCAAACAAAATGATAGAAATAGTCAGTCACGCTCACTCTTTCTCTTTCTCACTAGATTTTATGATACTATTCTAATCTAACCAACAGAGAAAAAGGGAACTGCAATTTTCCTTTTCATTGTTTCACAATCTGCTATAAAACTTTTATTTATTTATCTATCTCAGAGTTTGGATATTAGATTTTTGTTCGTCTGTCAGATTATATGCAATTGTAATGCATTGTTACTTAGATATAATGAAAGATATTTTCTTTAAATATCTTAAACCTTTAAATTTTTAATTTATGTTTTGATTTGAATTGAACAAATTTAACATTTTAATTTAAAAACAAAACAAAATAAAAATTGCTGATTACCTGTTAAGGTTTGACTTATAGTTTATTGGAGATGGTACATTGCAATAAAATAATAATGAATCAAACAATTTTACAGAGCTCCTTAAACTTATTTTATTAAAACAAATTTAAAACTTTTAAACCTAATTGACACTTTTTCTTGTTACTTATAATTTGCCAGAGCATGATTTTTCTATGATGAACAAAGATAAAACGAATAAGAATGTCGCACACAATTTGATTATATTTATTTCCACAGTCACATAATGCACACACATTGCTCTCACTGTCAGACCATCATCAATTTATCTTCGTTTTTACTTACTTTTCTATTCTATCGTTATTTACTTTTACTACATGAAAAATCTATTTCTTCTCTTATGCAGGATTTAAAGCTACGACAAATTGTAACAATGGGATCTCAACAGGATACACTCGAGGAGAAGACAGTGACTGTGTGCTATGGCTCTGATTTTGTTAATGTTACCTTCATTCATTTTTGTTGTACAAGAAAAGACATTGCACAGGTGAGTTAGGCAGTTTATAATTTTACATAGCTCAATGACGTGTAGGTAGCGAGCAAAAACACGGTCAATTTTCAATTCTATAGAAGTTTATTGTTTATGTTTGTGAAATTCAATTAAAATCCAAATTGAAAAAGTTTTTCATGTAATACTAGATTATGTTTGCTGTCATAAATAATTAATGACCAATCAATGAAAGCACAGGCAACAGGGCATAAAGTGGAATAGAGTAAATTAGAGTCAAAAGAGAAAACTTTTATGGTCATTAAATGAAAAGTCATTTATATATCACGTCCATTAATTTCCTTACATATCGTCTTAATCTACGACATGTAAAAAACAGAGAGAAAAGAATGAAAGAATACAGTGTTTCGACTAACCTAAAAGCTTTACATTCACTTTTTTGTGCGTCCTTGTGTCAAGGAAAAACATCAACATCATTATGATAAATTCCATTTGCTAAAAAGCACGTCTACTTGTGTTTTGGCTCGCTAGGCTGATGAATAAATTTACTATAGCAATGATGTTACTATGGCAATGGAATTAAGAAAAACACGTTCAAAATAATCTCCATTTCACTCATACAGAATCTACCATAATTATCAAATGTTGAGCTTCAATGAATTTCTAGGAAACATCAAGAAATCAAGTAAACTGTTGCAAATTTGTGTTTAAGCTAGCAACACATAAAATGATACAATTTAGGTATATGTCACAATGCTTTATTTATTTCTATTCAATTAGTTGTTGTCAGCCTTACACAAACGCTTTCGAGATCCTTAATAATAGATTTTTGCGTGGGGGCCTTTGCGAGTATAATTCAACACATTAAACTTTATTTCTTGCCATTATTGACGAGTTTTCTCTTTCTCTCTCTCACACACAATTCCATTTTTATTGATGATTGAAAGTAGGCGAGCACATATAACACAACTCATTTCCATTCTTCCTACTCATTAATCTATCTAGAGCGAGAGAAAAATAATTAAGGCTGTTTATCAATTGAAGAATCTTTCTTTCTTATTATGTTTGCTTAATGAAAATAGAAAAAGTTTCCTTTTTGACCTTCGTAACTAAAGAAGTTACATTAATCTATGTCATTTATTCGATGCTCAATGATGAACTGATTGAAAAACTTTTAATTTTTTTTAAAAAAAGTTCTTATTTCCAACCTCTGTTTTAAATGAGGATTTATGCTTAGAATGAAGAAATCCAATGATAAAGAAAAAATTTATTTATGGAACAACATAGAAAAGGAAAGCCTTTGTTGATTGAATGCACACCTTAATGAATGAAAACTTTTTTTCTCTTATTTTAAACTCAAAGCTGTTTTACCTTAAAGTTTCTCTTGGCTTCTTTATTCTCGTTCCATTTATTTAGGTTATCGAGCTTACATCTCATTGATTATAGTCAACCACACCCATCGAATACAGATACAGATGCTCAATTACATTATATATAACATTATTTATGAACAGAAAAGAGTTTGCAGAACATTTGCGTTTGTTTAAAAGTTTTATAAATATTCTGAAAAATTACAGTCGATGTTTTAAAAGTTCCATTCAAATTTATGAATAAATTGAATAAAAAAAGTTCTTGAAATCAGATTGATATACATTGTGAGTTGGACTTAAAGTAACACTTGTGCGTGTCAATCATTGATGCTGATATCATCATTAAATTCACATCGCTCCAATAAGCTTTATATCAATATCCCTGTGGGTCTAATATTAATAATAATAGGGTTACTCAAGAACATTTCATGTCCATTTCTATGCCAAGAAGGGAACAAGAAAATTGTATAAATTTAACGTCGCAATAAAACTGCGAAGACTGGATAATTGACACACGAAAATAGTCACATTAATGTTCGCAGGGTATTCCATTATACAGCAGTTAAGAAGTTTGATAAATCTCTCTCTCGATTAGCTTCGTTTCGCCATGACAGCGACTCCTTCTTTCGTTCTTTTGCTTTTTTCACTCAATAACACACCTGAAAATGAAATTATCAAGAAAAAAAACGAGGGAACGAAAAAAGGAAAAGGCAATAATAATGTCGTAGCTTTATCACGCGGTGGCAAAACGCAATGAAAAATCTTTCGACAACGATGATACAGATGTGATTTTGACACGCAATACTAAAATAATTTCATATATTGGCATCTGTGATTTTACCCTAAAACACTTCCGTTTTATACATGCTTGTTTACTTTCTACATGCAACGAGATTATCATAAAGACAACAACAGAAAATGTGAATGCGATTTAATAAAATTCTACACAATTTCGGTCTCTTATCAATTGTCCATAGTCGCTATTTTTAGAATAGAATAGCGCGATATGACCCCATTGAATTCATTAGTGAAGAAGTGGCCAAACGTCAAACGGCAGTAGCCACTCAAAGTTGACGAGAATGGTTGAAAAACAAATTTTATGGAAATATGTAAAAAAGCTAAGAATGATTAATGAAGGTAAATTAGTCAAATTTTCTCTCTCTCTCGCATCGACTGCTCGCTACACGTGCGTTATTTTGTTAAGACCAACAGTGACGATTATTTGTATTTCTTCTGTTTGTTTTATATCTTCTTTTTTCATCTCATTCTCTTTTATAGCATTGGAGTGATGAATTGATGAAGCTTGCCTACAATATGACACAACTCAATGGCTCAGCTACTCGATTCTTACAAAAAGCTCACTGTAAGCTTAGTCTACAGGTTGACAAATCTGGGAAAATTCCTGTAAAAAAGTAAGTCAAATGAAGAGCTTTTTTTTCGTTGGATGTAGCGCTCAGTTTATAGAAGTATCGATGTATTTATAGCATCACGATATTGATTTTGTAATCAAGTGCCGTGTTGGAAATTTTTATTATTATTACATTATTGTTGTTCACATAAAAAGAGAGTAAAGGTTCACATGTATACACACAGTTGGATGAGTATGTCTCTTTTTTCAGCGGATTAACCAGTAAATGCACAATATCGAGGGTGAAAGGGATTTACTGAGGTTAAAACTTTGAATACTTTGGATTTATTTGTCAGAAATGTAATTTAAAAAATAATTTTGTAAACATTTCTTTTTTGAAAGCCGTTGAAAGTATCATAAGTAAGCGCTTATGAAAAATTAATTTTGAAAAATTACTTTTCTGTATTAACCAGATATAAATTGAATCTATACTTTCATATGAAGACTAATAAATGAAAGCTTTAACCTTGAATCATGAGAAAATGTACATTGTGCTTATTTTTTGAGTGAAATTTGATATTTACTGGCCACAAGACTAGTGTGTGCCAAATGATGAGAAGAAAAAAAGCCATGTTAAATGGAACAGTAATATAAAGAAGAGGAGCAAATGTTTTACCGCAGCATTAAGGGAATGACGATGATAGAATGTGGCAGAGTTATAAGAATGCACGCTTACATACTTTTTATGTGTTGAAGCAAGTGTCAGAGTAACTTTAAGGCATAAAACAATAAATTATCTTTTATTGTTTCATTCGGAAATTGTTCACAATAAAAATTTATGTTTGCCTTATTACTCAACAGCAAACTGTAAACCATTACTGTTAGTTCTACTACGGTAACAATTCAAAGTAAGAGCAACGAAGTGTATTAGCACTGATTTTACGAATAGCAGATTTATGCAAACGCCCTTTGCTGATAGCTCACGTTTATGCAAAATGAAGTTCGAAAGTATGGCAAATAGCAATGAGCATCGAATGATTTACTTTAACAATTTAAAATTCAAATCTCTCTTTCTTTCTTCACTTGCTACTTGAGTTAAAAAGTTTACTCTCTTCGTCACATCAACAAACTTTGTCTAAAATTTATTCACAATTGTAAAAGTTTCTCACTTACATTTTTGCTATACCTACATAAAATGTAAGAGAAGAGCTTTAAATTTCAAAAATGACATTTTCAAAGAAGAAGAAAACTTTTATGTACTCCATGGAAAAGCAAATATCCATTTCGAAAATTGTACATTTTTCATACTTACTTATTGCTGAAAAGAAACTGATTTAAACGAAGCGTGTGTAAATTATTTGTCACATACAATTTATCGACCAACCGACCATTTTGCCCGCCTTACTCTCGATCTGGCACAATGACATAAAAATAATTTCTTTTCTTCATTTGTTCATTAGAGCAATCGCACGTCCTACAATATCATAACTTCATTATCACTCTGTGCGCTACTCCCTATACTCAATGGAAAGAAAATAACATTTGTAAATTTATTACTTGCTCCCTGTGTGTGCACAAAAACTCATCCCCAATTGCGTACTAAAATAACTTTTTTCTTTTTGCCTCCCCGATTTTATCAAATAATTTTTCAATTTATCTTTTTTTTCTCTCTCTTGGCAGTATAATGAAATTGTTTGCATCGCATAAGGACGATAGAAGGCGAATTGAGAAGGCGCTTGAAGTATCAGGACTGCCCATTGGCAAGGCAGACGCTATTGCACAGCAAAAATTTCAGTTTGAGGACTTTTTCAATTTGTACAAAAATCTGACGCAACGTAGTGAAGTTGAGAAACTTTTTGATGAGATGTAAGTTAATATTTATAAATTGTACTTTCTTATAAGTGTCATTATTCGAGCTTAAATGTGAATAAATGAGTAAATACTTCACTCTTTTTAAAAACATGGGATGAATTGCTGTTATTATTATTAAAGTTTTTTTTGTTCCGCTATGAATGAAATGAAAAGAATAATAAAAAATTTTAATCATAAACAAAATAATGGCAATTTCAAATTATAAATCATGTATGAAAATATTTTCTTATCAATAACTTTTTATCTCCTGCAGCGTTGGCACATCAAAGCGTAGAATCATGTCAACAACACAATTGGTCGATTTTCTAAACAAAACTCAACGCGATCCGAGACTGAATGAAATTCTTTTTCCTTATGCTAATCCAGCACGTGCAAAAGACATCATACAGCAATATGAACCAAATAAATTTAACGCACAAAAGGGCTTACTCAGCTTTGATGGATTCTTAAGGTAATAAGTCATCTAATTTCTTCACATTAATTATCCATTAATGGAAAATGACATGTTATGCTAGTTGTGCATAATTAATATGAAAACCAACACAAATACATGTGAGATTTTAATTAAAATTCCATTAGCGTAATGATTGAAAATGAGATGGATGGATATCACTAATTTCATTACAAGAAAAAAAATATCTTTCACCATTAATAGTAGGTAGATAGATAATGAAATGTGCATCATACTGCAAACAGTTTTGTACGTGCATTTAGCTCAAGCACTTTACTGTAATTAAAAATCCCTCCTTTGATCATCATCATCAATGTGGAAAATGTGCTAAAGTCACGCAGTTGTAAAAAAAGTTACTTTTATACATGGTCCGTCGCTCGCTCTGAAAGCATAATTGAGTGTTTCTATTTACATCGCACTTGAATGGGGTGTGCGGGCATTAATTTCTGCATATATATTAAAAGAATTGAGCTATTAAATTACCGGATTTATAACACATAATGTGCAGTGCAAGCATGATGCCATAAAATTTAATTAAAATGAAATTTTAGAGCTGAAATTTTCTAGTTTATCCTGCATGATGAAGGTTACCCTTTGATAAGCTCATTCATTTGTATATTTACGATACGAGAGAGCATTGATAGTAGTAAATGACATTTTTAGGTTGAATCTATAAAACTTTATCCTTTTTTCTATGCTACACACATACATTTGCTGTCTGTTATTGTCACTTTATTGTTTACCTTACAGTTTGCTATTTCTATTTTAAGTTTTAATGTTGGATTTTTCTCGAAATAAAAGACAATGAGAATTATTGATTTTTATCTAGAAAAAAAGTATTGTATGTTTCAACTTGAATAAGATAAATTGTTAAAATAAGAAACTATTCATCAATAAGAATTATAAAAATTTTAATTTAGGTATAAAAAGAATATTAAAGATTCAAAATTGAAATTTAAAAAAGAAAACAAGATAAAATCAACATAAAATGAACAAACCAACATGTTCTTCTTATCTTAACTTCTTAAAATAACAGTAAACAAAAGGAAATTAAAGTCTCGAAAATCCTCTTCTTAAACAATTGATTCAATTCTCTTTCAAATATCCCCAGAACCACATTCTGCTATATCCATTTACCAATATAACATTTTTCCTTAATCCCATACAAAAGAGAAAGAGAATTTTTATCTTCAATATCGTAGAAATTTCGTATGTGTACGAGAGAATAAAGAATTTTCATTTATTTGACCTTTTTACCATTCCACCCACGATATCGTCATTTTCAATCTTTCGTCAATGGACTTTTAATGCCCAAAATTTTTTACTTTTTCCAAATAATGTCATTCAGCTATACATAGAAAGAAATTTAAATTGATAGACTTTTTCACTTTTCCTATAACATGCACACGCAGATATTTGATGTCAGACGATAATCCCATCATGGCGAGCAACAAATTGGAATTGTGCGATGATATGGATCAGCCGTTATCACATTATTTTATCAATTCCTCCCACAACACCTACCTAATTGGTCATCAAATCACAGGCAAAAGCTCTGTGGAAATTTATCGACAAACTTTATTGGCGGGCTGTCGGTGAGTTCTTTTTTTCTTATTTCATAAAATTTAGAAATAAAATTTTACATTTCGACACAGATGCGTTGAATTGGATTTTTGGAATGGACGAACAGAGGAGCCAGTGATTGTGCATGGCTATACATTCGTTCCTGAGATTTATGCTAAAGATGTATTAGAAGCAATTGCGGAAAGTGCATTTAAAACATCCGATTACCCTGTGATATTGAGCTTTGAGAATCATTGCAATCCTCGGCAACAGGTGAGGTGAAAAATGTCTTTATTTCAATATATTGGAGTCATCGATGAACCTTTATTCTCAGTAAAAGTTGCGTGCAGCACGCACATTAGTATTATTTAACTACAATTTTCTTTTCCATTATTACCAAGAGAAAGGAAAAGTTTTGCAATTCCTCACAGTTATGGTTTATTTAATATACAGCTAAATGCTAATCAAATTATTTATTTACAAAATGAAAATTGATATTGAATATTTTATTATGCGGATTATATTATGTTGGTGCTACTGCTTTATAGAGTAGATATAATTACATGATTCGTGGTTTTTCTGCCATATTCTACATCGATACTCTAACTCTCTTACTAATATGGATTAAGTTCTAGCTTTATATCGTATATAAATGGCAACAGGGAGCTTTTCTTTATCCACATTAACCATTATACTCAAGCTCATACCTAAATGACTAAAGTCTCATTAATTTGATGTGTTTTACAATTTTGCAACAACATATATACTACTCGCTTCAATATTTAATGCTAAAAAGGTGAAGAAAAAGTGTCAATTTGTGCGCTGAGAAAAAGTGTAAAGAATGTACAGCAACAGCACCATAATGAAGCTCATGACACTCATTCACATTCATCAGTGTGAATACATATATGTGAATTAATTTAGAATTTTTGATGTGTATGAAATTTTGCTTCACTTGCTCTTTTTTGCTCATTAATAATGAAGGAGTTTTGTATACATGAGTTTGGTTTTCATCATGTAGGCATAATAGGTAGTAGAAGAGATTTTCTGCCCTTCTCATTTATCTAATGTGAGACTAATGCTGCGAAGTTGTTATTTAATAGCTCTCCAAAGTTTTCTTTCTCTTTTTATTTTCAACTCTATCACTCTTTAATTAACTTATTCATGTTATGGTAAAAATATCACATATTTAATGTCCGTTAAAAGATTTATACCAAATGAATTAGTTACAAGGGACGAATAAATTTTTAGTATTGTGTATTATATTTCATTATACTCAATTTGGATTATTTTTCTCTATCTCTTTATATATAGGCGAAGATAGCAAACTATTGTCGTGATATATTTGGAGATATGCTTTTAGATGTGCCACTTGATTCTCATCCATTAGAGCCATTCGTTGAATTACCGTCGCCGCAGCTATTAAAGCGTAAAATCATTATTAAGAATAAGAAAAAGCATCATCATCACCATCATCATCATCATAAAAAATTACTTAATCAAGGTTAGTTAAAAACAATAAAAAAAAGCTTTAATTTAAACATTCCAAGAATGTGATACCTTATCAAAACTCTTTCATGTGAGAAACGACATAAATTTATGAATCATGCAAAAAATAATCATGCACGATATTTTTTGTGTGTTTTTCTTTCGCTCTCGGAAGAGATTTTTCGATTCACTTCTTTTATGTACACACACGCATATTCATGACGCTTCTTGCTGTTATATATAATTTTATCATGACGCGTGCTTCACTGTGTATAACGACTCGAAGTCAAAGTTAATAAATCAATTTTTTCTCTCCATTCTTTAACTTTTCTTCAATTTTTCTTCTTTTCTTCTTTAAAAACATCCTGCGTGTATACATTTACACAATTCTATCTCTATAAATAAACACCGTATGACGATATTTTACGATGGGGTCCAATGATCGTTTGACAAATAAACAGCAACAAATGCGACGACATCTGATAAGCAACAGCCGCTACCAATTGACGAGAATTGTGCAACCGGTAGCATTCAAGTAACAGGAAATGGTGATATTCCACATGCAATTGCACCTCCTTTACAAGTGAGTTTTCTATCCTTTTTTACAATCAAGAAATTAAAGGAAAATTTAAATTATAACACAAAATTCTATAAATAAAAAATCTTCCTAAAATTTCTTGATATTACAATGAATGGAATGTATTCACAGAAATGTAAATAAAAGGCACAAAACTTTTTTTTTTCGTGATGGCGGGAAAGGTAAATAAGCTTATGGGAATTAGTGTGGTCGAGAAGAGAAAGAGAAAGGACAACGATGAGGGGAAGAAAACTTTTATATCTATAGCGAGATGAGCAACAAACTGAAAAGGGAACAATAAAGCTATAAATTAATGCTTGCATGATAACATGATGGGAAAGTGTCTCTCTCATTCTCGCTTCTGTTTTTCCTTTTTTTTCCCATTCATGATAAGTTGAGGGTTCTCTTTCTCACTTTTTTTGCTTTTTAAAGCTTTAGGGAATTGTTTTATGGTCGTGCTTTATCAAATATACATTTAGATGATCTCTCTCAGGTTGTTCTGTGATTGACCGAACTGTAAAGAGAAAATTCTTCTTTAATAAAATTTTACTTAAACAAAATTCAATTTCCGTAGCAATTAAGGCAAGCATCAAAAGAAAGTACTGGATCGTCTGATACGGACAGTTCGAGTGATGATGAGTCAATTCAAGCAACATCTTCCGGACCACCTGAGCCAAATGATAAAGTGCAGAATGCAAAGGAAACGGAAGCTGGTGCAGAGATCTCAGCCCTAGTCAACTATGTTCAGCCCGTGCATTTTAGTAGTTTTGATAATTCTGAAAGTGAGTTTGTTAAAGTTAATTAAGTTTTATATGCATGTGTTTTTAATAAAGACACAGAAAACTTTTCTTTTATAGTACAGCTTTGTCTTGAATATTATTAAAGATGCTTTTAGAGAACTAAAAGAAAAGTTTTCAAACTTAATTCATTCAATTAGAAGACAAAAAAAAACTTTTCTTTTCTTGACTATGCATGAAATAGAAGCAGCAGTGCCTTATGTTGATTATGTTTGTCTTTTTCAAACTCCTTTGGAGCTAATTTACATCAATTAATTAATATATCTATAAATATATGAAATTTTCTCATTTACATTTTCTTTTTCCTCATTTAATAAACACATGCAGAGAAAGGACGTTATTACGAGATGTCTTCATTTGATGAGAAACAGGCGACAGCACTTCTCAAAGAACGTCCAATTGAGTTTGTTAATTATAATAAGCATCAACTGTCTCGTGTATATCCGGCTGGATATAGATTCGATAGCTCAAATTTCATGCCGCAGCTGTTCTGGAATTGCGGCTGTCAGCTTGTCGCATTAAATTATCAAACATTAGATCTCGGTATGCAATTAAATCTCGGTATTTATGAATACAATCAACGCTGTGGTTACTTATTGAAGCCAGAATTTATGAGACGTAAAGATCGTCGATTGGATCCATTTGCGGAAAGCACTGTAAGTAGTAAAGAGATAAATAAAAATTATTGCTGTCACTCTCAATGACTATTTACTGTTATATAGGTTGATGGCATCATTGCTGGTACTGTATCAATCACAGTTTTATCGGGTCAGTTTCTTACTGATAAAAAAGTCGGCACATATGTCGAAGTGGACATGTATGGACTGCCCGCTGATACTGTTCGTAAAAAATTTCGTACTCGAATTGTTCGCGATAATAGTTTAAATCCGGTGTATGGTGACGAGCCATTTGTGTTCAAGAAAGTTGTGCTACCACAGTTAGCCAGCATTAGAATTGCTGCATTTGAAGAGAATGGAAAGTTTTTGGGTCATCGCGTGTTACCTGTGATTGGTTTATGTCCTGGCTATCGACATGTTTCGCTACGAAATGAACTCGGACAAGCACTGCCACTTTCTACATTATTTCTATGCATTGTCGTCAAAGACTATGTGCCAGATGGACTTTCAGACTTTGCTGAAGCTCTTGCTAATCCAATCAAATATCAAAGTGATTTGGAAAAGCGCTCGCAACAATTGGCTGTGTTAGAGGAAGATATGGAACCAAGTGCAGAAGATGGAACTGAAAATTGTAAAGATTCATCAACAATTGGCACACTTAAAAAAGACATTAAACCAAGTAGTTCCGCATCAAGTAGTCCCAAACATAGATCAAGTATAAGTGCAACAACAGCACATTCAACTATTGAGACTTCTGCTATTGACAACACTCCACTTCCTGTTTCCGATAATAATCTTCTTGTCGCCTCTAGTAGCCTTAATGTCAGTTCATCACAAATTGCAACAGCAAACAGTCCTTCCTTATCACAGCCCACTGAATCATCAAAAATTGCAACTTTACCTCGCTCTCAAACTGACAACATGCCAAACGAAGCAGATGACATTATTGCCGAAACATTAGAGAAAATTCTTGAACATAAATCGATCAGAGAAAAGCGAGAAACTCTCGAAAAGAAAATTCGTTTGCTTAAAAAGAATCATGATAAAAAGAAAGTTGAATTAATGCAGAATGATATTGGAGAAGCTAAAAAATCATCAATTAATAAACTTGTAAAGAAGTTGAGCAGTAAAAATATGTAAGTTGTCATGAATTTGTTAAATAATATAAATTTAAATCCTGGGTGGTGCAACAAGGAAAAATGACCATTGTTTTAAGTTTAGAAAAATTTTAAATAATTTAAAAATTCAAAAATTTTTGAACGCACTCTAGCACAAAATTTTGGTAAATTCATTTAAATTGTCTTTAGCTTGAATAAAAATAATGTAATGAAGCTTAATAAAAGCAAATCAAATCAACAAAAGTAAATTAATTGAGAATTCATTAAGATTGAAATAAAATAAAATGTAACGGTTTTTTTAAAATCAACAAGTGCGCAGTAATTTAAAATAGGGACCAATAACAGACAAAAAATCTTCATTGCACGCCCCAGGATTCAAATTATTTCTTTGATTATCAGACATTTTTTTAAATATCCATTTTATTAATTTTATTTAAAGGGACGTAAACATTCCAATACCACCTTGTCCTCCACTCAACGATGATTCAACAAATGAACGTCTAAAAAATCTCTGTCGTGAGCATGCGGTATCATATCGCGAAAACTTGGAAAAATATCATGAGCAGATATTTACGATAGCTGAAAATCTGTTACAAAAATCTCAAGAAAATCAAATGCAGATGTTGAAAAAATTGCAAGAAAAAGAGACAAGCGAGGTAATGCGTCAATTGCAGCATTCCAGAAAGTCGGAGGTTAAGAAGTTGACATTAGTTCATAAGGACAAAGACGAGCTTGAAAGAATGAAGCGCGAAGTGGCTTCAACAGTAGTTGAGAAGGGTGTGGCAGAACGAGTTCGACTAACTGCAAATTATGAGAAAAGGAAAGAGGAGCTACAAAAGCAACATGAAGCTGTACGCGCAACATTGCTCGAGCAGAAAGAAAAGGTAAGAATGGCTTGAAGCAAAACATGTGTGTAAATATTAAAAGGAAATTGCACGAGTTGCTATGAACATCGAAAATAAACAATGAAAATTTTCATTTACTTGTTCACAGATAAAGTCAATGTTGGAAAAGGATGTGAATAGTCAGGCATGTGCCTCATCAGAATCGACCATGAACTTCTTTAATGCCCTCATCCCGCCTACGTCATCAGCGAGTAGCATGAGTTTGTCAACGGACACGTCAAATCTTAATGACGTGCAAGCGAGTACAAATTGCTATAAAACTTAATTATTAACTTTAATCGTCGTCGTAATGAGAAAATTAAAGTAAGCACGAAACGTGGCACTCACGTCTCAAATTATAGTATATAAATACTAAAAAAATGAAATTCTTTTTGTAAAATCGATTCCTTTACGTTTTTTCCTTGTTTTTAGTTCACTTGAATAAATTCAATTTGAAAATCAAGTCAAAAATTTAAATATAAGTAATGAGAAACGTTTTTTGGTGTCGCAGAAATTGCATAAAATGCGATTACATTTTCCTGAATGGCCTAAAAACACTTTAATGAAAAAAAAAGTATATTTAAAGAATAAATTATTGGAAAAAAAGAAAATGAAAACTATAAGACATTTAAAAAAGGTTGTTGATGTTTTTTGAATACACACAAAACTTACAAAAGAATCTAATATTAATTACTTAATGAATCCCAATATATTGTTAAAGAAAATTCGCTTTATTATGATTATCAATGCAAACAATTCTCTCACTCAAATAAAAAGTCCTTTTGTTTGAGCATAATACAAAATTGTAATAATGAATAAATTATTAATTCTCATATCGAAAATGAAACATTAGTATTAATGAGAAATGTTCCCACACACAAAACTGAATGTGCGAATAATGAATAAAAATATTTTGGAATAAAAAACCCCTTCGTAAAAATTAAAAGCTTTAAATATATGAGAAAAGAAAAAAATGGTTATTCAAATTGAAATTTTATTTCTCTTCTTTTTTTTGATGTCTGCAGAATTTTTATTTTGCGTTCTACGCAAATCAAAATTACATTCAGCACTGCTTTTGCATATTAAATATTAAATGTACGCCATTAGCAAGTGAGTAATTTCAATTGCAAATATAAGATAAATTGCCAGTGAATAAATTGTCTGATGTTAAGAAAAAGTTTAGTTGTTCAATATCGCGTTTGTCTTCGTTTTATTTGCTGGTTTCATAAATTACATTCATTTGTAATTGCTTTTAGTAGAAAAGGATTTTCACGTGTTTGAATGACGTCTAAAGGAGAAAAATAAGTACATACAAACACACACAGTAAGTTGCAAAAGAGAAAGAAGAATTAACACAATTAGTATTCTTTATGACAATAAATTTAGCTTCTTTCTTATTTTCCAATTACCCTGCTGGGAGAAAGAGAGAGAGGAAATGAGCAAAAAAAGATAAAAATTGATTTCATGACGCAAATTGAAGCGAAAAGCCTTGCACATACATACACGCAAACATTCACAATACTGATAGCAACAATGAAGATAAAAAGCTTCAAAATCAATTTCTTATTAAGATATGCGGTTGAGGCAACATGGGACTAAAATAATTTAATTAGCATTTGCTTCTGAATTTAATTTTTTTGAACAATCTTTTATCATTTTCTCCATGATAAAATTTATTTGATTCATGAACGCGTGAAATTTATTGACATCAATTAAAAACATTTACCAGACGAAATAAGAAATTTAAGTTAAGTAAATTTAAAGCTTGATGTTTTTTGATAAAATTTACCAACGTTTGTTTACTTCGAAAAAAAGAAAAGAGAAAGAAAGCTTTAGGCAGAGCGAACATAGAGAGAATTCTTATGAGAGAATGTTTATCTTTGCTGATGTGAAATAAATAATGAAATTATGCGAACGTCGCCTTCATCTTGTTATTTGCCATAAATTCATTTTCAATCAGTTGATGACGCCATTTCAACGTGTTCATGTACACGCTTCTAACTTTTATCATAACTAAGAGGATTTTATTCTTATCATACGTATGAAATTATGATTTATGATGTTTTAATGCAACAGTAAACAGCTAAGTAAAATCTTTTTACGCTTTCTTCTTCTTTTTTGGCACATACTCACGTAGCAAATACAATACGATAAGCGTTTCAATGCTTGATGAAAAGTCGCTCAAAAGCTTCTTAATGAGTGTTAAAATCGTTCCTTGTCTCTTTCATATCGATATGAAAATAAGTAGGAAGAATATGTACAGTGAAGAAAACTCAAAATAAAATATTCATAATAATTTTCTCTCACTCGAGCGTGAATATTTTGCATTAGTAAAATTTGTATTTAAATATTTATTTTGCGGAGGAATGAAGCTTAATAAATCTCGAATTTTCATCTTCATTCACTCAAGTTGTTATTGCTTAAATTTTATGATAACTGTGTAGGTGATTGTTCTTTATTTTCTTATCCAAGTTAAGACACTTAAAAGTGGAGTTTACTTTGAAAATTATTTCAAGAGTGTCTTTACCTTGTTATGACCACGTTATGACTGACAGTCAATTTTCTTCTTTTTCCAATTAAATTGCCAAAGAACTTATAAATCCCACTTCACAATTTTTAAGGCTTTAGGGAAAATCCTACTCGAAAGCGGCAACCAGCTGATCATTGATTAGAGACATAAAGACATCATAATCCTCGTAACAAGCTCAAAATATTGTACACTCTATTCAACAACGCAAATCCTTTATTGCTATCATCTTGGATGAAAATTATTACAATTTTATATTTTTAAGCAAACAATGCAAGTAATTTTAATTTTCTTCTCTATTTAAATAATGATATTGTTCATTGTGCATTGTTGTTTATATTTTTTACTTGTAGCATCATCAACAGGAAATAAGAACAGCAAAAAAAGAAAGAAAATATCTAGCATATCTTTTCCCTTTTTAATTAAATAACGTAATTAAATATGACCACAAAAAAGAAAACATTTCTCTTCCTAGGGTGCACAATGACAATGAAATAAATTTTTTTCTCTTTTGCAGTATAATAATAATCGCAAAATGATGCTTTCGTGCGCTATAAAAAGTTAAATGAGAAACGAAATTAATTTCGCGTTCGTGTATTTCTTTGCCATCCTCTCAAACTGACATGTATGTATGCGTGTGAAGCTGCTTTTTTTAGACACAAGAATGGGAAAATTTTCTTTTTATTTTTGCTCTTTTCTTTCTTCCTCTTTATTGTACAAGTTATATATTTTTTTTATTCTTAACCATGCTTCACCATCAGCTGGTCTGATGGCATAGAAACGGAAAATTTATGCATTAAAAAATTATCTCATTAAATTTGTTGCGCTTTGCCCTTGAAAGAGGTTATTATGTGATAATATCAAAAAAGGAAAAGAATTGAGGAAAATTCTTAAAAGAATTAGGAACTGCTTTTTCTTTTTTATTTTTTTAAATCTTGCTTATTTATACTATCGTGATATGTAAACTCTTTTTGTCAAAATCTCTTTGCTTAACCATTTATACAGAGAAAAATATTTTATAACTGGCATAAAATTTTTGAGATTCGTCCCTATAAAGTCAAATTTATTAGCGTCAAAAAGAAAATTTATAAGTGTTATAATTTATTTTATGACAGTTATGAAAGTTTTATAACAGTAATAAATGTTTTTATAACTGCCATAAAAATTTTATAACACTTATAAATTTTCTTTTTAAGCCTTAAATTTTACTTTATAGGGACAAATCTAAAAAACTTTATGCCAGTTATAAAATATTTTTCTCCGTATATAAAATGTATTCACCAAAAAAAGAAGAACAATTGTAATAAAATATTTATAAAAGAAAATTTAAATCAAATAGATAAAGTGTTGATATATGAAAAAATATGTAAAATTATTCTTACAAAATGATAAAAATATTCGACTCTTTTAAGAATAAAATGATCTGAAATAAATTTAGTAAAAATTATGAGAGAATAAAAAATGAAATTTGTAAAATTGCAACGCATTTTGAATTGATGTCTGTAGAATTATCTAAATGAAAAAGTATTAAAATTTTCATGAAGATAAAAACGAGCTGATCAATCAACAATATAATTAAATTGATTTTTTTGGCTTTGGAAACTGTGGAAAAAGTTGCTACCAAGTGAATGAAGAAAATTTTCAACAGATTACATTTCAATCTGTTGCTTCGTCACTTGACCAATTTATCTAAAAGAATCCAAATCGATTATAAAGGAAAACTTTTATTTTTTATGTGCGATGAAGAATTGAAGAGAATTAAATTATTTCGAATTAAAGAAAAAGCTTCTCAACGCCAATCTAATTTCATTTCTTTTGATATTTCGACTTCAATAGTGTTCTATGTTCTCTAATGAATTCCCAGCGGCAATTCACAATTGAATGAGGGAATTTTTTCATGTCTTCTTCGCATTTGTTCTTTCGTTCTCTTTCTTTTGTTATTAAGTGGACAAACTTTCGTCACAGCATGAATTCTTTTAAAGAAGAAGAAAAAAAATAACGTCATTTAGTTTATTTTCTTTCTTATTTTTTCTTAGGAATTGAACACCATAGGCAGCTAAAGAGAATGAATGAAAAGAAAGTTTAATGAAATAAAAGAAAATTCTCTAAAAGTAATTTTTTCATTTCTTATTCAGAGATGACTCTTGTTTGAAAAATTTTCAATAAGTCTTCAAGTTGACAATCATTAAAAACATTGTATAAACATAATGTTGTTTTAATTCTCTAATATGATAATATTGTATAAGCAGCCAATGTCGTCTATATCAAATTGCAATAAAAGATGAAAAATTAAACTTTTTGAGACGACAAAAAAAAAATCTTTCATCTTTTTTGTGACATTCAATCAATTGTCGTTGAATTAAAATTAGCAAGCAACAAAAAACCCTTGTAAATATAAAGAATTGTTGAATCAAATGACCACGGTCGGAAATTAACATTTTTCTTCGATGAAAATAAAAAAAATACACAGAGAAAGTAATAAAAGAATCATTAAGAGAAAAAAGAAAATTTTTACAACAAAAAAAGAGAGAAAGAAAGTTTTTGAAGTGTGAAAAGGCTTTGAAAGAGAAATTTGTTGATGAAGGATAAACACACTTACTTACTTATTTACATAGTCATCTTCAGTATAATTATTCATTTATCATAGCTTAACAGAAGTAAAAAATGAAAGAAATAGTAAAAAGAAAATCACTGCACAATCAGTTAACTTTTTTGATGGAGATAAAAAAAGAATATCTTGAAAAATTATCGCAATACATTCTAGTCAGACTATAAATAAATACAAAACTTACAACACATGCCTTAAAAAAAAATATTATCCGATGAGAAACAAGTTTATTTTTATGTTTGCCTTTTTTTATTGTGCTAAAAGAAGCAAAATTGAGTGAGAAATGAATAAAAAAGAACTAAACAAAAAAGCACCAGCAGCAAAAAAAAGTTTCTTGGATGTGTATGAAATGTAGAAAAGAAAATAAAGAATTTTTTTTGAAGAATGATAAATTAACCAAAACAAACTGCTTTTCGATGTCAAAATTTTTTTCCCTCATTTTTATGTTTCCTTGAATGTCAGTGTCCTTGTGAATGTATGTGACCAATCCTCAATGTTTTTCGTTTTACATTTTTACTAAAAACTTCATTCGAATGAAGAGATGGAAAGAAATTGATTTATTTTATGAGTAGCAAAGAAATCAATAATAACAACTGAAAAAGGCTTCTCTTTATAAATAAATTAAAAACTTTTTGAGAATCTGTTATGATCGCAGTACTATGTAAAATTCTGTTGAAAATAGACACAAATGGAAATTAAATTTTGTCTCTTCATTCATTTCAATATTGTGCTTTTAATGTTCCTACTTATCAGTGTTTCAAAATCTTCTTTCGTTCTTCTTTTTGTGCATAAAATAACGAAAATATTAAAGATATTTTATTGAAATGGTACAGAAGATTTTTTTTGATTTGTTTTTTCTCGGACGATAAACCACCACAAAATAAATAATAAAAGAATGAATGGAAGGAATGAAAATAAATTAGAAATATTGCATAACATATATGAAAATCATAAATGAGAGAAAAAGTCAAGCGAGAAAATTTCTGATTAACTTGAATTACGAAAAGTGCTTGAGGAGAGAAATATCATGCATGTGTAAATAATATAAAACCATGATTTGTTGATTTCTCGAAATTTAAGAAAGAAAAATTCGCTTTTTCATCATCGCAATCAACACGAATAAATTTAAATTTTATTAAGTTTTACTAATTTGAATTTAAAATTTGAGAAATAAAATTTTTTATCTTGTTGATTGTTCATATGATGGAAATTTTTGCTTTCGCTCTGTCAATCACATAAAATTTCTCTTGTGACGCGAATATTTATGAAGGAAAAAATTTCTTTAAAAATGAAAGGCAATAGAACTAATAAATTTCATAAACAGAAATTCCTAACTAACCCAATAAAAATCTTAAGTATAATAAAAACTCAACATTTAATCTCTGTCTCTCTCGTTCTTCTTTTTAGGATTATGTGCCTTTTCATTGTAGACATGACGAGAAATAAAGAGAAAGGATGTAGTGAAAATAAATAATTTATTGAACAGAAAGTACATTGTTGATATTTATATTTCCTCATTAATTCCCTTTTTACTATGAACTTAATCTCTCATTCCATTATAATGAAAAATTCATTCATTCCTTTTCAAGTTATAAAACATTTTAATCTTTCAACATAAAATAGAAATAAAATAAAATTCTGTTGCAGAAATTTCTCATTCAATTGTCTTTCTGTCTTGCATAAATTTATTAAAATAAAACACTATAAAAGAAAATATGATGATGTGTCTGAAAACTTTCTACCTAAAATTGCTTAAGGGTGAAAAATTTTTGAATAGACGTTGATGATGAAATAATTAAATTTTAAACTGTTCTCTGTGCTTAATTTGAAATAAAAATAATGCGAAATTTCAATTTAGACTTGAAAATAATTTTTTTTTATAAAATTCAATTTAAAGGCACAATCTGAAAAATTCATCTTTTTTCAACATTTACCTTCACATTGACAATTCACATAAAATTGAATTTTGCATACAAATCGCCTAGAACAAAAAGAAAGATAAGAAAAATTTCATCATTAATTCAATTCATGAGAATACGAAGTTGAAAGACAGAAAAAAAGAAGAAATAGTAAAATTGATAATGAAGCAACTCATAGTCACAACATAAATTTATGCAAATTGAACAAAGATCCTTTTTTGTCTCTTTTTTCTTATACATATAGTCATCATAATCTCACACATTCATACATAGATTTTTCTTCCTACTCTCAATGATGAAGGAATCTTTTAAGAAAGACGAAAAACTGAGAAAATTGAATATGAAGAAGCACAAAAAATTGGAAGAAATTTTTTTTGTTATAATTTTGTAAAGAAAGAAAATTTGCCAAAGCATTATCTGTGAATCATGTTATTTTCATCAATTTTTTTCTAACCTGATATTGTATTTATGATGGAAAAGGTTTTTTGTAAAGTTTTTCTTTTTCACTTGTTGTGAGTCTCATCTGTAAAAAAATTAACTCACTTATGAATAAAGGAAAATTTTGTCATATGAATGAAGATTAGAAGAATTTGAAGAAGGAAGTTTATCGAAGAATGAGTCTAAACAATAACAAAAAGTGTATTTATTAAGGATTTTGTCTCTCTCTCTCGTTTAGCTATCGACAATTAATTTCTTGAATAAAAAAAATTGTAAAGTCATTAACATTTCATGAATAAAACAAGAGGAAAAAATTCATTGAAAGAAGATAAACTTAGCGATAAATACAGAAAAATAAAGAAAAATTGTTGTGATTAAACATTGAAAACTGATGAAGAAAAAAAAATAAAATGAAGAAAATTTGAAATTGAAAAACTTTTTTGTACTCTTTTTCTTATTCACTCGCGTTAAATGGTTTTATATCTATTCCATAGAAAATTTATTTGTTTTGATGAAACTTCTCTTTTTTTCAGAATTAAGTTCTTTAATTATGAAAGTTAAATGAATGCTTTCAAGCAATTAAAATGTGCAAAGTTTTTCATTTCATCATTTGTAATAGAGTTAGTAAATATTATGAACTAAAAGCTTTTCTATTACCAAAGATACACAAGAAACATTTAAATTTTTCATCTATTAGAATGTCAATATTTACTAAATCAAATTTACGAAGCCATCACATGCAGAAAACAATCACGGAAAATTTGTGTCACCATCAGCGAAATTCATCTAAAATGCATTTGTCATGAAAATAAACATTTCCACAAAAACAGTCTTTTTATTGGTTTAAATGTACTTTTTCTGTCTCTTTACTCGTCCACATTCTCATTTCATAGCTATGGTTTGATTTATCAATAAATATTGTGTTTAAACAAATAAACAGTTGGTAAGTGATTGAAAATTTCCTGGTAGTTTCACTCGATGAATTTGATGGTTAAAAATTTAAAATCAAACGTATTTCACACCCCTTTTCGAAATGTTTCTGAAATTTCGAATGTTTCGAAATGAATTTTCGAAAAAATGTTTGCAAAAATATCAATATTATTGATTATTAATAGATTTTGCTGTAAAGTAATAATTGATTTAGTCAAATTACATTACCTTTTGCATTAAGAGCTATTAATAATTAGCTAAGTGTTGATATTTAAAGTTTTTATCAACAATTTTTTTTCATTTCAAACGATTTCGAAAGAAAACATTTTACACCCCTAGGCTTTTTTTTTTTTCAAAAAAAGCCCCTAACGGTCGCGTGAAACTACCAGGCATTTAAGAAATATTTCAGGTTGATAGCTTCACTTACTCTCTCGTTAGTATTTTATAAAACATACATTAACTGATGAAATTCTCGAATGCAATTTTCATTAAATACCAATTTAAATTCAAAATTGAATCCGAGAGTGAAAACTTTCAATGCATTGATTGATGTGAAAATTGTTGTTGTTAAACAACTTTGAATATTTTATTCAATACAAAATCGTTAAAGCAAGATGATGATAAGCAAGCTATCTATCTACTTATAAGAAACCATTTCTCAGCGGATACCAAAGCATAGAACAAGACAAAACCGACAATAGAATGTTAGCTCGTTAATCAACTCATCGATTTTTTATTACATTCCTGTAGCTTCGTCTAAAAAACGATGTTGAAATAGAGAAAAAGCTCCAATGTAATTTTCTTGTAAAAGCAATTTGCATATAACTTGTCTAAACGATTACTGCTTCACAATTCTCATAACAATGCGGTTGTGCAATTTTTGAGTGATTTCTCAAGAGCTTCACAGTGTGAATTTTGTGTTTATAAATGCGAACTTTAAAGTTAGGGCATTCATGCAGGCTCTCATATAAGTACGTATGATGATGATGATGAATTGCTGTGGTTTGTGTGTATTCCTGTATGCATGTTTGAAATTGCGGTGTAAAATTGTTGATTGCTGCGCGTCAAAATTTTAATAAATCATAGAGCTATGAAAAGTTATTACACCAGTCTAAGGATGTTATTAAAATTGAAAATAAATTGCGTTGTTTATTGATTTATGGAAATTTCTGGAATAAAAGTTACTGTAACTTTAGTATGAATGATAGCAATTGACTTTTTTTATTATTCCCTTCAATATCAATTTCTTACGATATTAGATTTCGATTACAACAAGTTTAAAAACATCACTCTCTTTGGGAAATTCAAACATAAGTGCACACAACAATGGATGATGTGCATTTGTTATAATTGCATAATCTCAATGTATATATGATATGATATTGTATGAAAAGTGTCAAACATACATAAAAGATGATAACAGACTCTATCATTTTATGCATTCTAACAACACACATATATTAAATCGCGAATTGTTCATGCATAAATAAATTTCTTTCGAATATAACATAAATGTATGTCATGTTCACAGTATGTTATGAATTTTTAATATTTATATCACTTTCATGTTGAAATCTAAATTGAATTTCTGTAAACAACAAAAAAACCACATGAGTTCATTAAAGAACATAATATTAAAGTGAAAATTCTTCTTTCCATAATGTCTTAAATATTTAATTGATCAAAATCATCAATCCATAAAATCTGATGAGATTAAACTATCAGATTTATTCAATATTCCATCAAACATTTCAACAAACAATCATTCTAATAATCACTTTCCTATCTTTTCCTTAATTAAAAATAAAAGAACAAAAGCTTCCAATTTCTGAATTTGATAACCTTGATTGCATTTAAGGAAACGACAGCATGTGAATTTCCAAATAGATTATCTAAGAAGCTGCAAAATTGCTTTCATTATTACCTGCAATATGAATTTTGTGTTTGTGTGTATACATGAAGATAATGCGACGTAAGAGAAGCAAGGAACTAGGGGTTCCTTTTTCGGGATCGGGATCGGGAAATCCCGAAAGCTGAATCTTAAAAAAAATTTTAATTTTTATTATAAAATATATTCTCATTGCTTATTATTTATAAAAAAACAACTATAATATGCTTAAGGGTAATTCTCTGAATAAACGGAAATCGAAAAAAGCGCTTTATAACTAAGCAAGGATACTCGATGATTTTAACAATTTTTTACGATCTTTTGCAATCTTCCAATCTTTGTTAAATTTTGTCATTTTAAAACATTTTCTTACTCGTCTCACTATAGATTAGCATCTATTATCATATGTTTTACACTTATCAAACGTTTAGATGAAGTATCAATTGATAAGTCTAGAGAAATTAACAAAATTTTAGGGTTCGGACAACCTGCGCAGGTAAATTTTCCGAACCCCTGAAAATTTTAATTTGATTTCTTTGTTTATAAATTTCGAAATTTTTCAAAAAAAAATTTTCGAACATAAACAAAAAGAAATTTGCAATTTCAGCTAAACAACAGCCTTAAGCTGTAGTATTCTAGTAGAAAATGATAATAAAAGATGGCAAAAGACCTTTATGTGTACATTAGATCATTCAATTCAACGAAAAATGCGAATTTTGTCAAATCAAAATTATGCGATTTTTTACGGTCTTTTGCGATCATTCGAGATCTTTTTTCGAGTGTCCCCGTCTTCCCTCGAATAAAAGGACCGGTCCTTGTATTCAAGGGTGAAGGATTTTTCGATTTTTCAATTTTCAGAAACATACCCTTGAATAAAAGGACCATTTGAATAGAAGGACTACTTTTAAAAAATACGTTAAAAATTTTTAATTTAATTGGAAAATTCATAAAAATTTATGGATTTGAAGCAAAAACTCGCTGAATATAATGAAGTTTTAATTAAGTGAATAATTTTTTAGCAAAAAAAAAATATGAAATATTCATAATTTCATGAACCTTAATTTTCCGTTCCAAAAAATTTCAAAATTTTTCGATTTCAAAAACATAATCTTGAATAGAAGGACCGGTTCTTCTATTCGAATAGAAGGACCGGTGGTCCTTTTATTTGAATACAAGACCCGGTCCTTTTATTCGAGGGAAGACGGTAGTCTGGCATTGTAATTCTTTCTCTACTTGTTTTCGCGCAAAAATTTTGATTTTTAATAAACAAATCTTCAAATTTATTTATGATATTTATTCATAATTAAAATTGTTACATGCAACTAATTGAGTAAAAAGATGAGCTTTTCAATCATTGTAATAATGAATAACATGCTAAATTGCATTTGAGTTGAAGTAAAAGAAACGACATATATGTTTTTAAAAATTCTTGAATCCCTTTCTTTAGTCTCCAAAAACCAAAAAATGTTACTAAATAACCACATTTTTTTCTATAAATCGTTGATAATAAATAAATGGGAAAAAAATTTTTTCAAAAAATTTTTTGTGACAAAATATCGGGATCGGGATTCCGATCCCGATTCCGAAATTTATCCGGGATAAAATTCTCTCTCTTTATTTCAGAGTTAAGTAATTTAAATTTTTATTAAAATGAGCATTCATAAAATTTTTCTTCTTTCACTGTAACTTTTTATAACCTAAAAACTTTAAAAATTTTTTAAAAATAAATATTTCCAAACTCTGAATTTATTTCATTTCACTATATCTAAATTTCTGGCAATTAAATCTTCTTTAATATATATTTCTGTGGCAAATGCTTGCCTGTGTTTGATATAGAGAATGCATTGCAGTAGAAGTTATTGAAAATGGACTAATGCAATTCATATAGAGTCACTTAAACTTTTTTAATCGCAATAGGATGGAACATTTTAAATTTTTTTAAAAGTAAAATAGAGAATTAGAAAATTTTTTATGCATATACATACACTCGAAGGATCATCGAGGTGTTTGTTTATTAAAACCTGACTCTTTTTCAATTAAGAGTAGTTGTTAGATGAAGAAAATCCCTTTTTGTTATTGCTATCGCAGCAATAAAATACCAACACCCTACTGAGCAACACACGTTAGCTAATCGATTTTTCCTACTTCGAGTGCACTTTGAAATGTGGATACTTGAAGCAGCAGATGCTAACAACAAAGTTGAACTCAATGATGAATAATGTGGAACACTTATCTCGGCACGATTTTTGTTTATTCATCATAAATGCAGCGAAGTTGAAGATTTTAATCAGATGCATGTTGGCAAAAGGACTTTCAATGACTTAATTATATTATATGCTTTGAGTAGTTGACTGAACTTTTATTTTCCTTTTTAGAGCAGAATAATGAGGCAATCTTGAGCTCGTTATCATAATTTTATCTTTATTAGGGAAAATATTGTCGCAGCAGTATCAATGAAAAGGAACTTCTTGAATCTTTAATAACATGATGATACTTGAATAGGGAAAAATTGTTATAATATAAAAAGTACTTTTGTCTAATTTAAATTTGATAAGTTTAACAAAAATTCAGGTGCAAAATCACAATTGAAAAGTCATTAAACTTTTTATTTTGCCTAAATCTACAGTTTATTATTCTCATCATTAAGTTTTCATTATAATTGAGTTCGTAAACTGCAACTAGTTGCATGAAGATTATTTCAGTATAAAAGATTTTAAATACTTTATGCAGATTATGAGTGTTTAAAAATGAACAAAAAAGCGAAAAATTGTGGTATGCATATGTGAACTGTTGTTGACAGATTTATTACATATTTTTACACTCTTTGGATTTGGAAATATGGTAGTGAAAATTTGCATTCACTTTATGCCTAACAATGATGGCGTTGAATGAAAAGAGGAAGATAATAACGAGCATAGACAAAAGGATCAATGTGTCATATATAAGAAGAGTGAACTTGAACTCACTTTGATTTTTTTTGTGTTTGTAAATATTTTACATTGTTCTATACGTGATATTTTATATACTTTGTGCATGCACTCAAAAAAATTTTATTTACAAAAGAGCTTTAATTATGATGGTATTGTATTATGAGTTTTTTTGTTTAATGTTTTGTAACATTGAAATCATCGATATAAATACAATTCAAAAGCAACAATGAAGGTATATGCAAAACTCATTGAATTGTCATTTACAGTCACATCAAACGAAATTTAATTGTACTCTCAAGAATTCTATGAAAATATGAATTTCATGCTTTCTTTATTTATTGATTTTTAAAAAAGACTTTTTTGGAAAAGAATCTAAATGATTAAAATAGTTGTTTTTGGACTAAATTGATGAGAATAAAGGATTGATGAATGAAAGCTGACTCTATTGAATTTAGTAAAGAGTTTTTATAGCATAAATGCTCAGTGGAATTTCAAAATGCTTTCTCGATTCACTCATATGTGAATACATGACGAAAGAAAATAAAGATTTTTAATGAAACGATGAGAATTCTAGATCTTTCTTTATTTTTGATGAATTTGCAGCACATCCGAAAGCACTTTTCTTTCTTATTCGTCTATATTCAGTTCAAATAAAGCATGATTAATGAATGACCGCGCCATTCTATCTAAGCAAATAGTACAGAAAGGAGTAGAATAAGTGATAAGACATGACTTTCATTTTTAAATGAGATCACGACGCATTGAAATCTTAAAAAAAAGAAAAATACTATTCAATTTCCTTGATTAAATTTTCGAATGAGAATCTGCAAATGTTTATACAAAAACTATTTTATTCATTATATAAAATTCCCTCAATGTTTTATTAAAATGCCATAAAACACAACAAACAATAGAAACCAATCAAGTATCTTTTTATTAATGGCCGTCTGTATCATTCTCTTTCTTTTCTTTTAATAGCGATAAATCGATTAGAAAACAATTACAATTGCAATTTGTGACTGGACATTCGGTATTTTTCTTAAACCATTCAGAAATGTGAACTAGATGACCACCATGACGACAACTCTGACACCAAGTAAACCAAGATTTGATGTTGCGTGATTTGATATTAGTTGGATTATAGAAATTTGATGGCAATGATGTTCCCATATGTAGCAAACAGAGAGAACAGCGTGGTAAAGGCTTTCGGCAGTTTGGGCAACTTGATAGTTTACTTGTTTGCATTTGATTCCTTACACGTGCATCTTCTTGAATAGCTGCCGCTGAAACTGATTTTCCACAAAATGAACAAAGTAAAAAGACTGATTTCGGTATTTTTTGAGAAGTTCTTGCTGAAGCTATCGAGATATCAAATGCAGCACGTTTTTCAAACATCTCCCAAGTGTTCATAAGGTTCCGTAAAATTGCAATCCAACTTTGTAGTCGATTGTCTGTTTGCAAATCAGCTGGTAATATCTTTTGTCCAATCAATGCTGCTGTCTGTACATCGTCTGTTCTATCAACAAATGCCTGCAGCAATTGAATGCCATCAATTGTGGCGCCAGTAACAAGTAATCCACTTAAATCTCCACGCTCAATACAATTCTGAATCATGTGCTTCACGTACTCTGATAGTTGACGGTCGCTTAGGAACGTGCAAGCAAAAGCCATTCGATCACTAATTGAAACACCATCCTCGTATAGCACACCTGCATAAGTGTCATCAGAGAGAAATGAAAAAATAGCACGTAAGTATGCATCTTCGATCTGTGCTGAACTGCATTGAAGCTTCCATACGCTTCCAGTATTATAACCAGCTAAAGCGATTGCTGACATTCTTAGTGAACTTTTTTCCTCTTCCATTTCATTTGCACCGCGTCCCAAAATATCACATGCTAATCGAATTTTTAAATGAAAGACTGCAAGCATGGCAGCCCGCGTGAAACGTTTCTTTTTACAAAGTTCCTCAATATACATCTGTAAGTTTCCACTCATATCATTCTTATCGAAATTCATCCAACCACAAAGCTCTTTTGCAAATTCTCTTTCCTCGCTTTTGTAAATACGAATTGTAGCGCCCGAAGGAAAATCCTGAAAAGATCTCGTTTCAACCGCAGATTGTGCTATCGTAAGTTCATTACTTTTTGAGTCAATTCCCAAGATAGTCCGCAAGCCAATAAAGCAATCTTGTGCTGACATTTGCCCGAGCATTTTCCAAACGCTTGCTAAAGTTGAATCCATGCTAACTTTTGCATTTCTTTCAAAGTCCATTTGTCCATAATCTTGTAGAATTCTTTGTTGAAAAAGTTCTGAAATATCACCATCAATGTAATTAGCATTTGGATACCATGAATTTGTTGAATTTGTTGGTGACGATGGTGGTGATGAGACTGGAATGTCACGAATTTCGTTATGAGTCGGTGCATAAACTTTATTCCATTTATCAAAAACTGCAATTCTACGTTGCGGCACATCGAATTCCATAAGCAAAATTGAATTATTTGAATTTGATGCACTGCAAATCATTCGATTTGATGAAATTTTTGGATGCCAGCAAATGTTTTCAAGTGCAGTTGCTTTAGTTTGTAATTGATGTTTATTTTTTCGATCAACAATTTCAAATGGAGCAATAACTCGTTTAACAAAATGTGTGCTATCATTGTCCTCTTCTGTTCCATTTCCATGTATATCAATTATATTGATAGTTAACGAGTTATCTTTTTGAAGGCACAAGAGGCAATTTTGAGACGATGAACACCACGATATTTGAGCGAGATTGTTAGCCAATTGAAATTGATTTAGAGGTTCAGTGAACTTCCGAAGGTCAAAAATGTTTACAACATTATCGTAATAACTTGCTAATAAACGATTATTTGATGATATTGTTAATCCGCAAACTGCTCGAGTGTTGACGGTTTGAACTTGATTTGCTCGCAGATCCATAAATTTAATATACTTTGAACTCATACCTGCTATGAGATTTTTTCGTGAGTCCCAACAAAGTGAATGCGCTGATTCACTGAGACCAATCAGATTTACAATTGAACTTTCACTAGGTTGGCCTCGAGAAATGTCCCAGACTGATATTGAATGATCGAATTTATTCTTATCAAATCCCATTGCCAATAAATTCTGTTCTTGCTCATTCCATGCAAGTGAAAGTGATGGTCGATTTTGACGAGGAGTAAATTCAAGATTGATCTCATTTTTTGGCTCAAAATCTACAATCATCACTTTTCCCGAGACTTGACCAGTTGCTACTAACAATTCATTTTCATGAAATGATGTTGCAATGCACTTAATGTACTGGTAGCGTTTTTCTGAGTTGAGGTAAGTGAGGGTTGAATTATGTTGACTGATGAATTTTATTTGGTCTAAAATTGAATTTCATTGAAAAAGTCATTTTATATTGATAAGAAATGTTTCGGCGCATTTTTAACTTACTTATTGTTTGTGGCTTTGGATCATCATAAATTCTAAAATCTTCAACATTATCGCGTTCTTTTAATTGAAAAAGACTTACTTCAGATCCTGTCGCAAGTGCGAATTTGTCTTTAGAATTTTTAAAATAGCTTATCATTTTATTAGAATATTTTTTCACAATTTACATTGCCAGGGATTGATTAAAGGCAGGAATGGATGACAACTTGTAAAAAATTAAAATAGACTAAATTTGAAAAGAATTTTAAATGAAATGTCAAAAATCTTGAGTTTTCACCTTAATCGTTAATTTTAAAGAATTAAAAACTTTAATAAACTTTACATTCTACCTGAATGCTTTAATAACATTTCTCAATTTTATTACACTAATTTGTCGATCCCTGCATTTTAGTCATCTCAGTTTATCAGTAAACAGCTGATTTTTATTTTCATGATTTAAATTTTATTATTTTTTATTATTTATTGCTAACATGTTGAGTAAACTCATCAATTTATCAGTGAAGCATATCATTAGAAAGAATTCAAGATGCTTATCTATGAATGTCAATGCCAAACAAACGATCAACTACAAAAAATCAATAGCACTCGGCTGTGGTGGTATCTTAGGTGCATTTGTATCGTATGATGCTCTTTTTCTTGATTATGAAAATATTGGTGAGTTCAAAAACACTCACAAATGTTTTTCATTCAATACTTTGCAACTCATTATTGTTTTATCAGGTGCTGCACTTCGTTTTTTACGATCAGCTAAAATAGCAATACAAATGTCGTTAGATTATAAAATTGGTCTTTTTAATTTGAAAGAAGGAACAGAAGAATATGAACATAAATTGAAAGAAATTCATCTAAAAGCTGCAAACAGATTACTTGAAGGATGCTTACTTAATGGTGGACTTTATATAAAAATTGGTCAAGGGTTTTCAGCAATCAATCATATTCTTCCTATTGAATACACTGAAACATTAAAAAAACTTGAAGACAAATGTCTAGTGAGAAAAAAAGATGAAGTCAAAAAGTTATTTATGGAAGATTTTAATCAAACGCCAGATGAATTATTTTCTGAATTTGATTATAACCCAATTGCAGCTGCTTCATTAGCGCAGGTATTTCGTGCAAAAACAAAAAATGGTGATGACGTCGCGGTCAAAGTTCAATATATTGATTTACAAAAGAGATTTCGTGGTGATGTGAATACAATTCTTTTTCTTCAAGATCTTATTGCAATGGTGCATGAAAACTATAATTTTGGATGGACGTTAAGAGATTTAAAGCATTCAATAGAGAAAGAATTGGATTTTATTAATGAAGCAGACAATGCAGAACGATGTGCACGTGATTTGGCTGCATTTAATTTCATTTACATTCCAAAAGTTTTTCGGGAACTTTCAAGTACAAGAGTTCTTACTGCAGAATATATTGACAATGCTTGTAAAATTAGTGACATCGAGGGCATAAAAAAAATGAAACTGAATCTAAAAGATGTTGATAGAAAACTTTTTGAAACTTTTGCTTATCAAATTTTCTGTACAGGCTTCACTCACGCAGGTATGAAACTATGATTTGCTACACAAATTTCTGAGCACTGATAATTTTCAATATTTTTTAAATAGATCCACATTCAGGAAATATATTTATACGAAAAAACAAAAGAGGATCAGGTGCTGAATTAGTTTTGTTAGATCATGGGCTTTATGAAACAATACCAGAAGAAATTCGTTATAATCTCACAAGGTTTTGGGAAGCAATCGTAATTCGTGATTATGATATGATGAAAGTTTATAGTGACAAGCTTGGAGTTAATGATCATAAAAGATTTGCTGAAATATTACTTCAGAAACCACTCGATGTCAATAAATTTAGCTTTTCAACAAAATATACAGAAATAGAAGTAAATTATATGAAGAAAATTGCATCAGAACGTTTTGACATAATAATGAACATTTTGCGTGAAATGCCTCGAAATCTTCTTTTTATTGTAAGAAATTTAAATATTGTGAGAGCAATTGCAAGAGAACATGGTGATTTATTAAATAGACCAAAAATAATGGCCAGATTTGCAATTTCTTCATTATTGAGTTCAAGTTCAAACTATTGGGAATACTTTAAGCGAAAATTATTTTTTGAATATCGTTTGTGGAAGATTTTCATGGAATTTTGGTTTATGAGAAACTATTTGAAGCTTCTAGAATTTTTAAATAGAGCTCCTGAAAATATGAATGAAATTCTCGATATGGATTTCGATCAAAAGAGATGAGATTTACCATTATTTTGTAAATAAAATTTTATAATAAATTATTACAGTTAAAATCTATAAAACTCTTTTTATTAAAATTTCAGTTCATATATTAAAGTTTATATGGCACTTGTAAGAACATCTACTTCAATTAAATATCATCGCAGAATATTTACTCCTATTTAAATTGAGAAAATTGTCACATTATATTTTTTGATATGAGCGATGAGACTTTTTTATTTCGCACTCAGTTGCATTTTGACTTTTGAAGATATAAGATCAAAAAAAAGATTTTAAAAGAAAGTTTTTCATAATGAGATTGTGGAGAATTTCTAGAATATTTTTGGTGACATTAATTGCCATGTGTACTCTAGTGAGAGTTGATTCACGACCATTTATGATGAATATCGGTAAGTAGTTAGAGGGCATTGGCATTAGTTCATAACAAAACACTACGTGCTAAATCATAACGACGCCACATACTTGACATTTCATTAATTTATAAAAGCAAACACACTTAATATCTACATCCCAATTGAAACGTTCTCAATTCATAAAATAAACAGGACAAGCAATAAGTGGAACCTTCTTTGGAATATGGAAATTGATTGATGACACACCACCTGCATATCAGAATCAAACAATGCGAAGAGCTCCTGCATTTGCATCAAAATATGGAAAAGCTATTGACGGAAATAAGATTAATCATACCCTATCATAATCATAGAATATTACTTTAATTTAACTTGTAAATATATAAGACATTCTTAACAATCTAAATATTATTACCTATTTATGATAAATAAAAACAAAATAATTTACTGCATGTGAAAGATTCATTTATTTTTCTTACAACTTGCTCAATTTATAAAATTTTACTTTGCTTTTTCTAAAATGATATTTAGAGACATAGGCATCCAACTAGAACTGCCAGGATCTGCAGTGACACAACATACTGATTTATCAAAATAACAAAAAAGTTTCCCAATTCGATACACTTGCTTCCCATTTTCTCGTCGACCAGGCATTGGTGCAAAAATTATTCCTCGCTCAGCACACTGCTGTGAAACAATTTCTTTAAAATCTAAATTCATATTCGTTGGTGGTCTAATGTTGAGATCAAGCAGTGATGGAGGTTGAATTGTGATTGTTGGTTCGGGAATTGGCACTGAAATTCCAGCAGCACGTTGCATCAACTCTAAAGCTCTTCTAAAATGCTCATTGATGTTTGTTTGTTTCAAAACAGGTTCACTTAATAAATTTTTCCAACCGCTATACCATCTCGTTACTTCATCAAAATTCGGTGATTGATTGAGCCAAAGTAAAAGTGTTTGCATCCATTTAGGAAAAAAATATTTATCGAGAATATTCGCCATAACGAGCGATGTGAGAAGTTCATTCCATTCCCATATTTGATTGAAAATTTCTAAATCTTGTTGCAAAGGATTAAAAATAATTTCATTCATACGAAGCTCGAGTTTTGGTACGACATTTTTATGAAGGAACAT
>CM031380.1:12995309-13020308 GCA_018290095.1 Polypedilum vanderplanki | reverse complement strand
TGTAAATCTTCATCACGAAAGATATTCTTCCATGGTTTTATCATTGCTAATGCTGATCGATCTTGAGGATGCCATGCTCTAAATGCTTTACTAAGTTTATCACAAATTGTTTTATAAACATTGTCATGCATTTTATGACCTAAAATTGTCGACCACGGTAAAATCCAAGTGTGAATAGGAACAATATCAGTTAAAGGATCCCATTCAGTAACAGTCAATGTCAAACGATTAAGAACAATTTGCTCAAGAACATTATCTAACATCCAATCAGGCAAAAGTGCTGACCATGCATCGAGCAGAGATGCCATCTGAGTATGATTTTTTGGATTCCAATCTTCATTTGCTGCTTTACGAAAATATGGGATGATGCATGACCAAACCAGAGCAGGATAAGGGTCAAAAAGTGTTGTAGTTGATGCTTTGGAAAAATCAAGTAAATCTGCCCATCTTTTAATAATATTGACATGCTTTGTGGGTTCATGTAAAGGTTCCCAATCTTTAATTGCATAACTAATTAATGGGGCAATAACAGCAGGTGCTAAATCACACAATGAAAATTCTTTAAATTCATTTGGAAAATCAATTTTCAATTTTATAAAAGTTTTTTCAGCTTCTTCTAATGTTGGTGGGTTTTCAGTATCAACTAATTGTTCAACAAGCTCTTCAACATCTTCAAGTGTCTCTATATATTGTTTTTCCAATTTAACAATTTTTTCCAAATGTTCTTTCTCACTTTGTAATGTTCTCTGTCTTGTATCTGCATTAGTTTTTCGATTTTCATTTGCAATAATATCTTGTTCACACATGTTGACTATCAAATTTAAATTATGCATAAGCTCTGGCAATTGAAAATTCTTCAATTCAGATGATGATTTTTGTCTCATTTCAACGTAGTTATCATCTGTTCCCCTAATTTGCCCCAATGCATGGTATCCGCTCAAAACTCGTTTCTCTGGTCCTGTCATATCAATTACTGTCACTTTACTTAATTTGTTACTTGAATCATATAGCATATAGTCGGGTTTCTTTGCTTTTTCTATAACATCCTCCACACTTTTATAAAAATTTCTCTTCTTATGACCTTTTTTTGTCCATTGTTTTTTATCATCAGTTCTCTCTCCATCTTTTTCATCTGTTTGTTGTTTTTTACCCAATTGTTTCAGCTCTGGTACTTTTGTCTTTTTTTCTGGTCCATATGCACCAATTGCACCTCTTCCTTTCCTTACATGAGCTTCAACTGGTGCCGATATACCCTGAAGATCTTTTCCTAAACCTTTACCAGGTTGATAACCCATTTGAAGCAATAATTTTGCACCAATTCCTTTTGTATGTTGTTCCCAATGGCCAAGACCTTTATTTGATAATGATCCAGTTGCTTGACGCATGCCGGCTGTTTGGGAGAATGTTGGACGAACTTCTTCTTCTGATTCACTTGAATCTTTGCTTTTACCAAACCCTATTCCTTTATGTGATGTTTCTGGATCGCTCTCTTCATCATCATCATCATCTTTCTTTTTATTCACTAAGTCTTTTTCTTTTTTCTTGCCTGCTTGTTGAACACCTCCAGATACAAAACTAACTGGTGCTGTATAATCTTTGACACCTCCTTTACGTTTTGTTGATGGTTTTAATTCAGTTTCTTCACCTTCATCTTCACTATCATCAGCCCAAACACCTATAAAAAGATAAAATCGTTTGAAAATGTCTTGAAATTTTTAATCGTTTGCAAAACATACCATAAATTTGTTGATTCTTTGTCATCTTTCTTCTATTTCTATTAGGATTAAACTCATTATCAAGATCGTAGTCTGTGATTTCAAATCTTTCGTATTCTTCTGCCATTTTTATTTAAATTTTAAAAATTTACTGCAAAATATTCTTGTTTTTGTTTATTACTGTCTTCACTCGAAAAGAACTCAAAGATAAATCAATTAAAAACATAAACAAACGGTAGTGAGTTTTTATTTTGATTTAAAATTAAAGAAATATGAGTAATATTTACATTCAAGAACCTCCAACTAATGGAAAAATTCTTTTAAAAACAACTGTTGGTGAAATTGAGATCGAATTATGGTCAAAAGAAGCACCAAAGACATGTAGAAACTTTGTAAGTAAAATGTTTGGAATTTTTTCGTAAAACAATTCAGATTAATGAGTTATCGCAAGTGTTAAATGAGATGTTCTTATTCTTTCAGGTACAATTGTGTTTAGACGGTTTCTATAATGGAACGATATTTCATCGTTTAGTCAAAAATTTCATTGTGCAAGGCGGAGAGAATTCAGAATTAGCAGATTTAATTGAACCAATAAAAAATGAATTCCACTCTCGACTTCGATTTTGTCGCAGAGGACTTGTGGCGATGGCTACAAATGAAGGCAGTGACAATAATATGCAATTCTTTTTCACACTCGATCAGACTCCTGAACTACAAAACACTCACACAATTTTTGGAAAAGTTACTGGTGATACAGTTTATAATATGATAAAATTAAATGAATCACAAACTGATGCCAATGAAAGAGTGCTCTATCCTCACAAAATTAACAAAGTAAAAATCCTCAATAATCCATTTTCAGATATAAAACAACGATATGACAGACAGAAAAGCTCTAAGGAGCAAGAAGTGAATGAAAGTAAAAAGAAGAAAAAAGAGGGTGTGAAAAATTTTAAATTAATTTCATTTGGAGATGAAGCTGAACAAGATGAGATGGAAGTTGAAAGTGAAAAATTTCCTAAGAAACTTGATCAACCAATAACTTCATCATCAAGTTCTAAAAAAGATAAAAAGAAAGACAAAGGTTCAAAAAGATCACGTTCAAGATCTCGTGATAGACGAGATTTTACACCACCACTTTCAACTGCTTCAAAATCATCAAAAGATGATAAAGATAAAAATGAATCAAAAGAGGATAAACATAAAGATAAAAAGATGCATGTAGTTGATGAAGATTCTGACAGTGATATTGATCTTGAAGAGTCAATGAGAAAGGAAAAAATGGCAGAACTTGAAAAGAGACGAAAAGAAATTCAAGAACAAATTAAAGATGTTAAACGACAATATCAAAAAGACAAAAAAGATAAAGCTAAAGAAGCGAAAGAGGATTCGAGCAGCAAAATTGATAATGAAGTACTTAAAGATTATCTCGATGAAAAAGAAAAATATAAAAAATCTAAAGTTTCAAATATAAAAGGTGCATCACGAGAAAATTTTACACTCTCATTGTTGGCAAAATTCAAAAACAAATTGCAATCAGCATCAACAAGTGAGAGAAAGAGTGAAGATGTTGATAAATCAGATGATGATGAAGATGATGGATGGCTTGCTCATAAATTAGATTTTTCAGAAAGTCAAGAAGCTGTTTTAGCGAAAGATGCATCAAAGAAAAGCGATGATTGGTATTCAATTTATGATCCTCGAAATCCACTCAATAAAAGAAAGAGAGACACCAAAAAAACACCGGCAACACAGAAATAAAAAATTTGAAATAACGGATTTTAATTTTTAATAACGCTCAGCTTGAAATTTTAAAAACGCAAAACAAAACAAATGTGAGAATTTTTCTCACAATTTTTTATTATCAAAATAGAGTTGAAATAAATAATAATTGTTAATAAAAGTACATAAAATGTCTAAATTAGCATTGTCTTTCAGCAATGGAATAAAATTTCTTCAGGTTTGTTTATTATAAATTTTATAAAAATTGAAATTTGATTATCAATAAATTTTTTTTTACAGATTCCGAATTATTCTTTTCTTTCTGTAACGCCAATTGTTCTTCCTACTCTGCAATGTCGTCATCGAATTAATAATCGCCATTGGGATCCAAAATGGAAGAAATTGAGAGGACAAAAATTTATTAAAATGGAAATTCCAAATTTACATGAAGATTTAAATGAACTATCTCCGGAAGAAAGAAGATCGAAAATGAAAAAGAGAGGAATTGCACCTCCTAGGCCATATATGGAAAGACCATTTTATATTTCAAGCACTGGAGGCATTTTTGAGCCATATGTTCCACCTGAAGGTGATGGAAAAGTTTCATCTGTGAAAGGCGTAATCAAAGAAAAGGCAGAATTTGTTGAAAAGAAAGGAAAATCATGGACAGCTATTAGAAAAATTAGGAGCTATGATGAGGATTTTGAATCAAAAGAATTTGCAGAACAAGCACAAGACATTTACATAAAAGCACATGAAGCACTTGTAGAAAAGAATAAACATAAATTACGTGAATTAGTTACAGAACGAGCATATCCAGAAATGATGCATAATATTAAAAATAAAACTCTGCGATGGAAATTTGTTAAATCGCTTGAACCACCTAAAATTATTCATGCAAGATGTACTGAAATGATAACAAAAGAGAATGTCTTTGGACAAATAACAGTACGCTTTCACACACAGCAAACACTTGCAGTCTATGATCGTTTTGGAAGACTTATGCATGGCAGTGAAATTATAGCAAAAGATGTTTTAGAATATGTGGTGTTTGAAAAACATTTAGCAAACCTCTATGGTGTGTGGAAGTTGCATGATAAGATTATTCCTGATTGGATGGAAAAACGTGAGCCAAGAGCACTCACTTATGTTGTTGAAGAAGAAATTGCACCTGAGAAAAAGGAAGAAGTTCAGGAGAAAAAGGTTGAAGTTGCTGTAACACAATAGGAATTAAAATTATCTAGTTAAGTAGATTTTTCGAAATTTAGAATAAAAATGAAAAGTCATAAAACAATTTTTATTCGATTAATTCAATATCGTCATAATAAAGTCTACATTTCTATACAATAATAGGTAGCTAGCACCTTTTCTCATTCTTTCTCTCAATATATATATTGTATGCATTTGCCTCAAGTTAACTGTTAATTCCTTTATTAAAGGTCAATTGCTAAAATTTAAACAGGTGTTTTATAGGAAAACAACTTTTTTTATTACATTTGTTCAACAAATCATAAAGGCAATAATATTTTTCATCATATTGAAAATTTCCTGTGATTAAAATTACAAAATAGTGTTGCAATATAGCTTAAAGCATCTCTATGTAGATAATTATTTAGTGTTCTCCAGTTTCGCGTAGTTCACGATTTCCAAGTGGTAGTGGTGGTCTGAAATTGTTGACAATTTTTCCAGCTTTTTCTTCAACTGAGTCATAAACAAGCCAATTTTGCTCATCATATGGGCATTCTTCATTCACATCATATCGACGTAACTCACGGAATAAATCTAATTGTTCTTGTGAGACATACATTGGTTCTTTAAATAAAATCCATGTGACACTTTCATTAAATGGAGGTGTAGTCAGTGAACCTTCATATGTCCAATATGCTCGGTTTTCTGGTAGCAATTTTGCAATATCAAGTGAATTCAATGTCACTCGATCTCCCTTGTGTGAAATATATGGCATCAAACGAGCTATTTTATCCAATTCTTCATGTTTTTCACCGACCTGCGAGATCACACATTGTTTCAATTAGTTAATAATTTTTAAAATTCGCTATATAAAATATTTCAAATGAATAATGACTTTGAAACAAATTTAGTACGATTTTATGACTTACACGTGCATTTAAATTTTCTTTTTCTTAACAAAATTTTGTTTGTGACAATTATGAAAATCTTTTCATAAGAATTTCACGTATTGCTAATGTATAATGAAATGCAATTCATTTTTCGATTACACTTACTTTCAAAAATACTCCCAAAACTGCAAGACCGTCAGGATGTCCTGCTGCTTCTTGGAACGAATTGTATTTGCTTGAATTCCAATGAACAATATGCAGTTCAGCAGAAAATGAAGTCCCATCAACAGTATGTTCACTTCCTCGACCATTTGAGCATCCCCAATGAGCTGTCGATTGAATTATAATTAGTTTTAATGTCAATTGTACTTTTGACTTAAGTACTTACCATGAAACTATTGTGATAATACAAATCATGCGAATAAGTAAATAAATTTTTTAAAAAGTAAAAAAATTAATAATTGTTCATAATAAAGAACAAATGAATATAAAATTTACCTGTTCAATAACATATTTATCATTATTAAGTGGTCCACCTGTCAATTCTGATCCTTCACCCTTGACATCAACTCTCCAGCAATATCCAGGATTAATCAAGCATTTAACATTGTCAGCAACATATGTCCATCTCAATGGATTGACTACTAAATCAGTGCTCTGTTGAGTTTTTGACGTTATGATGTTTACCGGTGATTGCCTTGTTCCTGCCGCAAGTGGAAATTTTTCAGCCCACTTCTCTGGTCCTAAAATGAGATGGCAAATATATGATAACGCTAACTCATAAAAGGTAATCAATTTAACTTAAGTGCTATGATAAAAATTACTTTATTTCCGAATTACGACTAAATCAATCAAAAAAGTCGTCTGATTTATCAAATCCCTTTCAAACCCTATTTTATTAATCCTCAGATAAATTTCTTAAATTAACTCTTTAATCCTTTTTAATTGTTATTGATACTCTATTTTTAAGCTTCTAGCATTCTCAGCCGATTATAAACAATGATCGCTCATAAAAGTATATTGTTTTATGAAGATAAGATAGCACGACATGCCATATAAATTACAATACTAAACGTCATTGATCGCATTTTATTAAGACTGAATAGATGCAAAAAAAATTTCATTGTTCTTTACTACATATTGTACTTTTACTTTTATGCCGCCTTTTACTTGAGTGTAAGTTATTTATATTTTTTATAGCTTCACGTTTGCTCGTTCATCAAGAGAACCTTGATTTGATCTTGGGGGAAACGAATTCTCGTTTATGAAGTAGCTTTTGTAAAAGATCTACTTGAATCTTTTGAAATGTTTCGTATTTATTTATAAAATTTGTAAACATCATGTGATCAATAACTTTCAAATGCCCATTAAAAAAGTCTTTTTCAAAAATTATTTTCTGTCATCTATCAACTCTAGTTTATTTAATTTTTCAACAATTTCACATTATAATAAAATGAAGAAATTGTCCATCATCTCGTTTGATGTCACATAATTTATTGCGTGATTATTACTAAATGGGTATTTACTTTTAGTTTCTTATTGTCAACAACTGAGACATTAATAGAATCGAAAATTATGAATAATTGACGGAAAGAAAGAATATTTGTTTCTATCTGAAACGAAAAAGTGTTGAAAGCACATATTCTCTCATACGCGCATAAATTTTTCAATTTCTATATCATCACTAAAATAACTTTGTATGGTCATTTTAATTTGTCACATCCATTATTTCAATTGAGTTCAATTGAAACCGGAGATTTTTATAGTCTAAAATGGTTATTTTCGACAAAACTTATTTGTTTTTAAACTTTCGTTTATTTATGACTTAATTTCAATTTAGTATGATAAATTGAGGGGAATTGACTTCTGTTTAATTTCTTAATAATGTTCAAATTGAAGTTTGTCGTGACATTCTTATAATTCTCATCAATTAACAAAAATAGCTCTGACAGCACTCCATCGATTTTTACAATAATTAGCACAAAATTACGAAAAGCATCACATGATAAAGAAGAAACAAACCTTAGCCAATTAGTCAAATACCATGCATTATAAACTAATTTAACAATTAGACAATAAGCCTCATTGATGTTAAATTGATACCAATAAATACCTAAAAGAAGTTAAACGTCTTCGTCTTGTAATTTTATCGATTTTTATTTTTCATAAACAGGTTCATTGCGTCAAAGTAATTAAATAAGGAAAATGGAGCAAAATGGTGTCGTTAAGTCTAAGTATTTTAGTTGTGAATGAACCATAAAAACTTGCTTTAACCTTCTACAATTTTTTTGAACTTGATGATAATTTGATAGAATATTTTAAACAAACAAAATGGTTTGTGAATAATTTTTAAATTGCTTCAATAGTTCCGACTTAATTTTGTTTTTCAGCATTTTATTATCGGAACGTTATGTAATAATTTAATAGTGTGTTCTAATTACATGAAAATCTAATTATAAGCAGCTTCTCGTGATTCATTGTGGTTTTTATATTCTAATAACCGGTAGGTCAACTATACTGATAAAAGACCAATATTTTATCTCTACCTCTACTTTTTTGTCTCATTTTTTTCTCTTACTCTCTCGCAAACCAATTTACAATAACGAAACCTGTTATTGATATATCAGTAACAAAATAAGAGATGCACGAAAATGATGATTTGAAACCTGTTTTTCAGAAGCTATTTTTGTTATTTATCACCCGAAAAAAGTAGCAAAATCATCGCTCAAACATATGAAAGTCATTGTAAATAATTTTTTTTCTGTTACTATAATTGTTCGCAAATATGTAAACATAAAATATCGCGAGATAGAGTGAGAGCATCATCATCTCGTGACTTGCAGGCATTAACTCCATGTTTATATGTATGTTAGTTAAATCAGAAGAAATGCAATGACCGTTAAATTTAACACTGTGTGCGTATTTATGATTTCATAAGTGTTTCTTGGAAGTTGATGTTTTTCAAAGTTGTATAAAATGCAACAATAAAAAATAGGCGATCGCTTCTCTTTTACGAATTATTACTCAAAAAAATTGCTGAAATTGTTGATTTATGAAAATATAGAGTGAGAAAGAGAAACTTGAACAAGAGACAATGCTAAAAATATGATTTAAACTTTCGAAATAAATCAGTCACTGTTAGTTATTGAAGGCTTCTTCTTATTTTTGTTTTGCATAGCCAGTTAATGACGATTGTTTAGTCTCTCTCAAGTTTTATGAACTTTGTCTCTCACTATTTAAATGTATGTGTTAGTTTTAACAGAAAAAGTAGAGATTTCAATGAGCGAGTAATGAACAAAAGTCAATGAATCTCACCATCTGCAAATCTTGCAAAAAATTTTAATCACATTGCTCTCACATGCATTCATATATTGTAAAAGCTTATATTTCAATTAATTAAACAAGTCGAGTCATGTGTATTTAAACGGTTTATTAATGTATCGTAGAGTAAACTATTTAGTGAAATTAAACATATGATTTGATGATATTCAATAACTAACATTGCGTTTATATAAATGATACATGCGACACTATTATAGTAAAGATCATAATTTAATTTAATAAATGAGCGGAAGGGGAAAAATTTGTAGTTTAAATTGCACGCTTTTGAAATGAATGCTAATTATATGCGAGTAATTTCTCCTGACGTAAATTCATTAGTTATGTGACGTCGATTAATAAATATGAGCCGGGTAAACAAATGAAGACAGTATGTATAAATTGAATTTTTACGATCGTAAATGCAATAAAAAAATTTTCTCTGATTGTTATTTTAGCACTTAAGTTGCTTTTTATACGTGCAAAACGTTTTGAAATTCAGAGAGTTTATTTTAAAAAGTTGAGGTATAAGGAAAAAGTGTGTATAGAATGACACATGTAACATTGAATAAAAATGCGAAATAATAAAAAATAAAAATTTAATTGTTATTTCCGTCTTTCTTCGAACATAAGAAACGGATCTTATATTCGAATAAAAGAAAATTGCTCAGTCTTTGTTTTGATTAAGTATGGAAAAAATACGTTTTTTATAAATTTTGCTAAATTTGAATATAAGAACCGTTTCTTATGTTCGCGGGAAGACGGTAGTCACATGATGTTTGTTGAAATTTAAGTTCTTAAAGTATAAAGAAAAGGAGTTTTTAATACGTAATCATTTAATACGGGATCAATTAATCTTTTCTTTAATCTCTAAACGTTCTCTTCACACATCATTCGTCGGTCAGCCGATGAAATTAAGTAAGTTTTTATTTTTAAAAATAAACAATTAAAATGAACTATAATCAGTCAATTAACAACTCCGTTCATAGAAAATAAAGTTTAATTTACCTATTTTATTAACATTGATTTTAAAATAGCAAATTTTCTATAAAAATAGCTCTTCCTTTTATATTTTAAATTCAACTTGATATTAAAACTCACTACGGCTTAAAGAAAAACAAAAAAATTAGTGTGTTTTTCACAAATTCCAAATTTTCATCATCTTGATTGATTTTGCGATAAATTAATTGCGTTTTCTAGGTGTGATGATAGCTTTATGAGTTGATTGAAAAATTCTTTATCATTTTCACACTGTGCATTAGCTAAAGTAATTTTCTTAATAGAGTGTCAATAAAGTGAACAAGAAATTGAAAACGCCACTCTAACTAACTATATGATGACACCTGTCCAGCTATCAATCAACTTTAGAATTGTTTTTATTTCTCTTCAGACTTTTGCCTTTTTAATAGCATTTTTTTGTAATCAGTAAAAAATCAGTTCGATTCACTTCATGTCGACACTTAATAGGTAGCAATTTTGTCAAAAAATTGAATTCTTTCGATTTATTGACAACATACACATTTGTGGATCGCTATTAATTTAGATTCTTGTATATGATCATGATAAATTCCACAATTGTATGTGTTTGTTTGTCTAGCGAATTTTTATTTCTTTATAAACGTGACGTGGTGAAGTAGGTCTTTGATAAGGCAATTTACAATACTTTATCTCATATCACTCATATAATTTCTTTTTCTTCTCAAGGTCTATAAACATTTTTTTAACTTATTCTTTCTATTACGTCAATACAATACATTTAAACCTTTTTTTGCTGAAAGTAATTTAAATAATAATTTTTCATGCGAAAGAGTTCTCGATCACGTGAGGTTTTATGAGAAAGCAGATAACGATGAAATATTACTGGTTTTAATGAGAGATAATGAGAATCAAATGAGACAGTCAGTATAATATTTTTTTCACTATATAAATTTGTTCTCTTTTTATCTTACCTGCTCATTTCTATCATATTTCAAAACAATTTAAAAAATTAAATTTAAAATTCTAAAATTAAAATTTTTCTTTTTATGCAAATTGCAAAAAAACAAGGAAAAATTATGCAAATAATTTTTTTTCATTATCTTAATTTCATTTGTCATTCACACTTTATGTCTCATTTGTTTGTTGAAGAAAAAAATATGAAAACAAATAATGTAAGAAACATTTATTCAATGAGTAATACAATCGCTCCTAATAATCATAAAATAATCATCATATATTGTATGATTAAAACTGCAAATACGATACAATAAAACGCATCACAAAAAAATTGAATGAGTTCATGTTTGTGCATGTATGAACAATTTATCAAACCTAAAAAAATGTTTACAACTAAAAATCATTAATCGTTCAAGTAGCTCATTTTCAATTGTTCTCCGGAAACAAATTCCGAATTCTTTCAACTCTATTATTGTCGTTTATTGCTATTCACACTAAATATTTTCTCAATTGCACGTGTAAGATAAAAATTACGTTCTTTTCTATATTTTTATTTTTTTCTCATAAAGAAACAATTATTACTATTTTCACCCAATACTGATAAATTTTTCACGATTATCGTCATTACTTACCATTTTTGGTTGTATATCCCCAATCGTTGCTCATATTGGTTAAAAATAAAGGCTTTCTCTCAAAGGCACAAATACAATTTATATTTTTATAGTTTTGTTTTTAAAAAATAATTTAACTGCAAAATTCACGTGTAGCTACTGTGATGAGATTGCAAATTTAAGAAATCAACCAAACACACACAGAAATGGCTAAAAAATATGAGAGAGGATTGCTTCGATTGCTTTTCTTCACACTTCAACTGTGAAACTCGTTAAATGTATTGACTTATAAACAAGTGAAATTAACTTTTATTGAAACTGCCTTGATTTTTTAGAGCTCTCTCTGTACTCATTCAATGACTTCAACAAACTGAAATAGTAAGCGAGCACTGCTAAAGTTTTATATCGGCTGTTGTGTTACTGCTCTTCTCTTTCCAATGTCTAAATGTGTGCGTGAGCTGTAAGTGATAATACTTTATGGAAGCATTATTTTTTACTGAGCGAAAACTTGAATGTTTTTCAATAATGCACTAAACACTCTCCGATCATCTGGAAAATTCTCTTTCTCTCATTTACGAGTGAACGATGAAAGAAAGACGATTGTTGGGCTAGGACATGATTATTTATTATGTTATTGCTCTCATATTTAAATTGCATTCAAAATTAGAAGAGATTTTACTTACAAGAATTAACATGCTGGTCAGACTAACAAAAATTGCTAACAATTTTCAACAATTGTTAATTAAATAATTTTTATGGCCCAAACCAATACACAGAAAATAAAAGTATTGTTCGCTTAATATGTATACAAAAATATTTATTATTATTTATATCCGAAAGCAGTTAATACTTAAATAATATTTTCGTCGTTTTTTCTCTCTTTCTTCTGTGCTCTCTGGGTGTGCGTGTAAGTGAGTGTGGTTTGTAAATAAAGGTCAATTTTTAAATATGTACAATATTCCGTAGGAGAATGAATTTTTAAATAGTAAATAGTGGATTGATTTATTGAAATTTTCTTAACAATATTTGAAAAGTGATTAAAAGATGATGAACTCGTGCGTGTCAATTTTTAATAATTCACGACAGTCAATATTTGAATTCTCAACTATTTTTAATTTCACCTTGAATTTTAAATGTGAAAAGCCAAACTGATGCATTTTTTGAATTTAGAATTTTTGCATCAACTTTCACTAACAATTGAAATCTTATTCTATTTTTACCCAATAATACTTGTGGTAAAAATTTATCATTAGGTTTAAAATTATAAAATCCATAAGTACCAGCGAGCATCGGACATTTAAAAATTTGTGCAAAATCATTTCCGTCCATGAGCATTTTCACAATAAAATTAGCTCTTGATCCTTGTGAAATTTTGCATGATTGAATTGTGTAATGTATGAGAGTAAAGTCATAATTTTTATCACGTTCATCTTTAGGTATCGAGAATGTGAATGTTAACTGAAAATTAATAAATTTTAAGGAATCATTAAATAATTTTTATTTATTTTATACCAATAATTTAGAGAAATTTGAAAACACTGTGAATGTTGTGTTGATAAAAAAATCATCGAACACTACTGATGATAAATTTGAACGCTTTAGATCTCTATTCGTGACTACCGAATTTAAATAAATTTTAGATTCAGAATAAATTATGAATGAAAATATTACGAGAATAACTTTTAACATGATTTTAAACCGAAATGTGTAATTAGAATAGTTCTGTTTATTGCTTTTTATAGAACTTTTAGGATTATTTTATTAATCACCTAAACCATTTGTTTGCAATTTCCTTTTATTATTTTTGTAATCTTTTTATTCATCACTCATTTATTTTCCATCAATCGCCACATTGAAGTTTAGGACTAAACATCTATATAGTTGAATTTCAAAATCAGTCTTTAATCATAATTCTTCATTATATTTAATCAAAATTCTTTTTAATCATATTGAACTTCACCATGCAACTTAATTGTGAATAACCACCATCAGATCCTTTGATTTCCATCGCTTTTCATTATTAATTGAAATCTTATTTAATTTTTTCTTATCAAAAATGGTGGTAGAAATTTATCTTTTGCTTTAAAATGATAAAATATTTAAGTTCCTACAAGTAATGGTCATTGAAACTATGACATTTTAGAATTTTCACTCATCAACATTTGAGTAATAAAATCAACTCGTGAACCTTGTGAAATTTTACATGATTAGAATGAAAAAGTGTCAACTCAAATTTTAATCCTGTTCATTTTTCGGTAATGGAAATTTTAAAGTCACCTGAAAAAAATTAACTTTTTGAAAGAAACTAAAAAAAAGCCGTGTATTTATCCTATATCATCATTTTTAAATAATTAGAAAAATACTGTAAATGTTGTATTCATGAAGATGTCATCAAATACAATTGAATAAAAATTTGCATATTTTGGGTCTCTGTGGTCACTGAATTTTAATTTATTTTTTGACTCAACACAAATTACTAAATTTATCAACACAAGAAGATATTTTAGTATGATTCTGTGTGGTATGTGAAAATAAAATGATTTCAGTTTTGTCAAGTGAAAATATTTTTTAAATAATTTGATAAACATCTCAATTAATTGTCAACAATTTCCTATCAAATGATTTTTAATTGAAAGTTATGGTGATAAAAGGAAGTAGCAAAATAAATTTATTTTTATCTATTTACTAAAATTTATTTTTCATCAATCACCACGAACTTCTCCTTGTAGTTTGATACTAAACATCCAAACAACTGATTTTGAATTCATTCTCTTTCCATCACATTTAACGACCAGTTGAAATTTAATACTTCGACCAATCATAATTGGTGGTAATAATTTGTCATTGGCTTTGAAATTATAAAATCCATAAGTATTTGCGGGCAATGGACATTGAAATAAAGCATTGAATTTATTTGGCTCATCCATAGCCATTCTTATTATAAAATTTGGTCTATTTCCTTGCATTACTTTACATGATTGTAAAGTTGAATGAAAAAGCATCAGCTCATAATTTTTATCTTGATCATTTTTTGGTAGCGAAAAAGTAAAAGTAATCTAAGAGAGAGAGAGAGAAAAGAGAGAAACATTCAATATCAGAGTATTGCAAATACATTGATATCTACCAAGACTTTTGCAAGATCAATAGCTGTTGTGAATGTTGCGTTCATGTAAATGCTATCAAAAATAACTGCAGAATAATTTGCATATTTTGTATTACTCGTTGAAATTACTGAAGTATAATGAATTTTTGTTGATACAAAATTAACGAGAAATAAAAGAGCAATTATTCTCAACATGACTTTCAATTCAAAACTGAAATAAATTTTAATTCTGCATGGATATAAAGTACTAATGACCACATTTTAATATTAAGTACTATTCATTTCCTATTATGCGGAGAATCAAAATCAAATTTGATGAGTTAAAAACTTGACAACAACAGAATACTTTCAATTATGCCCTTATCAACACATGTGACATTCCAAATAAAAATAAAGAATTTTTTTTGACGTATTGTTTGATATTCACATACCTAAATAATATCACATGAGCAAACGTAAGAATAACAAACAAAAAGATCTTGCTAGAGGACAATAATAATTAAAAACACTGTTGTTTGAGATTTACAAAAAACTGATAATTTTTTTATTGCTCTATAATTACAGTTTATGAGTGCAACCACTTCATCTTATCATTGTCATCATAATCTTTGAAGACTCCAAGAGTGCAATATTTTTATTCTATGACATTGATTCATGATAAATAAAAAATCATAAATTATTACTTCTTTCATTTGTCAATTCAGTACATTTGTGAAAAATTTATTACCATTGATTGATTTTGATCAATATCAATATCATTCAAGAACCAAAAGAGTTATTGACAAAATTTGTGTTCATTAATTTTTGCAACGTTGAAGAGAATAGAAGCAATTTATTTCAATTTATTGGTCATTAAAAAAAGTCAAAAAAGTGTTTACGGTCTGAAAGTAACAAACATTGAGTTATGATGATTTTCATCAGTTTTATCAAAATGAAATGAAAAAGCATCCTCTTGAAGAATATAGTCCTTTTCTTCTTCTGTTGGAATTATTGGGGATTTTGTTAACTTTATATTCTGCAATGAATAAAATTTTATTTGTGTAAATAAAATAGATAACAAAATTTACCTCAGGCAAACAATGATGTTGAAGACAGAAAAAGTCAATATTTCCTTCTCTATTGCACCATGTACCATCAGGAAAATAAGCATCAATGCCTAATTTGTTGAGCTCAAATCTTGGTGTTATATATGAAGAACTATTTTTATGTTTACAGAAAATTGCACAAGGCATCCATGGTCGAATTATATCATAATTTGCTTGTAGTCCTAAACCTTTGTCATCAATATTATTTAATTTCTTGCTAAATTCTTTGCATCTTTTTGTTCCATATTCTATTACACTTTTTCTTGTTGAACAAATAAATTTATCATCACACAATTCTACACTTAATGATGATCCTTCACATGCACCATTTAAGCATTTTCGAGTGACAATTTGTGTTCCTCTGCTATATTTTAAACATTCAGAATTACATTTTTGTTTTGTCCACGAAGTCCATGTGCTGTCGTTGTTGTGAATGAGTTGATGCAAAATTGTTGTTGTAGCTTGTGTTGTGGTTGTTATTGTTGATGACTTTTTTGTTGTACTTGTGATTGAATTTCGTTTTACACACTCGCCACCATCACACCAACTTTCATTACCACAATCAGTTCCAGGCAAAGCAGGACCAGCAAAGAAAAATCCTGATCGATTTGGAGTTCTGCAATGTAAACTTTCACATATTGATGATTTTTGTGAATTATAGAATGGATAAGCATCATGATCACGTAATAAAATTTCACATTGATCTTTTGCTGTGTAACTAACTCCTGGTTTTCCGTTAAATTTCCATGCATCAAATTGTGATGATGCTTTTGATGGCTTATCAAATAAACATTTTGCCCATGCGCTATGAAAATATTTTGATATCAAAAATATTTAACTTTTATATTGATAAAAACTTACTCTAATTTTTTAACTGTTAATGCACTGCATGAACTCCATGTTGTTTCACCTTGCGATCCTCTTGATGGTGACATTACATAACCTTCTTTTGTACAAGAATTTCCAGTTGAATCGTGATTCTATTTAAAGAATTCTTTCATTTAAGATATTTATAAAAAATGAATTTGTAAAACAAACCATTCCTAAATTATGACCAATTTCATGTGCAAGAATGTAAACTGATGTGAAACCAGCAGAAGGATAAGGTCTACCAAATTGATTATTTGTTCCAAACTCAGCGATAATACAATTAAAGTCTTCTTGACAAACTCCACCAACAGTTGCCAGTCCCATTGTGGCTCCATTCTTAGAGCCATTTGCTTCCCACGCAAAGAAATCCAAGCTTGAAACGTAAACAGCCATATCCCAATGCTCGGGATTGCGGTCATCTTTTGGATTCAATTGCTTCTGATATTCACAAAAATTATCAATCAATTCATTTCTTTCACCATATGCGTGTGGCATTTCATCAGCTTGTGTCTCCATTATTTCAAGATAAACAACAGTAAAATCGATGGGGCGCTCTAAAGAATTGTGATGATACAGCGACTGCATGCCATTGATATATGAAAGAATAAAATTTTCCAACTTTTTATCATCATATTCAAAGAATGGCGCAAAAATCTTATAAAATTCTTCATCAAAGAATAGACCGAGCTCAACAGTTGGACGTTCGAAACTTATGCCACGATTTTTCTTTTGTAATTTCTTCTTAAAGTTTATATAACGAAAATCAGCTACAACATAATCATTCTCAAAAGAACCAACGTTGGTAAAAGATGATCTTTTAATTAAATGTGGAATTTTTGAAATCATAACAGTTCGTGAACCATCGTTAATTTCTTCATAAAATTTTTCAGGAATAAATGATTTAAGGCGAGTTGTAAGAGGCAAAATCTCTAATGAATCATCAGGAAGGAAAATTAAACCGTGAATTTCTCTAGAATCACAATTGCTGATTGCTGCTGTTGAGCGATTGTTGACATGAAGAAAATGACAAAATTTTGGTTCACTGTTTGCATAAAATTTATTCACTGTACTATTTCTATTCTTTTTCACAATTTTTGTATATGGCGATATTAGATTCTTATTAGGATATAAATTTAGTTCAATTTGTTTATTAAACACTTTGAAATTCACAAACTTTGCATCATCACGTCCATTTTCAGTTACACTCTCTCTACCACTGTATAAATTCTCAGGCAAATCAACAATTTCATAGTCAATAGTTTCAATAGAACTTAATGAATTTGTACCAAAATAAAATTGTAATTCATCAATATCCATAAACCTATGCAAAGCATTTCGTGGTGTGAGCGATGATTGCACAATAGAAAACTTTAATAAAAATAAAATTGTCAACTCAAAAGTTAACATAATTCACACTTTCTTTATTCTTTTTTCAATATAATGCACCTTTTTACTCTCGACGCGTCTCGCGTTACAATAAACTCGTGCTCATGTACTGTTTGGCTTTTTATAATGGCTCGACTGAATGGTAAAAGTTGAAACTAGAATAAAATTACAGACTAACTTGATCATCGTTTATACGCGCGCGTACGACAATACGGGTCATAATTCAATTGAGAATATTGGTATTCGATGATTTTTATAGGTTAGCAATTGTTAACGGTTCATTTGGGATCTGTTGCCTTTTTAGTTGCACAAATTGACAGAGAGAAACAGTGAAAGTCAACTACAACTCTTTTTTTTGTGCAACAACGACAAGAATTTGATTTAGTATTTTTCTTCTTTTTCTCTGTTTTACAGCTTAATTCTATTCAAGAAGAATTTTTATCTTTTCGTTGTAAACGTGCTTGTCCAGCCTCTATATAACTTTATTGTTGTTACGATGGATCATATCATTTTATTGAATGAACTTTTTCTCTTTCTTTCCACTTTATTTTCGAGGTGAAGGTTACGTCAGTCAGAGTTATAAACGATCGTTTCAACATTTACAAATTGAAAAGGAAAATTTATTTTTAAAATTATTTAATGTGAAGTTTAACTTGCCAATTTGTCATGAATACTAATGAGAAAGTGTTAATTAGGCATGATCTAATTTTATTTATTTGTAAAGTTTATTCACCATTATATTTGTCATAATAATTTTATAATTATCATTTACACAATAAGTGTTGTTCATTATGTGAAAGTGAGAATTAAATCATGTTTATGTTGCTAACAAAAGTTAATTTTATTCAAAAAGACAGAAAGCCAGCACACTCACAAACATTGTGTATATGCAGGAAGTATTTTGAGTGAATGAGAGAAAAGATGCAAGAAAATGTGATAAACAAAAGATTGCACAAAAACAAGCGTTCTCATTCTCAAATGCATACACATTCTATTGCGTCTGAAAATAATTCATGTCGCAAAAAATTCATTTTTATTTAAATATGGTCTTTATTTGTTTTGCACTTCTCATTTTTTGCCATTGTAAAGCGCATGAATGCCTCAATGCTGCTCTGAGTTGTGAAAAAAAACAAACTTTATAAGAATGATTGAAGAAATGCAAAGCACGAGAAAGAAAGAATTCTCTTGCTCTCTCAGGCGCTCATTCTTACAAGTCTCGTGCAATTTTTGTGTCATCCGCTTCTCAGTTTTAAATTATGTGTGCAACTGTTCAGTATCGTTTTTGCACTCACTTAATTTCTACATAATGAATAAAAGTGAAATTATAACACTTCCTTTTGCATTTATTAATAATGATAAATGGTCAAATATTGCATTGTGGAGTTTTTTAAGTGTGACTATTTGTGTAGGCGTAATTCTTCAATTGTTTGTGTTAAGAACGATTGTCACAAAACGAACTCGCAACGGTAAAATTATGAACGCTAATTGTTTGATTAAATAATTATATGTGATGTCCATTTTAGGATTAGTTTGTTTCCTTCTACAGTTAATAATCGCCGATTCTGTGAATTTCTTCTTATGTTATTTTGACACTTCTTTTATATTCTCACAAAAATGGACATTTGGCGAAAAGATGTGCAACATATTTTATGGATTAACGAGTTTCATTTCCGCTGTCACCACATATTTATTTTTAACGATGAATTTACACGCAATTACAACCGCGAATTTGGCGTTAGATGCACACAAGACAATAAAAAGCAAGGAAGAAAATTGCAATTTTATTAATGAGGAAGTTGAATCAATCAGCACTACATACGATTCATTAGAGCAGAAAAGAACATTGACCATTGATTATTCTGGTCCAAACTGGAAAACCAGCATCAATGTTTTATTCCCAAACGTTCTCGTGTGGGTCTTATCATTTTCAGTTTCAATTCCAACTTTTATTTTTTCAAGGGTTAAAAGTAATTCCTGTGAAATTGATTCAAATTTTGATAATGATGGAATTAAAATTTTAATAATTTTATTTAAAATTGCATGTCCATTAATAATATTTTTGATCTCAATTTTTATTTTATTAGGAAAATTAAAATTATTGAAAAAATTCACAGAGAATTTCATAGATGAAGATCCTATTGAGATAATAAGGATAACTTTAGTATTAACGATTCTTTTCATTTTTTTTCAATTTCCTAAAATAATTTATGCATCACTATCAAGAAGTGCCATAAATTTAGATTATTATGTATCATGCATTTTATGTGTGTTATATTATTTTACAATAATTTTAAGATCTCTTGTTTTCATTTGTATTCATAGATCAACATAAATCTACCTGAAATAAAGAAAGTGAATCTTAATTTTAAGAAACTTTTTATTTAACGATCAAAAAGTTTTCAAATAACACCGCCGTCGAACGTCGAGAAAAATAAACTAAACAGCTAAAAATTTAATTTAATTAATTTGGTTGCTGCACAAGTACAGACGCTTTTATTTTTAACTAATCATATTTTTAAACAAAATGACATCAAGTGGAGCAGGTAAATATCAAATAAATTTAATCAATCATGAAGAAAATGGAGAAAGATGCCGTGATTATTTTTAGATTTTCAATAACTAAAATTCATATCTTTTCTTCTTTTCTTTTTTAGCGAGCTGGGTGAAATTCTTCACAACCGCTGGTATTGATAACAAAATAGCTGCTACATATGCTCATATATTTGTGGAAAACAGAATCCGAACTGACATGTTAAGTGAATTAAATAAAGAATATCTCAGAGAGGTAAGCATCAAAATTTCATTTTCATTTTACATCTGTGTAAATAATAATAAAATTGTCATTGTAGATGGGAATAACTGTGATGGGAGATATCATAAGCATCTTGCGACATGCTAAAATAGTAAATGATCAAAATGTTCGTGACAAAATACTCTCATCAAACACAGAACCGATAGTGGTCAATAAAACTCTCAAAGCAGTTGCAAAAATTCGTCCGGCATCTCCGATTCAAGTGAGATCGACACCTCTGTCATCAGTTGCAGTTACACAACCAAGAAGAGTACTTCCAGAGCATGAAGGCAAATACAAAGTATCATTGCCAAAAGGCTCAACAAAGAAAAGTCGTGAGATTCTGGCTAAGCATTCAGCAAGTGGGTGTAAAAAACAATTCATATCTTACGCAATTATTTACAAGCTCTTTCATTACAGTGCAAATGGATAAAATAGAGAAGAAATCAATATTTGAAAGATTGAATCCTAAAACTGAAGATATTGATATGTCTGATGAATCTTCTTCTGAAAATTCGCTTACAAAATTAACAAAAGTTTCAAAATCAATTTTTAATCGTCTTGGAGGATATGAAGTTGATAAAAAGATTAAAGATAATTCAATTGAATTTGCTGGAATTTTAAAGAATTCACCCACAAAGCAGGTTAGTGATTTTTAAAAATCGTTTGCCACGATTTTAACTCAATAATTTTCATTTTAGCCACCAAGAGGTATTGTAAAAAACAAAATAGTGCCAGTGCAACGAATTTCAATTGCAAAAAGAATTCAAGTTAAAGCACCACCAGTAAATGTTGATTCAGAAATGTCTGAAGATGATGAAAAAATGGACTCAGATGAGTACAAGCAAGTGTCATTTTCTCCCGAAGTGGAAGTTCTTGAGATTGAACCACGTCAAGCAAATAATAATTTGAAGTTGAATGCCAAAAAACTAAATCGACTGAAGAATTTAAGAGCAGATGGCATTAAAAGTAGACTTGGAATGGATGTGAAAGTTAAAAGGACAATTGATAATAATGTAAAAAGTTTACACACAATAAGGAAAACAGTCAATATGAAACCATCAAAAAATGTATCGTCTCCGAGAAATAGCAAAATGAAAGCTGATCAGTCTCCAATTTCTGTCAAATCTCGATTAGATATTAGGAGTAAACTCAAACCTGGACTCAATCGATTTAATCAAAATGGCAAAAAGGCTATTTCATCAAGTGTTTTTAATAGATTAGGTAAGAAAAATAACTAAAATTCTGACATCACAACTCTCTTCTGCATATATTTAATTTTACCTCAAATTGTAAAAAAAACAAATCACATACAAAATTCTCGACTTTTAATAAAATAAACAGTTTAATTTAATTAATTCTGATTTTATTATTAATTAACTACTTAATTTTTACAGAAATTATTATCAATTGTATTTTTTATTTTATTTCATGGTCAGCATCTTGTGATATTTGTATGTTTCATATAAGGCAAGGTTCTATGTGTCTTCTTTTAGTTTTTAAAATATGAGGTGCAACCTTTTTGAATCAAAAAAGTCAACACACCTTGATAATATTTTGAGGTCATCTTTGAAATCAAAGATTTAATATTATTTGATTTTTATGGTTTTTTCGTGTACTTTTGTATTTATTTTAACAATTTTATGCCTTTCATTTTTTTTTTCAAAATTTATCCTAAAATATTTTCTTTTATGTTTCATTGAATTTTTTATTGGCACATTTGTGGATATTGATATTGTTAAAATGTCATAAATTTAAAATTTACAAAAAAATTATTAAAAATAGATTTTTCGACAATATGTACAAGGTCCGAAAAAACATTACTTAAAACTTAACTCGTAAACTTCCTCCTTGCAATCGACTACTTAAATTTTTATAAAGCTTTTGTCAATCATTCTTCAGTGTTGCATTTTAATATGTACATGAATGCATGAATCAGTTTGTTTTTATTAAATCATTCTCTCCCATTTGGCACATGCATTCTTGAATTCATAGCAGCTTGAAGAATTGTGCTAATTTTTTTATAATTATTAAAGTAATAAAAATTTTACTTAAGTCCAATAATATGGCATAAATTAATTATTACATACAAAAAACCTATTCAAACATTATCATTCGTTATAAACGAACATTTTTATCTTCTTTTTAAGTCAATTTAAAAACACAGATGAATCAACAAAAAAGTTTCTTTCTTTTTTTTGGGATTACGGGGGAGAATGAAAAGTTTTTTAACAAAAAAATTATTAAATGACTTAAATACGAGTGTTTATTACACTAAGTTGATTTTAACGTCTCCACTAAGTTTGTTGAGTGACTTTTTGACACGAAGTGCTGTTAGACGAACAGCAGGATTTGGATGCCAACATTCTTGCATGATCTTCGAGAGCATTGCAAGAACATCTTCTTGTAGCCATCTGAATAAATAAAAAAATGTATCAAATTAATAAATGAATGAATTTCATAAGAATTTTTTTAAATGTTACCTTTGCGGCACTGGTGGTCGAATGCCTTTCACACAAACAGCATCGTACATATCTTGAAAGCTTGGATCTGAAGGAACAACATCATGGTATGGAAGAGCATAGTCTTCACATGTAGTATTTTTTGATGGTGAGATTGATGTAATGCATCTTCTACAAATTTCCCAAAATATGAGACCAAGTGAATATATATCAGCCATTTTGAATGATTCAAAAGACATCATGTCCATTGATTGATCTAAAACTTCATTTGCCATATAACGACGTGTACCAACACGTGAATTTGGTGCAATTTGAACTTCATCTGATTCTGATGTATATTTTACAGCAAGACCTAAGATAAATAGATTTTTAAATTACTTTCTTAAAATTATTTAAAATAAAATTTTATTTAACTTACCGAAATCAGCAATTGCACATTGTCCATTATATTTAACGAGGATATTTTTAGATTTCAAATCACGATGAGCGATTGCTGGCTTCCCAGGTGTTCCAAAAATTTCAGTATGCAAATGTGCTAAGCCAGATGCTAACGATAATGCCAAAGTTTTCACCATTTGAGGATTAAGAACGCGTTTTTGTAAATAATCATGAAGACTTCCTAATTCATGATAATCAGTAATTAATAACATTTGAGTCCATGAGCCAGTGCCTTTGATATCGGCTGCAATGAATCCCAAAATGTTTTCATGTCGCATAAGAACTGTCTGATAAATTTCAGTTTCTCTAAACCATGAAGCTTCTTCAGTTGTGAAAAATACTTTGGCAGCAACTTTTTCATCACGCCATCTTGCTAACCAAACTTCACCATATCGACCTTTTCCTATTGATTCAACCATTTGTATTTGCTTAGCGATCGTTCTTTGTACAAGTAACGGTAGACCACTTCCAGAACCAGAACTCTGCTCAACAAGATTGGCTAATGGTGACATTTGATTTGCTGCACTTCCATTCCAATTTGGTTCCATCAGTCTTTGATTTCTTCTTAATCTTTTATTCTCACGTCGTTTATATGAGATATACACACATAGAATGATGATCATAAAGACAGCTAAGCAGGCTAACATCGATGCAAATAGAACGATGTAAGTCAAGTTTGACATATTGGCGGGTTGTATTGGTTCAATTGGAGGTGAAGTCGTTGTACGAGGTGTGTAATCAGGAAATTTATCTCGATTACAGAAATCACCATCAGAGCAACAAATTATATTTGTGCCATGAATTTGAGCACTTTTTCCTGCATTGCACTGTTTTTTTAAAAAAATCCATTAATCATTTTTAATTGAATTTAAATGTAATTTTTGGGTTTTACCTGTAAAAGACCTGAAGTTTGATCAGCTGATATGCATCCAAAAGAATATTCTGGTTCCATAAGACCTGTTTGTTCATCAATGACTTCTTCAACCATTGAAAAACATTGTCCGCCGAATTTAACTTCGCATGTTCCATTTTGTGTATTTGATGGACAATGTCCTTCGCAATAACAACTTAAGCCTATAAAAAAATTATAATAAAAGTTAGAAATTTATTGATGATATTAATAAATTAGAGCAAGACATGATTTTCTTATAACAACAACGGAAATTAAACTAACTTCATCCTGTTATGCATTTTCAATCAAAGTCGTTAAAACTAATTCGATTGATCTTCTCACACGCACTTGATCGAACCCCTCTCTTCATTACGCAACTCATTATTAAATTATTTATATTGAAAATAAGAAGTAAATTTTCTTCTTCTTCTCATTAGTATGAAAAAGCGGAAGTTGAATATGGAAGTTTCATTCACACTTGTGGCGGGTTTCTACGAAATGACTGTGTGTTACTATATTTTGCTGCCGCCACACATGACTGTTGGTCTACAGTTATTTATTTTTCTTCAATCGTACTCATTTATCGTCAATTA
>CM031380.1:12744182-12994810 GCA_018290095.1 Polypedilum vanderplanki | reverse complement strand
CTAAAGCTAGAAAGTGTACTTTACCGACAAAAAAAACTAAGATGAAAATCTTTTACTTTCATAAAAGGTGATATACTAAAATTTTATGCAAATAACTTCTTAACTGAGCCGCATTTTAAAACCCACAAGAAAGAATGAAAAAAAAAACTTGTTAATTGAATTCGATTCGTTGGCGCGAGATTCATTTTTGCATAGCAGCCAGTGCGACGACTATAAAAAAAGATTTTTTTTTCTCTACAGAAAGAATTTATTTATTGGCTCGCAATGCAAAAGCCAAAACATTTGAGCAAGTGACAAATATCTTTCACGTTGAGGGTCATGTGATTGATGCGAGTTATGCCAAATTCGACATTCCATTCATAAAAATAAATCAGCTAGAGAGAAGGAGTAAAAATAGCTGAACTCATTACTGTGATGGAGAGATGGATTTTCTATTTATGATTTTTTTACTGTAACGCCCACTATAGCTACGATACATTGTAGCACATAAAACCGTCATCTCTCTAATGGACGCGACAAATCTTTCATGTCTTTCACTTCCGTTTTTTATGTGCTGCTGCGTTCACGTTGCTGTCATGACATAGATCGACACCCATCCAGATGAGGGAGGCGATCTCATTCGTTTGCTTCTCTTTTCTTTTCAAATGATCTCCGACATTTGTGTGTTGCTGCTGCTTTTATTATTGTTTTATTTTTGCGCGACTACGATAATGTGATGTTTTGTATCATCGTCGTGCGCGCGTGGATATAGACAAGAAAAACCAGTCTTTAAGGAAATTTTGAGGTCATTTTATGATTTTTCTTTCTGCTTGTGTGATTTTTTTGTTCATTCATTAAAATGAATTTTTTTTTCTTAGATGCGCATCGTTCAGACGCGTGTGTAGGTTTTGTGGGTGGTGTTATGGCAATCATAACTTTTTTTCTTTTCTTTCTTTCATGACAAGGAGAAAATTGTCATTATTTTTTGCATAAGCACTCTTTTTTGGTTCGATGAATGTGCACTGACCATATAAGTTCATTTGACTTTCTTGTCGCTGATTTCAACTGATTATCGATCGTTTTTAACTCTCACAACGTGCCAGCTGCTCAATTCTCCATGAATGGATAAGTAAGTAACATGACAGCTTATTATGGACATCGAAAATAATCATTTACTCACTCGTATTCATGTATATACATATTTCATCTTATAATCGGGTTTATTATTATTTTGTTTCTGCGTAAATGCCATGTTGAGATTGTTAAAGTTGTCAATTAGCCACTTGCATTTTATAAACGGATTTATCAATGCATTTATATGATTATTTGTTAGCCATATTTAGAATATAATAATTGAAAAAATAAATTTATTATGATAGATTATGTTCTATCGAAAAAGACTTTTGATTATCTTGAAGGTTTTCTTAAGAATTATAAATTATAATCACACTTGAGTATCAATTTCCTATCACAACAGTTAAGTAATTTCATGATAATTTTACTCGACGAGTGTGAATGTACAGTATTGTTATTATTTTGCTTTTTTATCAATAAAAGGTGCATTATATGTACTTCTGTTAGGCAATTTCCAAAACAATATGAGTAAAAGAAAGTAAAGTTTATCAAAAAAAGATAACGTTAAAACTCTCGTGCACATGTACACGAAAATGCCACATTGTACTTTTTTCCTCTCTGATTATTTACATCAGTTTCATTTCATACAGTTGTTGTTTGACAATATGTACATAACTTTTTTTTTGATAACAGACATTTTCGATAATAAACAATCTTGAATTTTTATTTCTTTTTAAAAATACTCTGTCAAGCGTGTTACGTTATCAAACTGGCTGCAGACAGGTACATGAATGATATTTCTTTTTACGTTTCACATAAATTACTTATGTATGTAGATATAGCGCGCCAACACTTAATTTCTCAATTTGTTATTGTTTCACTGACTTGATATCAAACACAATCTTGAGTAGTTGATTTTTTCAATTGATAAGCAAGCGAGCGTTGATTTTTTTTTAGAGTAAAGTGCGTATATATAAATGACTCTGGAGGCAAATTGTCGACAAATGATAAGAAGAACAATTATAAAACGCAAGCAGGAGACACAATTTCATTTAGACAATGACAAGTGTCGTCTCTGAAAAAAATTTTTTATCATCATCATGAACAGTATTTAATGATTGAAAGAAAAAGAGTTTTAATGAGTTCACGAGGTCAAAATCATCAATGTATTTTATATATTTTTTAATCATCTATCGATCGAATCGATTTGACGAGAGCGAGCGGAATTGATGTTGTTTAACGCTTTACAAGCTTTAAAAAGCAAGCCATAAATTAGCATTTATTGCCTCTCTTTTGCCAAATCGTGAACTGCTCAAATTGAAGTTGAGTTGAGCTAACAAATTTTGGCCACAGCAACTGTGAGAGTGTTAATCAAAAATTCATGGCACATATATTTGCAAAAGATAGCAACTAGAATTGAGAATAAGTTTCGACGCCATGCACGTATACTGATAAATCTTTCATCTTTCTTTATTTGGCAGTAAACTCTACATATTACGAGAAATGTTTCATCTTTCACCGACAGAAACGTGCATAATTCTTACTAAGATAAAGACCAATTGTAGTAGGAGGTGATTTACAAGCAAAACAGAAAAAAGTCAATGTCGCTGAATTTTCTTTGATGTGCTTTTTTCTAAGAAAGAATTATTATTATTTTTTTGATATTCCAATCATAAATCTAATATGGATATTAAGAGTCTTATCAACCAACGAGCTCACATATATGAAAGAGTGAAATTCGGCCTATTTTCATGTCGCACATTAAAGAAGAAAAAAAAGTTTAGAGTGAAAATTTATGGTTTCGTGTATCAATACGCTTAAACATCAGTGTTGTGTTTTTGTTCATATCGCTAGCCTTGCCTCAGTTTACAAATTGTCAAATATCTTTTTTCCCTTGTCGTTTTTCTCTCTTATTTTCACAAACAACAGCAATCCATCAAAATTGTCAAATGCGCTGTTGTTGATTTTTACATTTTTTTGCTCGCTTCCTACATCCCTACTGAAACTTTATGTGTACATTTCAATAGCAAAGTAAAAAAGAGAGAGGCAAAGAATGAACGTTTGTCTGTCATAATTGGTAATTGAAGATCTTTTGAGCAAATAAATTGTGATTTATCGATGAGTGTGATAAATCAACAATAGCAAAGTTTGCATCTCAAATTTATACATTTGATTGTGACTCTAGAGAGAAAAAAATAAAATGATTAATATTTCAAAGTACACAACATGGAATTTGTCAATTCATTCTAGAGCTAGTTAAGTCTTCAAGTTTTTTTTCGCTTAGGTAATTGCTCAATTCGCTTTTGTAGTAAACGACTCTATTTTACTACCACACCTAGAAAAATAATATACATATCAATATATTTGAATACTCTAGCCAATCGTCTATCTTTTTACACTATAACTGTTGCTGCTACTTTACATAGTTGAGAACATGTCTTACAAACAAAGATAAATAATAAATTCAAAAAATGACAAAGCATTTGAAGTCAATTAAGCTTATAAGCAGATTTAAGTATTTCAAAATTAAAACAAACATTTCATATTGAAAGTTTTCATAACTTAAGCTTAGCCAGAAAATCATCCAACATATGACAAATATCTTTAACTTATTGCAATTTAAGATTAATTCATGGAAATCAAGACTAATTGATTTGATGCAGTTAAATTAATAATTTTCTGTATTTTTCCCTACACAATATGTAAAATGGTTCATTTGAATTAATTTATCATAAATGTATTGAATAAAATTGAAATTAATTTCGAGATTTATTAAGAATTGCCACATGCTCAAAATGTGTGTAGTCCGCTTGAGAATTGAAGAGCGGATGATGTCATGAACAAACGAGAACATACAAACCGCCTATTTGCGCGATTGAATGTATACGGGGCGCGCGCAAAAAAACTCTGAGAGAGTCGAACGTGCGATATATATAAAGAAACTACACAGTGAATATGGATGGATATACAATTTGAGTGAGTGTAAAAATAACAAAATTATTCGCTGGCAGATTTTCTGTTTCTCGCCAGACTCTCTGTCTTTTTCAATATTTTTTACTCTTTTTCATTTTATTTTTTAAAAAAAAAAATAAAAATTGCACCAGTCTTCTTAAAAGTAGTTAATTCTAACGAGAGAAAGCAAAAGAAAGAAAAAAATGTCGCGTCTTTTTGTATATTTTAAGAAAAAGAGATTCGCACATATATAAATTAATTAAGGCAAACAGTTGCTGCTCGCTATGTGTATCTTCATTCTTCAGTGACTGCTTTATGTGTCTCGTAAAAATCAATTTAACGACATAAATTTCTCTCCTAAATAGAATCACATTTCTCTGTTGCTTGTTTGCTTCTTGCTTCACTATCGTCTGCTGCGAAGTGATCTGAATTTTCATCTTTTTGGCACGCCATCACAAGCCATGAATGTTATGCGAATATTTTGTGGTTTCTTATTATACTTTCGGGGCAGTTGGTTGTTTATTCACAAACAATAATTTTTATTTTACTCTCTCGATCTACAATGTTTCTTTCTTGATTTAGCGTGAAAAAGTAAAGTCTAGACGACTTTGAAAGATGAAAAGATGCATTAATAATAAACATTTTTCTCACTTATTCATTTCTAAATGAAGCCATAAGCTGTTAGTGCACTTTGCTACGTGATGAAATGAACTTTTTCGCTTAATTACTTCTAAGAATACACACAAAATACTTCAAAGTCATTTAACACGCGTAATGTCACTCAGTCTCGAGTGATCTCGAAAGAGGCACAAAAGAATTTCACACTATTTAAGCGAGTCGTCAATTTTTAAGCTCTTTGAGTGCGAGACAAATGAATGTGTTTGTGTATCGAAGAAAATGATGATGAGAGAAATCCAAAAGAGTCTGAATGGATTATTTAAATTTATTCAATCAAAATTCGTGAGCGTTTGCATAATTAATTTTTTTTATGGTAAATGAAATCTGTTTTTTTTATATGACGCAGTTCTCGTTTCTGAGAATAAGATATTAGTTTTACCTGCATACATATAGAGCTCATTCATGAAACTATCTTATGCAAGCGCGAAAAAAATATGAAAAAGAAGTAAGGAAAAAAATGTCACCCACATTAGAGGTAAAAATGAATTTCAAAAAGTGTACAGAGAAAATTTTCCTTTGAATTTATATGTACACCCATTTTTTTGTTTTAATTGCATGTTTCATGCAAATGCTTTTTTCTATCTTTCTATCTGTTATTCTATTCATTTCGCAATAGAAAGAAAAAATGCATTGAGATTGAACTTTGAACGAGTTAATTTAAAATCTATTTGATCATGTAAGTTTTCATCGCAACATCACACTAGTTTGCTAGCTTTTTCTAACATAATATAGATGTATGCATCATTTGATCATTTGATAATGAAAATAAAAAAAATTGCGCATCTCGATGATAGCAGTCGCCATCAATTAAATGCATTTATTTATTAATACTCAATTGATTTTATTTGTTCATTAGTATAAAGCTAAAACTTTAATTTAATTTCTATGAATTTCTAATAAACTTTTTTGTGAAATTTTAGCATGTGTATGTGTGTTTCTAATGCCTCGTGACTTTTTTGCACTCTCTGTAATTTATGAAAATTACCATTAATCAATAACCAATTGAATGACTCGCCAATCAACACAAAAAAACAGCAGAGTATTCGGTTCTGTTTCACTAGTCATTCTTCATTATCAACAAATCAATTCATTGAAGGATGACGCAACAAGTAAATTTCCGGAATTTTTTATAAAACAAAATATAAAAATTTTCCCTTCTACACGCTTTTTCAATTCATTCATAAATTTTGTCGTTTAGCGAAATAAATTTATTATAATTTAATGTATAATTTTTCAACAGTTTCTAATTGCTTGTTTGCTGTTGTTGCATTTGTTGTCATTGCATCGCTGTCTCAATTAAAAATCTAAATAAAATGTCGTTTATTTAAAGCGTAAAAAGAGTGTGAGCAATCGTATACTTTTAAATATTCATAAACTGGTTTACCTTTACCTACAACTGATCGGATCAGTAAGCTGTAGTAGCAACAGCAGCAACATGAAACTTTGAATGGAATTCCGAGCAAATCATTTCTTTGTTTCTCATTTGCTCACGCGTCACTCATTCACTCTCAATAAATTTTGAATTCCCATTGAAAATATCACATTCGGACAGTGGTGGACAATATTTTTTGCTAAATTTTAAGGCGTAAAATGAATTACTTCCACGAAAACCATTTCGAACGAGTGTAAGCAAATAAATTTAAAAATTCACACCAGATGATGCGATCACATGAAAATGGAGAGAATCTCGAGAATTTTTTACTCTACTCACATTGTAATTTAATTAACATTTTTATGAGGAATTTTTGATTGAAGCGCCTCAAACGAAAAGAAATTTTTTTTTCTTCGAAAAACAGAAAAAAGTAAAAAACTCAATTAAGAAAATTTGTAAGATATATTTCATTTTTTTTTTGTGATAGTAACAAATTAAATTTTCATCGCTTTCGAATGCTAGAAAACAAATGTGACAAGCAAGCACAAGCACTGAGATGAAAACGAAGGTGTATATTTCATTCCATTCTGTTTGTTGAGCTAACAACATTCTTTTTGAGCATTCATTTACTGTATGTATGGAGCTATACATATCTTTCTCTCTTTTTGTCGTTTGGTTTATTTTGTTGATTTAAATTCTGTCTCTGTTGGTTTTTTTGACACTCATATTTACAAAACCTTTTTTCTTCCATACTTTTGTTGTCTCTTTTAATAATCATCATCAAATGATATTTGTCTTCAAATTCCTTAAAATTAAATTTTTCAAGAAACAAAAATTTTCTGCTTCATGTTTCATTCAATGTGTTACAATTAGTGATGAATAAAAGTCAAATGTCAATTGACAATAGCTCGCAAAAAAATCCCATAAAATACAAATGTTTATTTAGAAAGGTGGAACTTAATGTTAATATGTGCCGGCTCATAAATTAGTTATTGTACATTATTTTCAACAGAAAATGACTTTTATGTGCTTTATAGGCCAAAAATGATTTTTTTTCTTTCTCTATTTCCCGCAAAAACACAAAATCATTGAAGTTTTAACGATATACAATAAAATCACATACGATAGTTTACACAATTCGCATTTATTGTTTTCAAAAAGAATAAAAATCATCAGGCAATAAAAATTGGGTTTCACAAAAAAATACAAATTTTTTCTTATCATAAGCGCGCGAGTCTCTATTTCATGTATATAATATTTTTAGTGGGAGTATTATTCACTCTAGGTGTAGTTGATAATAGTAATCAGAGGAAATAAATGATTTTAGACATTTAAAGAACAAAATTGATGAATTGATGTGTGAAGCTATAAAAAAGTACAAAATTGAGGACAGATAAACATATCAAACTGTTCGCTTTTCGTCTTAAAAATCTATTAAATGGCAATTTTAGGGGAATTGAAAGTTTAACCAGTGTATAAAATACGACTTTGTTTAAAAAATTGAAACTATATTGATTTTTTCGTAAAATGAAAGAAATCAGCAGAAGCCATACACAAATAAACAGGATTTTAAAAGAAAATCATCATCGCCAGTTGAAGTCGTAACATTTTGTCGTAAATACAATCCATATGTGTACGTAGTACAATCCAAACACGATCCAATTAGAAACATTTCATGTTGCTTGTATATTGTATATTTCCAAAGGTATTGGAAATCAATTCGAGAGTTGTACATTACAGCGCACTACGACCTGCGTGTATGGTCGAACAAGCGAAAGAAATTGAAAAGCCCAAAGGCACATTAAACAGGCGACAGAATAATTTTTCACTGTTTTTCGTTAAAAAAAATATAAGAATTAACAAAACAAGAATGAAAAAGAATAATGGAAGAAGAAACACGGACGGTAGGAGAAAAGAATCAGACAACATTTATTCAAATTAGAGTCTCTGCTCTCTCGCTTTCATACGTGTTTTTAATTAATGTAACATTTTCCACCAAATCTTTCTTATTTTTGAACTGGGCGATAATCACAAATACAAGCAAAGCTTCTAAAACCTTGAATTTATCTTGAAGAAATAATAGAATTTTTAATCTTATCCAAAATTGAATGAGTTTAGTAAATCACATATAAAACACAATAAATCACTTGAACTATTTTAATTCAATAATCATTTGATTATTGTTTCAATCGGAATTATAAAAAACTTCAACAATTTCTCAGAAAGTTTCTAATATCACAAAAAGGAATTATCGAATAAGTACAAGTGATAAGACCCTAAAGTTAATGAATTATGTATCTTTGTTATTATTGCTATAATCATTAAAACAAGACAGCGAGGAATGGAGAAGAAGAATATATAATTTTTACAACGGACAGAATCATATAAGTTTTATATTCTCTCGCATATGAATGGAAGAAAGAGAGAAGACATAAAATGAATACAAATGAATTCCAATTAAACGAAACTTGACACTTCCAAAAAGTCTTCTTCTCTCTCTTCTTTCTTATTTAGTTTTAAGACTTGATTCTACACACACTCAATTTTGGTTAGTATTTTGGATAAAGGAAAGCACGAATATTTAATTCTAATGAAAATAAAATAAATTTGAATGCATTCTATGCGGAAACATGAAAGGGAACTCGCTTTCTCGCTTTATCGTGAATGCCTAATTAAAAAGTTCATAAAAATTCTAATTAAATGAAATGCAGGTACTTTGATTTTCTATCAATAATAATTTTAGTTAGTAGGTAGCAGTAAAACAATGTTGCCATATTTTCTTACTTCAAGACAAAAAAAGAAACTATCATCACTTTATCATATTGCAAATCTATTTATGAACATTCGTTATTTCTACTCTCTTTTTATTTTATTCTTTCATTCTTAAAGTCTTTTCAAATATGGAATAAAATTTAAGCGAACTGCTGATCATATCAATGCAATGCAAGGATGAAATGAAGCGAAAAAAATGTATAAACTGTTGCGCTCTGAAGAAATCATAATGTGAAAAATATAATAAAGAAAAGAAGGTATCGTTATGTGTAAGAATCGTAAAAGAAGGAGAATGAAACATTCTCAATATATCGCTTTGGTGTATTTTTCTTTTTTTTTTAATAAAATAAATAAAAATTTCTCTCTCTCTCTCATGCTCTTGCTCCATTCCCGAAACAAAACAAAAATTTATTATTTACCATGTGCCTTCTTCTTTCTGTTTCTCGGCGCCACGTCTGATTGCCCTTTAGTTTTTCTCCTAACTCTTGGCATTTCAGCAGCACTCTCAATGTTACGATTCCGTTTGTTTTTTGCCTTCTTTTGCTGATCTGATAGTAGTTGTGGTTGTAGTTGGTCCATTTAGAATTATGCTTATTTTTCTCTCTTTCTCTCTCACACTTGTCTGCGTTAATCCGCGCGTTTGCTCGTTATTATTGTCTCTTTACTACTTGTCTGTCTGTCTGCTATTCAAGTGTCCACTTGATGATTGTCGAAAATATGATCCTTTACATTCATATCACACGCATTATTAAATTTAGAAAAATCACGTCACACACACTGTTTGTTCATAAATTGTTATTTATTTGATTTTCAAAATAGACAAAATAACAAAACTTTTTAAAAAAACTTGTCTCTTTTTGAATGTATAAGTATTTATCGATATTCACACATATAAAATTATTTCTCATTTAATTTTCTCTCTTCTAATTTTTTTAGAGCTCAACAAATCACTATCATATGAGTTTTGTGTTCAAAAATTGACAACTGTCTTCTTCTTTACCGATTGTCGACTTCCTTTCGAACTATTTGAATATTTATTAATTTATGTATGGGATTATCATCAGTAATATTCAAACATCACATATCACTCTAATAGATGAATTTTAATTTTTCTTCTTTAAGCTAATCTGCTGCTCTCATAATATATGCTCATATATATATGTGTAGTACATCAAATGTGAAAAAAAGAAGAAACGAAAATATTTATGTGTGTGTGTATTTAGTCTAAATTTATCTTTCCACAGACATCTTAAAAGCCTTCTTTCATTGAAGACTCGAGCGAGAAAATTTATTTTCTTAAAAAGTTATCTATGTTTGATGATTTTTTGTCTCTTTGTGAAAAATTTGACTGTTCTTTTCTGTCACAAATCAAAAAACACTTCGAGGTGCGATAGCGACACTTTTTGGCACATAATATTTCTACGAAGTCTATTAGACTATTTTGTGTTGTTGATAACACTAAAAATCGTTTTATTAAATTAAATTTTCCACAAAAAACAAATAAACAAAATAATAATTTATTTCTGTCCTTTAACACCTTTTAATTATCAGTGAAACTTTTCACACTTTGCTCTTCGCATATAGCTCTTTTATTTATGAGCGTATGTCTATATAGACTTTCAATTAAAAATAAAAGAATGAATAAACTTTTTTTTCAGAAATGAGACGCAAAAATTTTACGTCTGTAATCACGAGTCGCTCTCAAAAGACTGATTTAAAAAGTGATCTTTTATGAACGAAGAGAGGGAGAGAGCATTTGAGAGAACACCAACACATAATGCTCAATACATGTACATATACAATTCTCTCAGTTCTTTGATTCCTTCTCACATTTCTATTCTTTGCTTTTGTTTTGTCTTTTACTTTGAGTTAAAATCTGATTTTTTTTTATAATTCTTGGACCATACATAAGCTTTATTTTTTGTTATGTGTGTGTTTGTCTGTGTAAAATTTATGTCATGACCAAAAGGAACTATAGAAAAAAGAAAGAAAAGAGCTGTTGCTGCTCATGACTATGTTGATGATCATGCAGTTGAGAAAAAGAGAGAAAAATCTCGTAACATATTTTTCCAATTAACGAATATGCATTTGCCAAAATAACAAAACAGAGAAGAAAAAAAATTAGTTTCCTCTTCTCATCAACCTTCAAGCTCTCGAGAGTGAGTGAGAAAGATGATAAAGAAGAAGTCATCATCAATTAATTACTAAAAATACAAATTACGTTTGAGAAATGAGCTCGCTCGCTCTTAAAATTTGAACGTAAATAAAATTAAAGAGTGTAGGATGAGGTGATGGTCGAAATGAGTGTATATGAAGGAATCATGTGGCGATGAATGCACTATAACGTAATATTTCTTCTTCTGTTCCTCTTCTTTCCTCGCTTCTATCGTTTTTAGTGTTGATCAAAAAAAAATCTTTTTATTTTACAGTTTCAAAGAGACGATTTCGATGAGTATTCTATGAGACGATAACAAAATCTTTTTGACTAACACGTGCGTTAATGAGTTGCTTGCTGTTTTGCCAAGGTTAAGAACTATTATTAAGAACTAACAAAAATTTTCAACTTTTCATAAAATGTAAACAAATAAGAATTTTTAAAATTCTTGCTTTTGTTTGTTACTTCTTATTATTTTAAATTGTCAATAGTTTTTTAAATACTGTACTTACAAACACAAAGCAGGTTTTAACTAATTAAAACACTTAATTAAGTTATTAATTGTAAAAATTTAATTCAATCTTAATCACCAAATTTGTTTTGAAAATTCAACACATTTAAAATTTGAATTTTATCGGTTTTTCAAAAAATCTCAAGAATTTTATTTTTCATAAAGTTAGGTTTAAATTGGTTTTTTACAAAATTATTTCTTGATTAGGTACTATCGAATACAATCATAAAATTTTATTTATTCATTGAAAATTGTATATATGTCCAGAACTTGACTACTTCATCATTTCTTGGAAAGCAATTAAAAATTTAAATTTTCTGCGGCCTTTGGAGGTTGAATGAAAAGAATTATGAGATGGAGTAGCTCATTAGCATATAGTGGTACTCTTTTAAAATCGCATAAAAACTGATGACACGATTTCTTTATATACTTAGCTTACTACTTTACGTGAAATTCCTTAGAACTATCACTTAATCAAGCAACGAGAGAGAAAATAATTTTCCATATGTGCTTTAAACACATTTCTATTTCATCCTGTTATTTTAACCAACAACTAGCAATGAAAAGAAGGGAATATTTTGTTCTTAAAATATTCATCTATGCATCGACATTCGTTATGCACATTTTGCAGACTCATACTTATACTCTCATCGTAGCATAGTGAGAACAACAAATTTGTAAAATGTATATGAATGTATGGAGTTCAAGAGAGAATAAAATACTAAAAATAAATACAAAAACAGAAAGAATAACAATTTTTTCTCCTTTTTTGTTCGAGACGAGAATGGAAGAGCACAAAAAAGCGATGGCTTGCAACAAACAGTCGCAGTTGCAATAATTCACGCTTTTTTCTGACTATACTGTGGTATACTTCATTACCTTCGACTCGTATGATCATTGAAGTTGAAGCACATGAGCCATGTGAAAGAATGTTATGCTTCATCATCACCAAATGCATCCTTATTGTTGCATGTCTTTTTCTCTTCTCTTTTAGCATCTCCTTCTTTATTTTACACAATGCATAACGAGAGAATGCTCTCTGCATGGTATGAGTGCCCAAAAAAAGCATTTGAAAAGAACTGCATTCATACACACTCACTTGAAAATCCAAAGTGTGAAAATCGATGCAAAAAATATATAAATTAAATGTATAAAGGGAAGAAAAATGTGGAAAGATGAAAGGAATAAAAGCCGACTCGTAAGAACATCGGCAGGCAGTCAAAGCAGGGATCATTTCGATTTTAGTATGATTCTTTCCTCTTTTGGTTAACGTAACATTGGTCGAAACATCTGAAATATGCTTTCTGGCTGTTTAATATGCCATTTTTCTTCTCACTTAATATCGCGCACTTTGTTTTTGATCCTCGCGCAAAAGAGTAAGCATAAAATGTAAAATTTATATCCAGAGTTACTCGACAAAGAAAAATTCCGTTGTTTTAGTAAAATATTTGAATTCTTTTACTTTAGTCGTATTGAAGCAAAAAAATTTTATTCAACTTTGCATTTAGGCAAAGACTTTGGCAATTTTTTATTAAATGTTCGACTTGTCATTTTCGTGTTTTCGTAACAAATTTTAAATATTTTTGAATCTTTACAGAATTTAATTCTAAAATGTTTTATGAGCCGTCTTAGATTTGTATATGTCATGAATCAGAATGCAGCATATCTAATTCCATCAAACGATGCGCTTAAATTGATTATTTTACTCTAGTCAGCTTAAGTATTTTTCGCTCATTTGAGATGGAGACACGCGAGATTTATCAACCGAAAAAATCATAAAAAATAAATTGGAATCAACATAAATCTTCACGGAAAAAAGCAGCCACAATATGAGCGTCCATCAACAGCAGCCAACCAGCCGAGAGAAAAATAAAGTCTCAGATTAGACAAGAAATCAATTAATTAAAAGAGATTTCTTCATTGCGGCGCGCGAGTTTGAGGAGGAAAAAGATTCAAGAATCAAGAGTCAAAAATTGTATTTACAAAACAATTAATTTTGTTCACGCGTTTCAAGCATTAAGAATTCCATATCGTTTCATTTTATATCTTTCCTTCTTTTCTCCTCACTCGCCCATTAATAAAGAATAAGTCAGCTTTCTTCTTTCTTCCCTGATTAATTTCCGACTTCATCGCTTGATTTTTTTATAAACAAAAAGAAGAGAATTTTCTTTCTTGATTATTGATGAGAATTTTTATTTTTAACGGTTTTTGAGAATTCAAAAAATTTAAATTATAAAAATTCTGTTAAAAAAAACTGAATTTATGACTTTGAAAAATATTTAAAATTGATGTTGAACTACAACATTCCTCACATTTCCTAGAGAAAAATGGAAATATTTTTTGATAAAAATAAAAATTATTAAAAATTTATCTTCAAAATGACCCAATGAAGAAGAAGAAAAATTCATTTTGCTTTCTTTAGTGACCAACAAGAGTGCTATTACTTTAATTTATGTGACCAAGTGACAACAACAACAAGCTGTATATATCTGCATGAGAAATATTCTTTAATGGTTGACACTGTGAATTGAATTGATTGTGTAGGTTGAGTAAGGCAAATCGTTATACATGACTTTTGTGTATATATACAAACATCTCACCATTGCTCCATTTGACGGATATATGTGATCTTTATCATAAACGTTAAAAAAAATAAATAAATACGCTCATTTCGCGTGTTGCTCTGCTCTACATTATAAAAAAAAATTTATTCCCTCTCCTGAAAAAACCAAGAAAAAAAGAAGAATTTACATAGAGTGTGAAGAACATTGAATGATGACTTTGATGTTTGTACACATATACACACAGTGTGGTACACAGACCGAAAATGAGAAAACATCTGAGCAAACTAGTTTCTTTTTCGTCAATTTCTTGTTGGCTGACTGTGAGATAAACAACAACAGCTAAATGAAAACCAGACACAAAAATTCTTCTCTCACAGATCAAGAGATGAAAAAACACAAAATTTCTAACCATCTCGGGTGCTGCTGTGTTTTCTTACCATTTCCGCATTAGGAAAATTTTCTTTCATACATCCATAGCACACACATTTGATTTATTTTACCAGTCAGACGATTTCTTGCTGTTATTGTATAAGAGAAATTTGATTTAAGCATGATTGACATGCACGAGTATGGTTCGTTTCATATTTATCTTTTTAAAGCTATATATAGAAATCTTTACTAATGATTCTACCTATTAGTTTATTAATTAATTGACTCAAACACTTAAGATATTAAAAAAACTGCGTGCTTCGCCAATTCAATAAATAAAGATCACTCGAATGTGAAAATGTTAGGCTTGCCGGTAAATTATCATTAAAATTAACAATTAAAATCACCAATATGTATGCTAATTATCTAATTTGCAATCGTATTATCTTAATGTTTATTAAACGAGACGAAGACACGCTGTGCAACAGTCGCATCAATGGATTTTACTTTAGACCGATAGCGGAAAATACACACACGCGTCTTTATGGTGAAACGATGAAGATAACGAAATGGAAGTTTTAATTCATAAATATTTGTCTTATGCAAATTTGTCAAAACAATTCAATGATAGGAAGAAAGAAGCTGAAATTTTAAAATTTTCCTTCTTTTGGTTTTAAATTAGGAAAAAAGTCAAACCTTTTTAAAGACAGAAAATTCATAATTTTAACAAAATTTTCCAACGTTTTTCTTTTCAAATCATGTTAAATTGATATGAATTTTTAATAAAATCGGTTGAAATCATTTTGTATTTTTCATTAAAACTTTTTGCTTTATGAATTTATGACGACTTCAATTATGAGTAAAACAGCATGAGTTTTGGTTCATCATAAAAAATGTGCATTCAAAATTGAAAAGAAAAAGAGAATAAAATAAGAAATTTTTTATGGATTTTGGATGCTAACAACAGTTGCACATATGTGATTTTTTTTCTCAATTTTGTAAGAAATTTTCCTTAATGCTTTCTCACAATTTATGCTGTGGGATATCAAGAAGAAAATGTATTTCATGCTGTTGAAAAGGATTTACGCATGAGCAGAGAACGATCATAAAAGATTTCGCGCTTTTAACTTCTAGCACATTAATTTTCACGCAAGCAACACTGAGTACAGAACACAGAGCCGAAATTTAACTGTTTGCCCACAACTTGGGAGAATTGAGATTCATAAAAACCGCAAAAGATTGCTATAGAAACGCGACCAGAAGGAAAAATCTAATAAACTTTGAGGTTTATCATTCGCAAGACCATCGAGCAAAATTATCATGAGTGACTTGGGAGAAGCACACATATTACTGTCACCATCAATTCAAATATAAAATCCATTAAAAACGAGCATAAAATTTAAATTTAAACATTTTTTCTCTTCAAAGTCTTCGTATGCCACACTCTTGTTCGCTTGCTTTTATTATTGTAGTAAACTGAATGCCGTGTCGAAATGATGAAAATAAGAAAAAAAATTTCTGTAGACACAAAATCTCGGAGTTAGACTCATTGTTGTGCGGATACAAATATTTAAATTATTGAATTTACCAAGAACTCATTCAAAATAATTAAGAAGAAAACCATGACACTTAACAAATTTGATTTTTGAATCCTTTTCTGTAGTTTTGAAAATGGCAAAAGTTTCTTCTACGAAATCAATTCATTTTCTTAGAAGTAAAGAATCGAATTGAGGTCAAATAAATTTCAATTTTCGCAGTTTAAGTATCATAACATTTCGATATTTCTCAGAAGAAAAATAACTATGATATACTTGAATAAAAGTGAACATTTCCAGTCAGTCTGTCAAAAAAATAATTTTTTGATTAAATAAATTTCTTTTTCTTGTTGTGTCACATTTATTTACAAACGGTGTGCTTTACATGTTCACCATATCGATAATATGAAAACACGAGCACACACAGTGACATTTCCGGGAAACAGTTCTCTCTTTCGTTTTTTCCAAGCCACATACATAACTAAAAGGTTTCTCAGGTGTTAATAACACGAAGAGTCTATAAACACAAGCCCAAAAAGCGAGCATGTTATCAAAGTTACAAATAAAAACGAAGACTATAAAATTGATAGTGATAAATGAATTGACATAATAATAAAGTTAAAGGCAAACAAAGAAAATAAAAATATTATTATAAAGTCGATAGTTCAAAATAGTCATCAAGTTAAATAAATTTTTATTAAATATTGTTGTTGAATTGCTTATTTATACTGCATTTGTTTATTCAGCTCTATTTTTTTCTGTTTTACTTTCCTCCCTCATACGTTTTTAATGCAAGGCAATATTTTAATGTTTTTAGTCAATTTGTGAGCAAAATATTTTGATTTCTTTTCCTAAAAATCTTTCTTAATTTCTTGTTTTTCACAAAATCTTTGTATTTCACTTAAATAATAATTTAGTTTAAATATTGATTTTGAAATAATTTAATTAAGACAATTTGCACAAATTTGTTTTTCAGAAAGATTTTTAAAATTATAAACAAGTTGGTGAAAGATTTAATGCTGGAAAATATCCATACTTTATTTTTATCACTTTCAATCTCATCTTCCTTAATGCAGCACTTAATCATAAATATCTACTTACGTAATTTAGAACTGTGCATTATTGAAAACTAATATTTTTTTGAAAAAACAAAAAATCATCATCTTTCGTGATCTTTTTCTCTCATAACAGGTCAACAGCTGACAAAAAAATAAATTTTTTGCTACCTGCTGCATTAAGAAATCCTCAAAAAATTATAAAATATACTCTCCTGCATGCATTGTATATTGGACCAGTATTTTTTTTATTTTTTTAAAAAGACATAAAAATCTCAAGTGGCTTTCAAAGCAACACAAAGAGAGAAACTCATAAAAATCTTGAGATGATCCTTTTTGCATCTCCTAAAAAATATCATAGAAAAAAACTAGAATAGAAGAAGAGGAGGAACATAATGAAAAAAATTTATAAAATATGTGCATGGGATGATTTCATGCACCATAGAAAAGAATACTGAGAATTTAAGTAAACAGATGAATTTTGGAGAGAAGAAATGTATTGATTACATAGTGAAATTTAAGAACTTTTGATATTTTCCAAAAAATAAATGGTGTTCTTTGCGGTTGAGTTCATTAAGATTTATATTTAAAATTTAATTTTTTGAAAAATTTCAACTCTAATTTAAAAAGTAAATAAAAATTGTTTTTGTAAAGGATTAAGATCAATGGAAATTAGCATTAAAATGCTTAAAAGTCAGTCATGTCTCCACCAACTACTTAGTAGTCAGTCATGTAACTAAAATTCGGTTCCAAAGAATTTTGACGCCCTTCAGTTGTTGCCACTTGGTGTACTTGTTGATCATAAAACAATTTCAGATTTTTTCGAATGTAAATTCAGTCGATAAAACATATAAAAATATTCAAAATATTCTGATAGATCAAGCTACTATTTGTTTCTTATTTCATGGAATAATATAGACATCATTATGCATATAAATAGATAACTATCTGTCAAGGCTTCAATCAGAACTTTGTAATATTCAGATAATTTGATCTCATGACCTTCAATTTTTTATCATGACTATCTAATGTAATATTCCATTTTGTGTTAATTTCATTTTCTACTTTAATAACATACAGTTCAATCCATGTATCAAAATCAACTTGACTATTTTTCTTCTTATGCAAGCATTTGTAAAAGCTTGTCGATGGTGAAGTTGTATCTTGAATAGGATAAAAATAAGCATCTTCATCTATTAATATTTGCTTTTCATTTAAAAAAATATTTTGATTTTCCTCAACCCATGTATCTTGATTTTCACATGTAAGCAGATTCTTTAATGGTCCATGCAAAGAATTCCAATTATTTTCAAACGATCCAATACCACAAACTAAAAAAGCTTTTTCTATCATTTCTTTTGAAACATCATTAGTCCAACTTTTAATCCATTCAACGGCTTGCGTATGTGATGGTGTTTTTAAATTTCCTGCTTTTGTTTTAAATTTTTCAAAATTTCATGTTTTGACTCGGATATAAGAGCCATTCCTTATATTCGAATACAAGGAAGACGTCTATGAACGATATTTGCAAATTTTATGATCCCTTTTAGGTTTATAATCTTCTCTTATAAAGATATTAACTTAAATTATCTCTCATGAGAAAGAAAGAAAAATTCCTTCCGATTATGAATTTATGATTTTCAAAAAATATTTTTTACTCTCGTGGAAATTTTGCAGCTCAATTTCTACTGTTTCACTCACAACATCCTGTCATTTACAATTATCTATGGAAATTACGTGCAGTTTTTTTTTCTTTCTGTATTTTGCAGAAAATGCAATCTGATAATTACATTATGTGTGCTGCATAAAACATAATGTTACTAATGTGCAGCGATGGGTAAAAAAAGGAATGAAGAGAGTAAGAATTTCATGTGCATTGCGAATTGCTTAAAGGCGAGAATGATTCAAAGCGAAAGGTGTTCCTATGTGTGGCGAAAGAGACCAATTTTCTTCTCAACATTTGTAACGTGAACTGTAAACTTCACGTATTTATTGAAATTCGTGTTGAAACTCGAGAATGTTTCAGCTAATTAAATCAGTTGAAGGGAAAATTTGAAAATTTACGCTACGAAATTTCAATGCGGTAAGTCAGTCGCCATCAACAGTGTCTGTATACTACACGGCTCATAACACATAACACCTTGAGCACCGTTGATAATTTAAATTAAAAACTGAGCAAAGCGGGATAGAGAGTGAGATTCTTTAATTTAATTTCCATTGTTGTACGTAAAATGAGAATAAAAGGAAACTATTTTTCAATTCTTATACGTTCTTTTTTGAACAGACAATATTTTCAGGTTTTTAAATTTATAGCATTCGATAAATTCTCCATGGTTCTTCATTTTCTCTTTTATTTCTTTAATTTTAAATTTATGTTTTCTTTTAAAATATCGTTTGTACAATAGTTAATTTTTAAAATAAATCTATTTATTCAATTATGATGTGAATATTTTTAAAAATCATAAAGTTTCATTGAAGTGTTAAATAAATTTATGAATAATCTTGTATAAAGCATCAAGTAGAAATAAAATTGATTATAGAATTATTGAGAAACTGCAATTTGATTAACTAAAATGTCTTTACCTTAGTTCAAAAACCAACTAAAGAAATTATTTGAATTGTTAAAGAATAATAGAAAATCTAAGAAAAGTACAAAATACAAGCAATAAATTTCGCTTCACCTTTCACACTTTAAAAATCTTTTATATTCACATCATTCATTGATCTTTTGATCTCTTTCAACTAAATCAATCATAATCAATGAGTAGAATAAAAATATAAAAATTGATGCAATCACAATAGAATTTTAAAAAAAAATTCAAGAACCTCAATGTCTGCCAGTTAACAAAAAATTAAAATGTGATCAATTGCGAGAACAGAATGACAACAAAAAAATCTTCAAGGCTATAGAACAAGGATTCTCTATTATGTTGAAATTCACAGAATTTCTTTCTTCTCTTTCACTCCATGAGTGTAATTCTTCGAAAATTGCCTTTGCATTTTTTGTTCTGTAATGTTGTGAACATTTTTGTATACAACAATAAAATTCGATTCACTCGATATATGAAAGAAGAAAACTTGCTAGAAAAAAAGTGTTTTTATTTAATTTAAAAGGATTCTTAAGAAATTTATTGTCGCATTCGATTGAAATGAAGTTAGAAAAGGGAAAGACTTTGAGGCGACTCTTGAGAAAAACGAATAAATTTTACGCCATCTTTTCAATCTATTGTGAAAAGTTATTGAATACAAATTTACCTTTAAGTTTAATTCTTCCCTTTTTATCTTTCCACATTCATTTTGAGTGTTTGTGCGAGAGTGTGGAAAAATGCAGGTGTTTAAAATTGTAAGCATTAAAATGTCAGATTAATATAAAGAGATTTCTTCAACTGAAATTCAACTTTTTTTCTTTCCTTACTTTTCACCTCTCCTTTCGAGTTTCTTGTCAATTTCCGAGAATCTCGCGAAGTGAGATGAGAATAATAATATTAAGAAAAGCGAGAGCAACAAAAAAGCGTCGAATAATATGCGAATGCTTGCTGCTTATGTGTTCCCTTAAGAAAAATAAAAACGATCGAGACGATCACAATAAGAATTCAAATGAATTTCAGTTTCAATCTTTTTATGTGTATATTCTTCACTCGCTGTGGCTGTTGCGTTATTTAAATTTAAATTTATTAAAGCCCATTTTTCATCTCTCATTGTTCCATCTTTATATTGTTACTTTTTCTTTCTTTCTCGTCTTATCCATTATTTCTTTATTGCTTCTCCTTCTTTTTATAATATAAAAATTCTTTTTTATTTTGTTGCGAAAAGAACTCCATCAAATTAGAATTACATGAAAGTGTTAAGATACGAGCCACAAGTCACACTCATTCTTTTTCTCCTCTCTTTTTTTGGGTTTGCCATATGGCTCATGATTGAAATTCATTATACATGAAATAAATTGCAAAATTCTCACCTCACGGAACAGCATGTTGTAAAGAGACGAGAAAGAAAGAGCGAAAAATCATCAAGATATCGTATTTAATATCACACGTAAAAGGTGAAAAGGAGGTATAAGTTAATGCTAACAAATTGTTTTCTAGTTGAAACACACACACATGCTGATTGAAAAGAAAAATATTCATATTCTCGCTCAACACGATGATTGTCCTCTACAAAAGGCAGTAAGAAAAAAAGTGGTTGCAAAGGGATAGACAATTTGGTACATTTCAAAAATAGTATTTTGTAAAGTGATACAAACATGACAAAGTGTTGCACATGACATGTCATATAAAGAGTCAATTTTTTTTTAAAATAAAACTTTGTTTAAAAATTCTTAATATTGAATTAAAAGTAGTAAACATCAATTAGAAACAAACATTTTAAAACATTTCCAACTTTGCAGACCTAATTAAACTCGTATTTTTAATTTAAATTGAGATTTTTAAATCACACAAAATAATGTGACAAAAACACATGTCTTATGTTGAAAATGACAAAAGATAATGAACTTTTATAAAAATTATTTTTCCGAAGTGTCCATTCTCTGAATTTTTTGCTCATAAATAAATAATTAAAAATCGTTATGAGGAAGACAAGAAAATTTATTAAGAAACGATCACAAATTCGAAGGCATAGTGTGAAAAAATCATTTATTTTTACTCTATGAAATTTTTAAAAAGTCTCACTAAGCTATAAAGAAGAAGATGTTTCCTAATTTGTAAAAATAACTGCTTATGTTTTTATCAAATGATTATTAATGAACATTTAGACATTCTAATTAACGATAGAGCTGTTTTTTTGTCGAATGATGAAAAATTTTACGCGAGAATCGAATTAATTTTCATAAATCACTTCTGCTGCTGCTGCTGTTTGTTGATAATTTTAAAAAACAAGCGTCACGATCTTCATCCTCCGTGTCATCATTCTCTCTACTATACTCATAATCCTTTTTAGTTAAAGAGAAAGAAAGAGATTTAGAAACCACATTAAGAAAATTTATAGAACAAGAAAATGGCAATCGAGGATTAGTCGGAAAAGAAAAAGAAATAATTTTCGACCAAATAAAGAAGCATAAAGATTTTTCGTGTATAAAAAATTAATTCGCTTTTAGATGTTTTCTTTAGAATTTCTTGACTCTTTGCTCGCTGAATGAAGAAAAAAATTTAAATAAGAAACACATTTAAGCGACTCTTTTGTGATATTTTTTGTACAGCAGCAACAGCAGAGGCTCGGCCCAAAGAGACGAAAACATTAATTTTACGAGAAAAGTGTCTAAGATCGCTTTTTGTTACCTTTTAGAATTTTAAAAAGGCCTTTCATGTCACGTCAGTGAAAGAGGCAAGCGCGAGATCGAAAACGAGTTTATTCTTATAAGACAAAATAAAAAAAAATCTCTTCCCCACACATACGGAACCGAAAAGTGTGTTGTCTGATGAATCAAAACGCCTCTCATTCTTTTACATCAGATTATTGCTTAGTAATTCCATTATCGCCTTTAACATCTCGAACTGAGAGAGAATAGAGAAAAAAAAGATGATGAAGAAAAAGAAGATGAATTGAAACAATCAGACAACACACACCCAAAAACGATCTCTTTAGAAATTCAAGCACACAAATCACACCATAAGCGTAGAGCGTAGTGAGGATGTGGCGGTAGTTGACATGTCACACCAAAAAAAATCTTTTAAAAATGGTCGATAAATTTTCTTGAATCTCATATCCAAAATAAGAAAAAGAATATAATATAAAATCGATAAGAAGAAATGATGTGAAGACTCCATGGGATTAAAATTTAAATCTTATTAGAATAAAGAAGAAAGAGAAACAAGAAGAAGATAGTTTAACATTTGATCGATTCTAAAAAAGATTCTTTTATAAAAAGGTTTTATTTTAAATTTACATACTTGTAGGATTCTTGAGTTTGGCTTACTTTGAAATTGAAAGTTGGTAGAAATTTTTTTAAATTAACCGTCAAATATGAATTTAAATATTTGTTTTTGTTTACATTTCTTGTTTACAATAATTTTAAAAACTTAGAAATTAAATTTGTTAATTTTCAATAATTAAGAAATATTTCAAATATTCTTACAATAATTGTCATTAATATTCTTTAAAGTAAGTATTTTCTTAATATTCTTTGCATTGCAATGCTTCTCATTCTCTTTGCATACACATAAAGTGTTAGAGATCACAAAGAATTTTTAATGATGTTCTATTCATTTGACTTGACGTCTTAAAAGGGAAAAGGAGAAAGATTTCAATCAAAAAGGCATTAAAAAATTAAATTTGACTTTTTCCATTTGAATGAAGATACACACGGACACCTTTACCAGTCATCAATAAATTTTTTATTCCATCCAATTCTATTCTTTACCAGTTACTAACCTCTGCTGTCATATATCATATTTTTTCTCTTTTCTACTCTCTTGTTGAAGTTCTTTCACACTTCAGAAAAAAAATATCATTAGAAAAAAATTCTTTGTAAAAATGACTGAAAAGAAGTTTTCAAGCGATGATGTTTGAAAGTCAAGAGATTTCTATGAGCACTCCTTTTTCTCATTTCGTTGTTGTGATGAATATCAAAGATCTTTTGTTAAAGATTAATAGCGTTCAATTGGGTAACATCATAAAAGAGATATATATTCGAATTGCTTCATTATGTGCGTAAAGAAACATTGTCTTTTAGGGTTGAATAATTTCAGTGGTGACAGTAATCAATTTGGTCGCTTAATAAATTATTTTATTTATACTACACCTTTCTCATCATTAAATTATTTATATTTATATTATAATAAAGTCATTGTACCATGAAGCAGCAAAATAAATTTCCATTAGTGTGCTTCTATTCAGCCAGTTGTGTGACATCAAACAATTGGCCATATTTGGTCGTTTTGATTCAACAGTGTGATGAATACAATTTTTTTGAATATTCAACACAAAACTTCTGTTAAACCAAAAAGAAATTGAGAATTAAAATCATTATCGAACAGCATCTGTTTATGAATGACACCCACGAACATCTTTTGTTATAACTCAAGAAATATCGAAACAAAAAAATAAGAACATAAGAAAGAGAGCAAATTGCGTTGGCATCACAACACACCACGATTTCCGGAACGCAAACAAAGCGAGCAGTGAATAAAAAAGAAAAATAATTTTTCTGTAAATTTAACCCACCTTGATCACGAGTGTGAATGAGATAATTATAAAGAAATTATAATTGAACGAAGGCGATAATGACAATAAAAGAAGTTTGTGAATGTTCCTATATTTATATGAAGCCCTCTTAATGCAATTGAGTGAAGGCAAATACAAGAAATTAAGGTTAAGCACAATTATGGAAAAATATTGTCGTCATAAACCACATAGAAGCGTTTACATTTTGCAGCAGTGGTTTTTAAGTGTCCAATTGAATTAAAATACACTTCATTACTTCACTTCTTTATTTTCTTGGTTATGAATTTCATTTCAATTTAATTAATAACATCATGTGATTTCATTTATGAATGAAATTCCACAAGACCACATTTATTAAGAGGTGTACACAATGTAAGTACAGTAACATTTCAATTGATGATAACCGCAAGGAAAGTGCATGAGGCCTGCAATAATTACAAGTGACAAATTATATTGAATGTTATTTTATTTTTATGAAATGTTGCTTGACACTAATTCGATGCAATTTTTTGCACAGCAACAAGTTTATGCAAAACATGCCATATGTGTGTATTCATTTCTTGCGTTTCTTGTTCTTCTCAGCAATTTTTGCCATTCGCATTTCACGTCGAATTTGTCTTGCACGTTTCTTGTAAATTTTGAAAGGACCTTTATAAAGACGAACCATTAAGCCTCGCCACCAGGCTTGAAGTAATGTTGAAGCTTCTTCCTGCATTTCACGTAATTTCTTTTCTTCAGCCTTTCTTTGTTTCTCTGCAAGATATGAGTCGATTGCATTTTGTCGTTGAGCAAACTTTTCTTCTTCCTGTTTTATCATTTCAAAATAATGCTTCCTGTTATTCTTTACGATTTGCAGTTTTAATTCTTTTTCTTCTAATTCTTTGTCATACAAAATGCTCATTCTTTGTGCCTCATTTCGAAGTTCTTTTGTTTTTAAGGAATAAAAGTCAATTACTTTCTTTGTAACAACTTTTTCATTTTCCATTAAATCTTCAATTTCTTTGATATTTTTCAATACTTTTGATTCATCTTTTTCTGCTTTTAAATTAACTTGATTTTCACGAGATGCCAACATTTTATAATTGAAGCTCTTATTAATCTGTAAATTTTGTTCATTTTCAAAAAAATTCAAATAAGTTTGAACCCATTCATTATAAACTAAATTTTTCTTCTCAATGAATTCCTTTTCAAAATCAAAAGCGTTTTCTTTTAGCTCTTTATAATGTTGCATGATCGCTTCAAATTTTGTGATTGTGAAATGACGATTGAGATATAATGAAGCAATTTCATCAACTTCATTCAGCAGACAATTAAATGAGCCATTTTCAAGAAGTTCAACATTAATTGAGTTTAAATTGTTAATAATTTTCATAAAAAATCTAATCAATTTCCTTTTGTTAATGAATCCTTGAATTTCAGAACATATTTGCATTGTTTCTAAATCGATAATTTCATCACAAAAAACTTTGTTCTTTTTCTTGAATGCATCATCATCTAATGAAGACACAGAAATAAATTCAAGTCTTTTAATTAGCTCATTTAAAACTTCAAAAAACTTGGAAGGCAAAATCTCAACATCTAATTTCGAGAAATCCATGGTTACTTACTATGGTTACTATGAGGCGCCAAAAAATCATCATTCTTGACATTGACAAATAAACAGAAATCTCATAAGAGCATGATACTTATTTGCTTATAAGAAGACACGATGACTGAATGTGTATTATTTTAGTTCATATTCATAATTTAAGCAGATAGTTCCAATGAATTATAAACACTTTCATTTTAATGCTAGCGCAATTTATTTATGTTCCAAAGGCGTCCTTCTTCTTTTTCTTCTTCGTGATTTTATCGCATTCTGTGTTTTACAAATTCACATTTAATTACTACTGCTTGTAGTTTTGCAATTTGAATTTTATTATCCATTACTTGTTCACTCTCTTTCATTTTCCTTTATTACCTTATTCGTATTGCGCGCAACAAACATCACTTATCAATTTGTTAAGCATTATTGCCATTACGATGTGTGTGCTTGCTTGTGTTATTTAAATCATGTCTCATCAATTGAATCTCGTAAATTAAAAATGCAGAAATCGAGTGAATAGAAAATGTAAGAAATTTATTCCAATTGCATTTATATTTTTTACCGCTAAATGTGTGCAATTTTATATTCTTTATTAACCAATTTGTCGTATTCACATAAGCAATAACATGTTTATGAGACCTCCCGTTGAATTCTATTTCTCTTGCAAAATCATTTAATTTCAATAAGTTAGTTAATTTGAGATGTTGTTAAAGAATACTAAATAACTGAGCTCATATTCATTATATGAAGCAATCTTTTGATGTTGGTAAATATTAGAATTTGAGAATATTTTAAAAATGATCTTATGAGAATCAAATTTATCACATTTTCTCACATTCAGACACTGATGCAATTAAATGAATGTCAAATTATGCAGTAGACGAAATTAAATAAAAATTCAATTTCGTCACCTCTAAACGAAGAATTTCTACGCAAATCATTGGCACATGTTATTCTTGGTATTCCTTTTTTATCGTCGACATTGACAATTTTTCTTTCAACACCACAAAACCATTGATTTTCGATAAAAAATGCAACTCTTTACGTTTGTTAACGAACACTTATTATAAAAGGAAATAAATTTTGCAAAAAGCAAAGAGAAAAAGATCTTTATGTGACACTTCAGGGAATTCGCTGGTGTTGAGTTTATCGATGTGCGCACATGCAGTAGCTAAACAGAGTCCCTGAGTTTAAAAGAATCATCACGCTATTTATTTTTGGTGGCCTCTTTTTACTTGCATAACGAGTAAAATAGCATCGTCTGCATGCTTAAAACAGAAAAGAAAATCTTTGAATGGCGAGAAGCAAAAAAGGAATAAAAAACTTTTTTAAAATTATTTCTCCATTGTATTATTGTTTATCAAGCAAGAATTTTTTTCTCTCTTTCTCATTTCTTAAATTGCTGTATTTGATTTTGTTGCTTATAAAAGGCGCGAGTGAATAACAGAAAGTATAAGGACATATGTATTCTATAATTGTCTATCGCAAACTAATAATGGACATGAAAATAATGATAATACTTCTTTTGCCTCATATAGCTAAAATCATTAAAAATTTATCTATTTATTTGTAGTACTTAAGTCTTTCTTATTTACTCGGTTATACAACTGGATGCAATATTATTGTATTTTTAAAACGAAAATGCACATCGACATTTTGTCGCCTAAGAAATAAACATTTGCAAAAACTTCTTTTTTGCTTGCTTGTTTACTCGCTTTTTCCATCTTTGAATGAGCATAAAAGACATAAGCGAGTGAGCAAGAAGAAGTAAAAGATAAAAGGCAAACTAAAATTGAAATGCGAAATGAGACAGAGAAAAACTATAAAGAACGTGAATAAATGATAATGAGAGCAAAAACAGAAGCCAAAAAGCTAAATGAAAACACCTAATTAAAATTTTAATGATTTTTCTCTTTCTGTCACTCTTTTTCACTGCTATGCATTTGTGAGTTTGCGTGTTTGACTGGATTTTGTTGAACTACTCAAATCTTAATTAAAGAAAAAGTTTATGGCAAAATAATTTTAGAAGTGAGAAGTGACATTTGAATGCACACATTTTTACGAGTTTAACGAGCCTCAGTTTACTTATATTGCATTTTGCAATTGTCGCAGTGAGAAAGAGATTCAATTAGTAGAGAACAGAAAACAATGTGACAGTCAACAATCAGTAAATTAAAAGATGTGTTTTTGCGTTGTTGTTAACACAAGAGAAAACATTGACAATTTTACAATTTATTTTTTATTATAACATACTTTAAAAGAATGAGCCGCTAAAAGAATCAAAATAAAATTATCCTTAAAGGTGTTAAAAATGCGAATTTTCAAAAGTGGACAACAAAAAACAGACAGATCGATTTCCCATGATAGCCACGAATATGCTCGAATCTCTCTCGGTTGGAGAGTGTCACCGCATATTATAAACGGAAACCACAGCAAAACAATATTTATGGTTTCGTAAATTCCGAAAATAAAGATCAGCAAAAAAAAGAGCTGGCAGAAGAATGGAGAAGAGAAAAATGGAATAAAATAACATTAAAGTTTTGTGTAATTCAATATCAAATTGGAAATTCAAAAGGTGTTAACAAGCTGAGAATCTGTATGCTGCGTCGTCTGTCGCATTACTTATAAATTCACTGGTGGCCATATCTAGAAAACAATTTTTCCTCTTTTTCTTTTCTGTTCTCTGAATTCTCTTTAGTATATAGAAATCGATCGGCAATAATTTTTTTTTCAATACTAAATGCATGCCCTTACATGCAAATCTCGTTTGCACCTTTAAAAAAAATACAAAAAACTCACATTTTTCATAACAAAATAAAAAAGAGAAACGAGCGATCGTCATCAACAACAACTGATTTTACAACGAAACGAATTTATTGTTTTTCACCATTATTATTGAATTGCCAATTTAAATCTTTGCTCTCTCGTTGTGTTCTTTTCTCGTTGCGGTTATTCTTTCCTCCTTCTGTACAATTTTTTTATACTCTTAAGCGACTGTGAATTTATCTTTCTTTTCCATTGTTATTCAATCACAACATAATTTATTTCGCCTCTTATGTAGCCTCTATCTTTACTTATTATTGTTTTCAAGACTCATGGGGGCATAAACGAGAAGAACGGCTGCTGTTATTGTATTGATCAGAATATGAATCTCGTCATCTTTTTTTAAAGAGAGATCGATTTGTGGTAAAAGAAAAAATAGACAAAAGAAAGACTGTCCTATTGTTAAATATGTAATTTAAAAAGTACCATTATGATTATAATGAAACCACAAAATAATTTAAAGAAAAAACATTACAACAATATCTCGCTCATTTATTCTCAAAAATGAGCAAAACAATAATATATATTTTGTGGTTTCTTGAGTGTTGATGCAACAAATAATTTGACCACTTGCCCTTCACGCCTCTTAGAAGTTGTTCATAAAAATCTTATAAGATGATACTGAAGCCAAGGGTTATTTTTAATCCTCTCAAATTATAAAATTATATTTGTTACCAAATGAAGCTCTTACATAAAAATGTTAAAATTAATTGTTAATGAAAAGTTATGCGACATCTTTTAAATTCTTTTTTATCACCTTTTAATGTATTCGGAACTTTTTATGTGATTTTAATTGGCAGTAAAATCTTTTTTTTCTTACGCCATCAGATTATTTTTATTGAGTTTTTCTGTTATCATAGTCATCTAAATAATGCTCGCATCATAATGTGTTGAATAAATTCTATAATTAACGCTTTTTTCATCGCCTGAAATCTCTATCTCTCACATATTCTATTCTTTAAATAGACATATCTTTGCTCAATAAACTCTCAAGTCTATTCATTTGACGTACGTTTGTACAATTCAATATTTTACAATCAAATATTTATCAAAGTTATTAACGTGCATATGCATAGCATTTTCAAGATACCACAAATCTAAATATTTCCATTAGATCTCAAAAAATTTTAAACCGAGTAATGTTGGAAAGCATATATACATTGCTTCTCGTATTTTACTTACTATTTGTTATAAGAAAGAAAGAAAAAATTATCAAAAATGAATTTATTTTCCAACATGCGCAAGTTGACGAGAAAATAAAACAATAATGGAAATGAAGTAAACATAACATAGCACTCCTTATTCTCTTTTTCCACGACACATTGTTTACCGACAATATTTTTCAATTAGTGCTTATCGTTGGCACTCATAATTTTTTTCAATGAATAGTAGTCGAACACTTTGAAATTGTAAACATAAGAATTCGATATTTGACACCATTCGCTATATAATAAAGTCGAAAGAAAGAAGAGAACGAGGTGGAGACGTTTGCTGACATTGCACAATATGAAATATTATGAAAAAGTGAAAGAATTTCACTCTAGAGTTGTTTAATTTGTTTTATATAAAAATGACACACGACGGTTGAGTTCAAAGAATTGAATTTTTATTTTTATTTCCTTCAGGTGTGAAATATTAGTTTGTGTGTAATTTAAGCTTTTCATGAGAATTATTTAATTGCTTTCTTATAATGCAGTAAATAAAGAAAATAAAATGATTTTAAAATTAATGATAAGAGTTGCTTTCTCTAACAAATTTCAAATTCTCAAAACCAGATTGTGATTGAAACTCATGTAAAATTTACATCATGATTAAATTGATTTAGTCTGTGTAATCCATTTTGAAAAGAAAATACTTTCTTGATTGTCATCATAAATCAATGAACAATCTAATTTATTGATAATTTATGAATTTATTTACGCTTTAAAAATTGCATTAATATAATGGCAAGATAAGCATTAAGAAAACAACTTCTTCCATTTACTTTTAATCTTTTGCATTTGATGCAATTGATTTTGGTTGAAAAAAATGTGCTTAACTAGTATGTAAATTTTTAGTTTTCGCAATAAAAATTACCTCCACATATTGAAATTTTCTCCTCTCTCTTTCTAATCGTTAAGTTTGAGTAGGAATCTGGTTTTGCTACTATGCACAGCTGTTAGCTTGATTTATATCTCTTATGTATGCGATCAAATAGAGTCAACAAACAAAAATGAATATATTTGAATGTTAATTATCACAAACGACTGTGCAAACCTCCTTACATCTCTTAGAATATGTACTAGCTCTATTTGTAATATAAGTTAACGACAACGACATGAATATAGCAACTGTATGTACAAATTACTTTATTAATAACGATTTAATAATTTTCTCTCTTCTTTATCGTTATTTGTGTGTTACATTTTCGCTACTGTTTTCTCTCGCTCTTCTAATTTCTTGTCATGTCACACTCAAACAAATTATTATCCGAACCCATTATCATTATCGTTTCCTTTCTTTATCGTGTTTTCAAACTTTTTTTATTTGTTAAGCTGTTGCATAGTCATAAATTTATTACAACATGCAATTAAGATTTTATTTTACCGTATTTGTAAAGTTATAATTTTATTTTTATTTATTTTCCGTTTCATTGCTTGCATTTTATAATGATAGAATAGAACTAAAAAGAATTTAAGTACATTCACTAAAAAATTATGTCAACCGTTACTCAAATATCAAATTAAATGTCCAATCTTTAAGTGAATCATAAATGATTCAGTTTTTAAAAAGGTTCAACATAGTTATAACAACGATTTCAATAACGAAGAACTTAAATTGTTATCGAATGTCTGTCATCTCTTATTATTATAATGTTTTGGTACTTTTTCCTCTTTATTCTGGTGATTCGTTTTTTCTTCTTCTTGCATTCATGTTTCGCCTTCGTATACGATTGAATACAAACGATACACACTTAAAAGTAAGTAATGTAGCATGCAAGAGTGAGCGGGTACTTATATACGTGTTATTTCTTTGTAATTTTTTTGAAAAAATTTTCTTCCTGCATAAACGCAAAATACAAAGGCGAGAAAATAATCAGAGTTTTAAATTACAGTTCATAACGAATGAAAAGAGAAAAAAAAAAATTGCAGCACCATGGAAGATTGAAATGCTAGGTAGTAGTGAGAAGTTGAGCTTGCGCGCGCACATATTTTTAAAAGCATAATCGCGGATTAGTCTTCTAAAGTCACGAAATGTAACGATATATATTTCCTCCTCCAGTTTCATCTAAAGTGTTAAATTGCTCCAATGCACAACTCAAAATGACTCTCCTCTTTTCTCTTAAGCAAGCATAAAAGAAATAAATAAAATTAATCATCGATAGCCGTAAATAATATTTTTTTCTGTAACTTCTCATTGCTGCCAGTTACTTTCAAGTTGAAAAGATTTAACTCGAAGAAAACTGATGAGACAGAACTGATAGAAACTCATAAAGCACAGAGTGAAAAAGCGAGAAAAATTATTATTCCATAGTGAGCACATTTTTTTTTGAAGAAATTTGATATTTATCTTATTTTATATGTCTTATGCCTATATGGTCATCTTGATAGTTTTTAGCGCATTTTTGGAACAACGGGTGCGGCAACGCTTATTTATATTTCTGTCACTAGTCATATAACTTGGAAAATTGCGAATTACTTTTTCATTTTGAAAATTTGTTAACAAAATTTTTTTCGCGACGTCGACTGCGATGAAAAAAATTTTCAGCTGCGTGTAGCCAACTTCGCGTATTTTTGAATTTGATCGTTATTTTCAAATCACAGAAATTTATAAAGACGATTTTGAGAATTTTAATACATCAAGATTATTAGCAGCAATTACATTACTCGAGTTTTCATAAAATATATTTCTATATGAAAATGTAAACAAAACAAAAAATCAGTAATATTAACCGTCAGTGACTTAAAAGCGCATTTTCCCGCAACAGATTAGTTTTGTTTAAAAATTCATTGAAAGTTTCAAAAAAATTTATTCCGGCCTTTTTGAAGTCTGTACAATTTAAAACATACACTTGGGTCTAAATATTCAAAAACTACTTCTGACATGTTTTCTCGACGTTTCATGACATTTTAAGATTTTTGGATGAAAAAAAATTTTTGTTGCATGTGATGGATATCCACCACATGCATGCCCTTGGGTCAACACCAATCTAAAAACTTTTTATGCCATCTTATTGTACGCTTCAAGACCTTTCCAACGAGTATAAATATGTCTATATTTGGAAAATTTCGTTTTTTGGTCTATGTGATGCACCTGTGCGGCACATGCATAGACTTAGGATAAAATGTCCAAAAATCATTTTTGACATGTTTATTCGATTGTTTATGTATTATAAGATTTTTTGGTGAAAAAAAGTTTTTTTGGTCCATGTAGTGGACGTCCACCATATGCATGCCATAGCTCGGCAAGGAAAACGAGAATCTCGCGAAAAGCTTCCGTTACACGTCTCATGTAGAACACAACATTGGTGCAAAAAGTTTGGTAAAAAACCGTTTTTTGAAAGACTAGTTACGGAGACAGACAGACAGACAGACAGACGGACAGACAAAGTGGGCACAATAGCGCTTTTTTTCTAAATCTGATGGAAAATGCGCTAAAAATAGCTGCTAAATTCCTAATTGACTACTATTTGCTACAACTTAATTTTCAATTATTTCATTCGAATTCTCACAAATCTTACAAATGAAATTTCCTATACATTTGAAATTTTACTTTAACCAGTATATCTTTATGCATGAAACTGTTTTACAAAAGCATCTAATATTTCTGTAATTGTTATAAACTCTGATCTAGGCACCAAAAATGCGCTTAAGTACACCGATCTGCAACACGGGTACTTGGTCACTGGTTTTGTGACCATTGAGAAAATTTTTAATTTAAAAAAATGTTAGCTTACAAGAAAACTATTTTAAGACAAATAAGAAATACGAGAGAAATTTCTACATTTACATTGAACATGGAATATTCATTAGCATTAATGTTTGCTCAGACTTGTTCTTTTCTTTGTTTTGGTTTTAAGGGAAGAAAGGAGAGAAGAATTTTTATACAATTAATTTTAACACGGTAAGAAAATATTTTAGAAGAGCAATGGCCAGTAAATAATTTTAATGTCGTCTTGCTACTTTGTAAAAAAGACTTTGAGCAATTTCCATATTAAGCCTGATTAATTTCATGCATAAAAATCTTGAAATAAAGTTTTTTTTTTGTTAAATTAAAGTATGAAAGCCTCAAGACATAAAATATCATAAAACACAAAAAATGTACGAACAACAAGTTTTTTTCTTTGCTGTAATTGCAATTGATTTCTATTTATGGTATCGCCTTAAAAAAATGAGTGAGCAGTAACAACATAATTTTTGTAAAAGGAAAGACTTGCTACTTCTCTTTTAAAAAAGTTAAACTCCATATGGTCCTCTTGTTCATAATAAATATTCAAAATGACTTTACTTACTGTGCGCTGCTGTCGATGAAATCCATATATGCGAGATCAACAAATCATGTGATAAAATGTAAGACGCAAAAGGGAAAGAGAGCGGCAGAAAAATCTCATTAATGTCGGTACTGGAAAAAGTTCACACATGCATTATCATTAATGCTATAGCAACAGCTTGTTTTTGCGTTTCCATTAAAAGCAATTTTCCATTGGTCGCTAGCCTTCAGATAGATGCTAGTCTAAATATACCTATCCAGAATATCATATTGTTACAAGCACTACAGCATCGTCTCACGGATGAAAAAAAAGAATTGGTATGTATAATTCATGAGATGTAGTTGGCTGACTACTGTCGTTGATTTAAAACATGCAAACGAGTGCAGTGATCGTAAAGTTTACTCTATAGGACGTTATTCTTTATTTATTTTAATGATATTAGGTAGTTGTCTTTAACTTCTCATGAATGAGACGCACATCTTATCATAAAAAAGAGAAATTTTTAATAAAATGAAATCAATGTCGCACTAACGATGAGTGCTGTGTAATAATTATCAGTTTTCTCTTTAGCATGATGTCAAGAAAATTATAATTAAAATGATTTCTTCACTTTGCATAAATCAATCATTAAAATTTTTTAATTTCATCTAAAAAGAAAATTTCTAAATTAACGGAAATTGACAATTTGAATCAGTTTTTAAAACGCGTAAAAAATATCGCGATTGAGAAAATTCGTGCTTGTTGCTGGAAAACAAGATTATTAAATTAAATTATATTCTCAATATAAATTTCATCAATTTCATTTTCTCAAAGTTAAAGAAAGTAAACGCAATAATAATATAAGATGAGTTTCAAAGTAAGTATCAAATTTTATAAATGAAAATCAATTTTTATAAATTATTCACGTGGTCAAAATTTTTCACAGCCAATTGATGAATCTAAGGAAGATTTTCGGCTTTATTTAGCAAAACACGGTGTTCTTGATGCTCTCACAAAGGTTATAGCAAAAATTCAACGTCTGCAACCCGAAAATCCATTAGAATTTCTTTCTGCAAATATTTGCACTTCACTTTGCTTACAAGAAACAATAAAAGATTTAGAGATGAAAATTGCCGATGCAAATCAAGAGATCCATCGACTTCAAAAAGAGAACGAACGATTGAAACAACAGCAAATGCGTTTCAATCATAAATAAAGACCAATATTTCCTTTTTCAATAGAATATTTAGAGCTTTCTTATAAGCATTAAAAAAGTTGTAATAATAGAGTAAAAAGAAAAGGTTATAAATTAAATATCTTCGATTGGATATGTGAAAATATAAACGTTTTTAAATTTTTAATGTCCTTTAAGTTTTCTCCTTTTAGGTTTTCATTTTTCAATCGTTTTTTCTCAGTCTGTTTCAAACGGTTGAATAAAAATGTTCTCATACGATAGAGAGAGCAAAATATTAAGCGGCATAGAGTTAGAACCTTTTTATCATCATAATGTTACAGCTGGACAATTATTGATTCATTATCTTCAAAGAGATCCTACAAAAATTATTCAATCATGCTATGACACTGGTGTTAATATAACTGCAGCAGAAATGGAACAGTTGGGTCTGAGAGTAGCTAAGAATATTTTAAAAGAAAATCTTAAATTAGGTGATGTTATTGGCCTTGTTGCAAAAAATACTACATATGTAGCTCCGTTAGTTCTTGGATGTCTTTTGACGGGTATTTTTTTAAAAAAATTATTTTCTCAATTTAAAATACAAAAATCAATGCATAAATTACAGGCAATCCTATTTCAACTTTAGATCCCACTTTTGATCCTAATGAAATTGCTAATATTTTTAGACAAACATTACCAAAACTTGTGTTTTGTGATCATGATAATTGGGAAAATGTAATTGAAGCATTAAAAATGTGTAAAAATGATGCAGAAGTTATAACAATTGATGAAAAAATGACAGGTGTTCGATTTATTGGTGAATTTTTTGAATTATTACCTGGGGAAAGGCCATTCTTTCCACGTAGTTTTGGTATTGAAGCTTTTAGATTGTGTGGAGTCATTTTGTGTAGTTCAGGAACAACAGCACTCTCAAAAGGAACAATGTTGTCACATTCTCAATGCATTCTCATGTCAAGAGCATTCCCTATACATTATCCTACTGGTATCTGCTTTAGCTCTCTATATTGGCTTTCAGGATTTACAGTTTTGATGCAATCACTTTGTGGTAACATTAGAAGAATCATTACAAGACGACCTTTTAGTCCTCTACTTATGATTCATTTAATTGAACAATATAAAGCATCAGTTTTGCTTACACCACCTTCACAAATTGCAATGCTTTTACAATCACCATTTCTTAAATTGGCGGATTTAAGTTCAGTGAGACTTCATGTTGTTGCTGGTGGATTTATTGATGAAAGTATGAGAAAATCTATGCAAGGACATCTTCTTTATGGAGCATTACTTGTTACTTATGGTATAATTTCATTTAATTCTCTTTCACAATTCAAAATTTTATTTCATGTAATCTAGGAATGACGGAAGTTGCCTCAATAATTTCTATTACAGCACCTTTACAAAAATTTTCAAATTCAAGTGGAAAAATCAACCCTAATTTCAAGTTAAAAGTAATTAATTTGACGGTCATTCTCATATGAATATTTTAAACAAAAATTTGTTTCTATCGATTTTCGTAGATTGTAGACGATGACGGAAATTCACTTGACCCAAATAATGTGGGAGAAATTTATTTAAAAGCACCGTATAGATTTTTGGGCTATGCTAATAATGTTGAGGACACAAAGAATGCATTTGATAGTGATGGTTGGCTAAAAACAGGTGATCTTGGTTATATAACTGAAGATGGGGAAATTTTCGTTGTTGATCGTAAAAAGGATATGATTAAGTATATGAATTATCAAGTTGCACCATCTGAAATTGAGGCATTTGTAAATGCAATGGATGGCGTGCAACAAGTGACAGTCGTCGGTATACCTGATATGCTAAGAGGAGATTTGGCAGTAGCAATTGTAGTGAAGGAAAAAGATGCAGACTTAACTGAGCAAGATATTATTGACGAAGTAGCGAGTAAGTGAACCAAATTGATTGCAGCTGTAAAAATAATTATTTGCTTGTTGATTCTTGTAGAAAATTTTCCATTATTTAAACGACTTCACGGAGGAGCATTTTTCGTAAATGAATTACCAATGACACCATCAGGAAAGATAAAGAAACGTATTGTTCGGGAAATGGCAGCACGTATGTACAAGTCTCAAGAAATTAATGGAAACTATTAAATATAAACAGTAAGATGAGAGATATTGATATTGTGGCTATTTAAATTAAAATTAAATATTTGCAGTTCAAATATAATCTTTTAATGTATGCACACACATTATCATCAAAGCAAATAGTTGTATGCATGAATATTCACTTAGTAAAAGACAATTATTCTCTTCAACGTTCAATAGTACTTTGATTGTGTGTAAAAATAATGAGTTTATGCAATGCACACGGATGTGAGATATTGATTTCAAACACTTGACAATTCATTAAAATTTCCAGGTACATAATTTTGTTTATTCTACCTATAATATTATTATATAGAGAAAGAGAGAATAAAGAAGAAAGACAAGTAGCTCTCAGATATTAGTAAACAACGCTATATTCATCATTGATTACAGACTAAGAATAAAATTAAAGGTTTCATCTAATGAACGAGCATCAAAATGGCTATAATTATGATTATTTAAAAAATATTTACCCTCTTCCTCATTCTTCCTTTTCTTATGTTCTATATATTTTCTTTTTCATAAACATAGTATGGTAAGCTAGTGTGAAAAAGTATTGAGAAATTTCCTTCTTCATTGGCATTTAATATGAATGAATGAATTGAAAAAATCATAATATTTAATTGGGTAATTTAATTTTTGAGCCAGTTAGTCAGTCATGAACGGAAATAACAATCTTCATTTCCTTGTTAATAACGATCATTTTTATTATGCGTGCACGAGCTCAAAAGATGTTACTTTAAAATATGAAGTTCTGTAAAAGAAATTAAATTTCATTTGCAAATCAAATTTGTAACATAATGATAAAATAACAATTTATGACAGATAAACTCTTTTATGAATGAGCTTAACGTAGTGTATAAAAAGAATAAACGAAAGAATAAAAAAGAAATTTGCGAGATGATGATGATGATACTGCTGGAGCCAAATTTTAATATACGTTGGACATAAATTGTAATGAACAGTCTAAATGGCTATTTTGTAGCTTCCAGCAAAAACAAGATGTGAGAGAGAAAGGATGAAGAAAGAAAGAATCGAAGAGATAAATACACCAAAATACTAATTTTATACGAGAGTCTCTCGACCTTCACGATTGTGAAAATCGTTTAAAAAAATAAGAAAGAAAGGAATAAGAAGTGGTGTATAAAAGTAAAGTCGAGAACCTAAAAGAGAAACTTGAAATTCGCTGAATATATTGATCATTACTAAAGAAACACAATGTTTTATGTGTAGATACATTCAAATTTTATTCTTAAACTAGAATTCAATATCGTTAATATTTTAAATGCCTAAAGAAGAAAAAGTAAAATAAATGAGAGAATTTTAAAAAGTATTGAAATTTATTGTACATACATTCAAAAATAACAATAAAATTTTCAAGTATAGAACAAAAGTAATGAGAAAGATATATGAAATAACAGCAGCAACAACAACGATTACCAAACCTATTATTGATTTGGTGTTACTCGATTTTCTTGCGTATACACATAATTTCTTTTAACAAGAAAGAGTGAGAGACGTGTGCACATGCAAACAACAACAGATAGGCATCATAAGGAGAGATACATAAACTGGTTCTTATTCTTTTTTCCATCTCTCTTTTATTCTTTCATTCTCATCTTATTTTTTCGTTAGAATTCTCTTTTATTTCGATAGTGTTAGTTCCGCTGAGGCGCGAGATCAGTTATATTCCAACTTCTTATTTTTTTTTCATTTTGGTATCCACATTTAAGAAACCCGTCATCATACTCGAGCTTATTTTTTTAATGTGATCCTACAGCATTAATAATGTGTACAAGAAGAAGAAAAATTCTTCACGATTCCTTTTAGCTCTTATTTTTCATTTTTTCTTCTCTTCCTTCGTACTTTTTGAATTTGTGGTTTTTTTGTTTGTTACATGCTTCTTTCTCTTCTTTTTACATTCAAAGTGTTACATTTATTATTTTTTGACACTCAACTTATGTATTGATGAGCATGAAAGACTTAAGATGAATTTTTTGCATGTCAATCAATAAATGGAAGTAAAAAATATTTTTTTAGAGGCGCGATAAATGAAGCTTCCACTGTGAAGATCTATGAGAAATTCTCAGCAAAAATTAAAATTTTCCATCACTTTAGTAGATTTATTCCACCTATTTAATCAACAATTATTGAGGGAAAATCTTTAGACAAGCGCGAGATGTTTGGAAACACAATTAAGATACCTGGCGCCTATCCATGCTTCTTCGAATGAAATTTGGTGTGTTTTAATACTTTTTTTTCGCTCACAACGGGGGAATTTATAAAACAAAAAGTACACACTATAGAATGAGATGAAGCATCTATCATTCTCGTTGAGAAGTGTAAGAAAATACATTTTCACTGTGACTTATGCTTGCCAGAGCATACCAAAATACCACCGTGATTTTAATTTATTTAAAAAAAATTTGACTGCTTAACGCTTAATCATAGTAATTTTGACAATAAATGACCATGTTCTATGTAGAATAAAGCAGCTCAAAAATTTCATATCTTCGTTGATTTTTGAGCACACGTTCTTAACGAAGAATTGTGTGATGAAAACTATAATTTTAAATTTCTTCTTATTCGGATCATTCTTAATTTTTATTCAATGCCATATGAGTAAATATTTTACGTCCCAAGAGTCTACGATACATGAATACTTCTATCTCAGTGAAAACTTAAAATTTGTACTATAGCATAAACTGGTTTCATTGCAATTACTTGTCGATCGCTGCTATTAAAGGAAAGAACATTATCGTGTATTGCAGTAAAAATATTTTCCCATAATTTTCAATTCCATTGGCTACAAAAAAGGTAAAACTACAAGTTGATAGCAAGCTACCATCATCATCGCTACAATCAAAATGGATATCAATGGTGATCATTCGTTTTCTTTTTATATTGCGAATCTTATTTATAAAACACAAATTAATGTCATAAGAAATCTTTCTTTTTTTGTGCAATATCAGCTTAAAATAAGTGAATGAATTGTTTTGTAAATTTGCGATTAATAATTTTAGTTCATTCTCGTTCATTCAACTTCTTTTAATCAATATTTATTAAATAAAAATATTTTCACACCAAATATCGAAAGGAAATTCTTATCTTGATTTTTAATCTTTTCATAAGAAATTATGATAAATTTGCACACTTATCATTTAAATATAAGTATTGTATGGAAATACTTTTTAAAGGGTATTATTTTGCTTTTTTTCATTTTTATTCATGTGTGCGAATGATAGACGACTTATTGGCGGGCGCTTCAGCTCTCTTTCGTCTTCAACATGTCAGACGTTTAAAGATGTTTTCTGATGTTCTTGTGCAATTTTAATAAACATTCAGCTAAGAATTTTTATACAATTTAAAATTTTTGATAGCTCAAACACTATCTGATCATAAAGCAATGAGAGTCAATCTTCTTCTTTTTAAAAACAAGTTTATAAACTGGCGACATGATTATTACTATAAGGTTTGTGAACACTCGCATTTTGCGAATTTAAATAAAAGGATTGTAAATGCATTCACTCTCTATTGATAAGATTTATCGTTATCTTTTCAACTCACCTTCATTCATCATTTCAAAAGTCGTAGAACTTTGAAAAATTAATAAAAAATTTATCACTGCAATCAACTGTTTCATTTTCCACTAAATTTCACCATCTATCATATTCACATACTGCTGTAAAAGAATATCAAAATTTTTCAACATTTCAAAGATCGTTGCGAAAAAAGAGTGAATGAAACTTTTGAGATTTTAAGAATTAGATTTTCTTAACGATTTATTTTTCAGTTTATGATGGAAATCTTGTTAAAACTCATGAATTTCAGAATTTACTTCTTTGCTTTCTTGGCTGGTGCACCGGCGGATGGTTTTGGTACTGTCTTTCCTCCGGCTGATTTTTTGTCTGCAGCAACTGGCTTCTTATCGCTCTTCTTGTCAGCAGATTTCTTATCACCCTTTGCACCACCTTTTTGTGGAGCTGGAGCAGCTGGTTTTGCAGTTGGTTTAGGTTTAGCTTGTGGTTTTGGTGCTTTCACTGTTGTTGCTTGAGCAGCCTTCAATACTTTCACCACCTTCTGTTCATCAATCAAGAATGCACGAATGATACGTTCACGAAGAGCTTTGTGACTAAGGACACCACCATATGCACGTCTGACTGTCTTTAGGCGTTTTGCCATACGAGGACGTTCACTTGGGCGTGATGGAGTGATACCGTGCAATTTTTCCTTTGTTACTGCACATCTTGGGACAGTACGCTTCTTTTTCAAATAAAGATATACGAGACGTCCACCAGGAGTACGAACACTAAAAATATTCAATAATTAAACTTCTAAAAACTTTAAAAAGTCATCATAATAGTTGATTTTCGTCAAATTTCCATAACCTTAAATATTGTTTTGGTTTTTTGTTGTTTATGATAGTTTTGAACAGATAATCAAAACTGCACACATTTTTCAATAAAATCAAGAAATTTGAAGAGAAAACCAGCAATGATGAATGACTTTTATTGTTGTTGATTAATATTTCACTTACATTCGTCGTTTGTTTGATTTTGTATTATACGACAATCGTCGTCTCAATGTTAATCGTTGAACCATATTGAATTATCTAAAATAGATGAGAAAAAAACATGAATTAATCTTAAGTTAATATCAAAGATTTCATCCATTTGCCATTCTTCATAGTATTGATCTAAAAAATTAAATTTCAATCTTTATTCCATTTTCCGAAATATTTTTTATAAGCAATGAAATTCTAAACAAAAAATATTTTCATTAAATTTTCACACTATTGTAGCGTTTGTAATTGCAAAAATTAGTTTCCCGATTGCATTGAACATTTAACTTGAAAGATCACTAAAAATAAAGACTGGCACAATTGAATTTCTTTAGTTAAAATTAATTTTCCTACCAATTTAATTCAAAAAACGTGTCTTCCGAATCAATTAAGGTTCAAAAAAGAAAGAGTAGATGTCGCATCGCTCGGGATTTCATTGATTTCAGGAGTTTTGCAAAATTAACCTTGAATACTATCGATTATTTTACTTGTCAATCGCTATAATAGCTTCATAATGCAATTTTTATGTTTCATAAGAAATATAAGAATGGTTTAATTACGATTTTTAACAACTACATTTTATTATTTCACAATAAGGTTAATACATTTCCACTTTACTGCTTGTTTATTTTGATCTTTGAATCATAATCAACTTTCTTGTTTATCAATCATCCTCGTCTTTTGGTTGTAAAATTTTGGTGACAAAAATATACTCTAAAATGTTGAAACATTTTGTCTTCATTCTCTGTTCACTTATATTTCATGAAAATGCATTAGTTTAGTTCAGCGCGATAATAATAATTGCTTAAAATTGAATTAATCTATTCTAAATCATCGTTAGTACTTTCTGCGAGCTTAAGACCAGTTGAAGCAGACTGTGTCACAACTTCACTTTGAAACTCTCTCATGCGATGAATCAACATTGTGAAGACCTCTGCGGGTAAAGTTTGTTGAAGAACTTGCAAAAGTTGTGTTGGTTGTCCACAAACAATCACTGCGTTTGCTAAATGCTCGACTCCATTACTAATGTCACCTTGCGAAATTAATGCTTCTCCCATTTGAATTTCATGCAAGAAATAACGCTGTACTGCTTCATGGTCAGTAAGATCTGGCATCTTTGTTTTGTTCTTTTTCACTTTACGACTTTCACGTTCCTGTCTTTTCTCATGAAGTTTCTTTTTGAAATCTTTGGCACTACGTCGTTTGTGATCAAAATAAAAGCAATATCCTAAAAATAATGCTGAAGCAACGCCGACAGCAATTTTAGTTGTTTTACCAATGTTTGTAAGGCTGTCCATTTTCTTTTTCCGATGCTTTTCTTGCTACCTCCTTCACGTTTTTTTTCCTCTCCTATCACGAAAAAATTTCCACGATATATTGTCTTAAAATTACTAACGAATTAAACTTTCTTCACCTGAAATAGCTAAAAGACTTTATTGATAACAGGTTTGAATAATTTCTAAAATGAATTATCACCTCAAAGTGAAGTATTTTAATTAAAAATTATTTCCTATGAATTTTCACAAAATCTATGAAATCCAAACAATTTGTTGAACACCCCAAGTTGATTTTTTTTGAATTTTTCGTTATGTAAGATTTTTATAAAAAATATTTTTTTCAACCGTCACTCAAATGTGACTTATGATTATGTGCTTTATAAGCTTCAAAAAAATGTAATATCATATAAAAATATAAAAATATGATATTAATATTTAAGGTCCACTTAGTGAAGGAACAGTAAAACAAGATTGGCACTCAGCATTCCCAGTAATTCTTCAACGCGAGAAAGCTCACAAAAACTTGAACAGCCTGGAATGGTTAATTGAGTAAGCTTAATTTTATTATTTTTTGAGAAATATTTACACCCCAAATTGTTTTGATTTTTTAGGCTTTAAAATGCAAGTAAAACCATAGTCAGGAAATTTATTTAAATTTAAGTATAAATGAAAAATTTTTTAAAACTAATTTCATTCTTTTCTGAAGATTAACAGCTAAAGCAAAGCATGCGCCTATTACTTCTTATTATGCATATTTCTGAACCATAAAATATTTTAAATATGTGTTACTAAAAAGTATGATATATTCTATTGTATATTTTTTACCACCGTCATATATGATAACCAGGAAATAGTTTTCACATATTCATATAAATATCAAATATATAAAATGCTCAATATATTTTTAAAAACAGATAATATAAGTTTTAATACAGGTGTCTTATTATAAAAAAAATTTTGATGACACATTTATTTTTTAAAACAAAAAACAGATCTTAAAAACAGTTTTTTTTATTATGAATTGACGTTGAAAAAAATTTTTTTTTTCACACTTGTCTTCTCGCTTTTTTTTTGTTGAAGAAAAAGAACTTTAACACTAAACATTTTCTCTACAAAACTCAAATCGGCTTGAATCAAAACTCTTTACAACAAGCAATAAATTAATTACACTGCACTCGATGAGAAAATGTTTTAGATTTCAAATATGCATGCATTTCATGCATGTGTTTGTGCAAATCGCATGCAAGCTGTCTTACTCAAAATTGCCTCTAAATCATTCAAATTTCGTCAAAAATTAGTAAATTTAAATGAAAGTTGATAATTTTCAAATTTACAATGTGTTACAGAATTTAATAACATGTGAATGAATTAAAGATATTTTTGAGTAAATCAACTTGCATGCAATTGCACAAATACATGTACATTTAATGTTTTGAATTGAGAGTAGGTTGCAATAACAATATTAATCTTTTGTTATGTTTTTCCAATATTCAACACACTTTATTTTATTAGAGTTTGAATTTTTCGATACATAATATTTTTATAAAAAATAATTTTTTTCAACTGTCACTCAAATGTGACTAATGATTATGTGCTTTATAAGCTTCAAAAAATATAATATCATATTAAAATATAAAAATATGATATTAATATATTTAAGGTCCACTTAGTGGAGGAACAGTAAAACCAGATTCACATTCAGCATTCCAATCGTTTGGAATGTTTTCTTTTAGTAATTCTTCAACACGAGAAAGCTCACAAAAACGTGAGCAGCCTGGAATAATTAATTGAGTAAGCTCAATTTTATTAGTTTTTTTGAGAAATATTTCAATGCCATATTGTTTTGTTTTTTTGTGTTGTGAGAGCTCCAAAATACCAGTAAAACCATAGTCAGGAAATTGAGTTTTCCATACGTTAAAAGCTGATAAAATATTTGTGACTGTACTGTCATGACCGGCATACACGAAAATTTTTTGACTAATCTTATTATCAATTTTACTTTTCCAATCACCTAACGCTTTCTTCACAAAAACTCCTCCTTTAAGCCTTTTGAGTTCACTATTATAAGCATTGTAGACATAACTCTTGTCAGTCATCTCTTGCAATCTCTTTGGGAAATAGTCTAATGTCCATTTTGGAAGAACTAAACCAAATTCTTTCTGTAAAAAATAAAATTACGAATTTATTAAATTTTAAAAAGTAATACTTTTTGCATACTTCAGCTTTAAGTGTGCTATAAAGTGATTGAATATCATCAGGAGTTTGAATATGCAAGCCAGTAATATTTGTCAATTCATCAAAAAGGTTAGCGTTTTTTTTCAACTCATCACTAATATCTTCTTGCATCACTCGCACTAATTCTTCGTGATATCTAGGACAAGGTTTGCGCACTAATAAAAGACTGTCTTGGTTTAGTTCTTCATAGTTGTATGGAATAGGTTGCCAATTTAATTTTGTATTCCATTCCAATGCAGTATCTCTTGGTGGATATAAAGAAGCAAGTACTAGTTGAATTGACATTTTTGTGCGACTCACGCCCGTTGATTGAGCGTATATTTCCTAAACAATTTATAAATTACTTTTTAGCAAACTATTATCATGTAAAAATTTAAATCAACTTACATTGAGATTCAAAGTTTTATTTAGATAATGATGATAACGACTTCTTAAAAATTGTCCTAGCTCATACATTTGTTGTTTTCCTCTCTATAAACATCATTGTGTCGTAAATTAAAATATAATGCGTGCATATAATAAAATTAAATTTTTTCTTACATTAGTCAATTGTCCCCATCCATATGGGTCAAATGTCTCATTGACGTAAATATCATTTGGGTAAGTATCAGCTGGCGTTCTAGCACCATGGCGAAAAAACTAATGAATAAAAATAAAAAAGAAAATCTCATTAATGTATCACACGATATCTCTTTAATTATGCATTCATAAAACTTTTACTCACCACGTGAACAAGTTTAAGATCAAGGTTATTGTCATGTCTTAGAATATAATCAGGCGCAGGTTTCGCGTCAGAAAAATTGATAGTGAATATTAACAACAAAAGCATTGTCATTGCCATCGCAAAAGAGACTATTAATTTTCGCTTTCTCAAGAAATTGAAGAATTCACTTTGATAACACAAAAAGCATGACATTCTTATTTATACTTTTTTCAAAAAATAATAAAAAAAATTTTTAATAGGTGTTGTTAAAAAGTATGGTATTTTTTATTACCTTAATATACTAGACACTAGTTTTGTATTGTATATCTATACACATTCATATAAATGTAAATGTAAGTAAAGTATAATGTACACTTTTTACCCATAAAAGCAGATGATGAAATTTAATAGTGCTAATATAGGTGGTTTTTTATCGAAAAAACATTAATGACATATTTCATATTTCAAACAAATAAAAACAGATCTCTAAAACAGTTTATATCTTATAAATTGACGCTGATAAATTTTTATTCTTTTACAATTGTCTTCTCGCTTTTTTATTAAAGAGAAAGAACTTTAAAGCTAAACATTTTCTCTCCAAAACTTGAATCAAAACTCTTTACAACAAACAGTTAGTCGACTTTACTACACGCGACGAGAAAATGTTTTGAACTGAGAGAGGTTACAAAAATTTTCAGATTTTATTATGTTCTTTCAATATTAAACACGCTTCTACTTTATTAAATGTGATAACACACATGTTTAACTTATTACTATATGCGGCTAATGAACAATGTACTTTTTTGAAATTACATTCAAACGATCATATATATTACTAAAAGCAGCTAGAACTAAACTGTAAAAGACAATAATGGTCAAAAATTTCTAGCTCTCTAATGGCATCAAAATTTTGCTGGATAAAAAACATCTATAAGTCATAAAACACATAATTTTAATAAATCTAAAATTGACTAAAGAGTCAATAATATGAATAATATAGAGATCTAAAGATAAAAGTATCATATATTTCAAATATATTTTATATTTTTCAGTTCTTTAATATATCATAGCCAGACACTGATTTTGTATTGTATATATTGTATATATTTCACACATTCACATTTATATTAAATGTATAAAGTACACTTCTATTATTAAAAAACAGATAACGACATTAGATAGTGTGAATACAGGTGTCTTATCACAATAAAAATATTGATGACACGTTTCATTCTTCAAACAAAAAACAGATCTTTAAAACAGTTTATTTATTATGAATTGACGTTGATAAAATCTTTATTATTTCACACTTGTCTTCTCGCTTTTTTATTAAAGAGAAAGAACTTTAACACTAAACATTTTCTCTCCAAAACTTGAATCAAAACTCTTTACAACAAACAGTTAGTCGACTTTACTACACGCAACGAGAAAATGTTTTGAACTGAGAGAGGTAACAAAAATTTTCAGATTTTATTATGTTCTTCAATATTAACACGATTCTACTTTATTAAATGTTATTTGTATTTCATAAATATAGCAAGATGTAATGAACTCAAAGTGTGTAGTTTTGAGTCAATAATATGAATTAGATAGAGATTAAATATTAAAAATTATCAAAGTTATTTTTAGGGTCTGAGATACGTTCATGTTGGGGTGCAAAAATATTGAAAATTTTCATCTTTTGTACAAATGCTTTAATTATTTTTAAAATAATCATCTGAGAGCTATTCAATATGAAATAAGTAATATGATAGATCACGGCCATTTATGGGTCGTTTAATTTGATAGAGTTAATCAGGGGGATGGTCACTTTGGCAAATGGCGAAAAAAACTAATTCAAGCGAAAAAGTTGCGTGTCACATGCAACATAAACAAACAATGTTTTTCAACAAAAATTCTCTTAAATAACGGTGAACTAGCTCTTAAAATCAATAGAAATCATACTAAAATGATTAAACAAAGACTTTAGAAAGTTTAAAACTAGCTTACTAAATTATTTGAAAATTTAATTTTTTTTGTCATTGCAACAAAATGTTTTTGTTTATGTCGCATAGTAATATTTACAAATTTTAAGGTTCTTTTCTAGAACAAATTACTAACTATGAAAGGCTATAATAATTTCAGTTAAGATTATCAAAACACTAGAATAAATTTCTACGATGATTTAAAAGTGATTAAACTTTCTAAAATGAAAATATGAAAATTGTGTTTTTGTCGCATGTAAAATTTGAAGCAAAAAAAAGCTTCCCCTGAGTTTGATCATTTAAAATCTCAATGTTTAACGGATGAATTTTTTTTGTGTAAAATCTTTTATAATCCCTGCCGCAATCTTTTTCAAATCCCTATTTGTTTATTCGTTAGAAATTTAAAGAGCGTAGAATTAAAGTATAAAGAAGAGAGTATAACGAAAAAATCATCAGAGTAAAATTAAACTTTGAAGTGTAAAGACTGAAAAGAATTTAAATAGCCATTTGATTTATCATTTAAGTTTGTACTTTTTAATAGAAGGTAATAAACAAATAAAATAAAATTCATATTTCACAATTTTTTATAAATTTCTATATTTTATACAGACAGCATAAACATGAAATTCTTAATCTTTTTTGCATTATTGATTGGTGTGAGCTATGCAATTAAATTTTCTGAATTAGCTAAAGAAGAATGGGATGAATTTAAGGTAAGTAAAAACAACCTATGAAATTTTACTACCTGATGTATTGTTTGAGTTTCTTAGACATAAAACATCTAGTGAAAACTTGAAGTTTCTTTTTTTTGCGACTTATTTAATTCATATTAAATGATATGTTTCCCCTTCAATGTCAGAATTATTGAAGAAGAGAAAGAACAATTTAAGGTCAAAATTTGATTTCCTACTGTCCTAAATAAACTTATCATCATCTTTGTTGCTATTGATAAAGACACACGCATAAAAAAACTAGGTGACTTTTAATATATATAAAATGCCTTTCGCATCTTTTGCTCTTTGTTAGACTTGTTTTCAATTTGATTATCATAGAATGAAACTGATCTTATTAAATTACAGCGATAGACAATTGTTTTTCTATGAAATGATAATCTTTGAAACTGTTTTTAATGCATTTTAAATCGCAAATATTTTCTCTAAAATGATTCCAACACACACTTGCTTATCTCGCGATTATATTTTCCTAGTCTTTATCAAAGCAATGAGTGATTCATGAAGTCTTAATTAACATCAATGTATAAATGTGATTAAATTTTAAAATATGGCAGTAAAATAACGTCCATTTGCGATTGACATGATGCGGGTAAAATTCACCCAAAAAATTAAACAAAAGAATGAGTCTTACAAAGCTGTTACAACAGTAGAAAAAAAATAAAAAATAAAAACATTCAGTGATTCACTGTTTTTGAAAAAAGACATTAACACTCACACATCATGAATATAACACAACATGTGTAAAAGAATATGTGAGAATGAAAACATCAGCTGTTTGTCGCTCAATGAACCTTGAAAAACGATTTTTCTATGTGTATAAGCACTTTTTGACACATAAAAAAATCAGACGTAATTAAAAAACTCTTCCTCTCTCTCTTTTTGCCTCTTATCAATTTTTTGAAACGATTAATTCTCGATATGTAAATAATATTTGTATTTATTAAAGCAAATTATTAAAAGGTTGAAGGCAGTTCAAAATACTAGATAGAAGAAAATTATGATGAAATTATCTTGTTGTGTTACATTGTTTTATTGCGTTTCTTCTCTTCATCATCACATGATTTGCGGGAATGAAACTTAAAAAATTTCCTGATTATGACTAACGACTGATGGTTTTTTTGCCATATGTTTTCATTTCATGTAAAATGATAGATAAGATGATTAATGAAATTTGAATTTTCTTTGTTCTAGGCTCTTCACAAAAAAGAGTACAAAGATGAGACCGAAGAAAGATTCCGTTATAAAATCTATGTAGATAATCGTCATAAGATCGCTAAACACAATAAACTCTTCCATACAAATGAAAAACCATATAAAATGAGCCTTAACAAATATTCTGATATGTTGCATACTGAATTTGTTAAAACACTCAATGGATTCAATCGTTCATATGTTCATAGTGTTAATTCAGTTTATAAGTCATCAAGCCCAATTGATGAAGGCATCACATTTATTGCAGCTGAAAACCTTAACTTACCAGTATCAATGGATTGGAGAACTAAGGGTGCTGTTACACCAATTAAGGATCAAGGCCATTGCGGTAAATACTTTAAAAATCTTTTATCTTTTTTGTTTTTGATAAAATTTTATAATTATGCAGGTTCATGCTGGGCATTTTCCACAACTGGCGCATTAGAAGGACAAACATTCCGTAAAACTGGAAAACTCATTTCACTATCTGAACAAAATTTGGTAGATTGCTCAGGAAAATATGGCAATAACGGTTGCAATGGAGGACTTATGGACAACGCATTCCAATATATCAAAGAAAATGGAGGAATTGACACAGAAAAGTCCTATCCATATGAAGGAATTGATGATACTTGTCACTTTTCGAAACAAACTATTGGTGCAACTGACAAAGGATTCGTTGATATTCCAGAGGGAGATGAAGATGCATTGTTGAAAGCTATTGCTTCAGTTGGACCTGTTTCAGTCGCTATTGATGCCAGTCACGAATCATTCCAATTCTACTCTGAAGGAGTTTACTATGAACCACAATGTGATAGTCAGCAATTAGACCATGGCGTTTTGCTCGTTGGATATGGTACTGAAAAGGACAAGGATGGAAATGACCAAGACTATTGGTTAGTTAAAAACAGTTGGGGCACATCTTGGGGTGATCAAGGCTATATTAAAATGGCTCGTAATAAGGAAAATCACTGTGGAATTGCTACATCTGCAAGCTATCCATTAGTATAATGTGATCAATGCATTTTCTCTAATCTTTTTTCATTTATTTGCGTGTTTTTTCTTTATAACCATTTTTCATATTTTTTGAATCTATTAAGACTAGATTATTAATGTATAGCGAGAGAAAGAAATAAAAATTTCCTAATAAAATTCAAAACTAAATTTTTCTCTTTTATTCCAGTTTAAATCTGATTTAATTTTCTTCTTAATTCGAATAAAATAATGGCTAGAGCATTTGATATATTTAAACTATTGACTGTTCGATCAATAGGAATTTTAATACAACGCCAATCTCTAGTTTTTGCAAATTCAACTGCTTCTGATGATATACCATGTGTTTCACCGCCAATTATCACGCTTATATTTCTATCTTTAAGCAGCTCATCGGGAATCTTATCATAATCCATAATGTTTTCTGCTTTATATCGACGTGAGTTATTGTCTGCAATCAATACGAGATTTTTAGTGCCAGTCATTTCATTAATATCCGCCCATGTCAATTGGCTTTTTGTTGGAAAATGAAATATCGATCCAGAACTTGAACGTATACTTTTTGTATCCCAAACATCGACATTGCCCTTCACTAAAAGCAAACGACTTGCAGGTAGAGCATTGCAAACGCGAATGATAGAGCAATTGTTTGGCTCACGGCATTGATCAGCAATAACATCAATTGGATAACTTTCGGCTTTCGGTTCAATATTTTGCGGTTTATCAAATACGCCTATGACACCCGGGCATGTTTGTAGCACAGAATAAAACGTTAAGTCTGTTTGAGGCACTTTTAAGAATTCTACAAATTTAAGGTAGTTTTTTGGAATTTGTTGTATGACATCTGAAATTTTACTTTGATCGCTAAAAATCAACTTGTTTAGTTTAATTTGAGCTTGAATTGCTTCTTTGATCAGAATATTTCCTTCAACGATAATTTGCTCTTCCTTCTTTAATTTTCTTTTACTTCTTATCAATGTCATTGTTTGTGCAAGTTCTTTATCCCCTAATTTTAATTTTTTGATCTGAATGTCATGATCGTTGATATTTGTCCCTGCAACTGATGGTGATAAATTTATAATCCTTTTAGATGATTCTCTTTGTGCTCTGACAAAATTTACTGCAGTAGAAACAAAATTTCTATAAAACCGCATTTTATAAAAATCACACTTTTCTTTTATGTATGGCTAAATCGATTCTTTACTTGATTTCTGTTTTTGAGCACTCGTAAAATTTTCTAAAATTATAATTGAAAATAATTTAAAGACGTAGTATATTTTAATTGAATTATGAGTTATAATAGATTCTCACAAATTATTCAATAAAGTTATGTTATTTTGATGTGAGCTTATATTTTGAAGAAGACTGTGAATACGTATTTTTCAGTTGAACACTTGCTTTTAATAGATACATATTTTAATGCCCTTTCTTATGCATAAATGCTGTCACATTACATTGAATATTTTAACCAAATTTTATTTGATATCAAATGAAAAATTATTCATTTCCACAAGTTTTAGTTTGAAGGCCATATTTTAGAAAAAAAATTGTGTGACATCACATGTTGATTAGTCCTACCTAAAAAAGTGAAAAATCGAAAAAATAATTATCTTTGATTATTTTAATCTTCAAACAGTGTTTTATTTTACGATATGTTGGTGTGATTTTACTATTAAAATCTTTAATAATAGATTGTGCATGAATTTAAATAGTTAAATACGATAGAAAATCGAGAAAATCGCATTGAAACTTTGGAAAAAAATTTCTCTCCATTGTCTTATAACTTCAAATGGCTTCTTCTAGACAAAATTATTCATCACAAGTGCTAAACAGCCAGTCGACAGCAAATAGCACAAGTACGACTAATGCTAAAGAAAAGTCCAGTCACAAATCGGAATCAAAATTAAAACACGGTAAACTAATTTATAAATTCACAAGTGAAAGTTATTTGCGACTTTGTGAAAACTCACCTTCAACTGCTTCTAATAATGATGAAAAACAATTTATAGATAAAAATTCATCCTCTACATCGGGCCATATACCAATGAGTTGTAATACAATCATCAATAATATGTCAAAAAGGAAGGGCACTTCGTTTCAAATTACATCCGTTTCTGTGAATTCTAATGCTCATCATCAGCAGCAACAAGGGCAGCGCAATAGCACTGACAACAACAATGGTGACGATTCCTGTGATGATTTAGATGATTCTCATACAGATGATAACATAAGTCGAATTACAGATTATGAAACACCAAGCATCTCGGAGACATTTTCTGGCGAAGATGTATTCTTTACACAACCAATTGCATTTGGAACCGCCCCAGTTATTCCCACTAGCTCACAATATGGTTTGGCAATTGTTGGACCTGATCTTGTCGGTGGAGATGGCTCAAATCATTTGACTGATGTGCATGTGAGTGTCACAGATGCTGGCATAAATATTATGGGTGGTCCTATATCAGGTGGTAATAAAGATGTCGATCATAAAAATGAACGATTTAAGGTAGTAAAAATTGAGAGTACAGAACCATTTAAACGAGGTCGATGGATGTGTATGGACTATTTAGATCATACAACACTGCAAGATGATGGAATTGATGGTAAAATAGAGACACGAGATGAAGCAACCAAAGACGATATAAGTGAAAATTCTGCTGGTTCTAAGCAACAAACTCTATTGAGTATTAATAATGGCGATGTTGATCATATTCATAGTGATAATGAGGAATTGGATCATGAAGTAAACAGGATTAATAGTAACAATATAAATTCAATTAAAATTCATCACCAGCAAGATATTGTAAAAAATCCTAGTCAACAGCATCATCCACAGACTATGACAACAATTCCTAATTTCAATGATCATTCAAATAATATTAATAATAATAATCAAGTGGCACAAAGTATGCCTCAAGGACATATTCAAACGATATTGAGTGAAGAATTTAAAACGCACCCTCAAGACAATGTAGAAATTATTTCCACAAATAATAATAATGTTGCACAAGCAGAGCAACAAAATGTAGCAGGATCAGTGTCTAATAACAGCACATCACAATTTTCAAATCAACCTCACTATGTAGTCGATCAACAACATGCACAGACAATGACTCAAGAAATGATTCATGGTATGGTACATAAAGAATCATTGCAAAATCAACAGGAACAACAAAATTATCATCAAGGAGTTACGTTACCGACAAATGTTATAATGCAAAACATCTCAGCAGGAGGAGATACTCATCAATTTCAGCAATCTCATCATCCTCAATCGGCAACACAACAAATCAATAGCCCAAATTCTTCCATTGCAAATGCTCTTCCTCCTCAACAAATGACAACCGCCAATATGACTATTCCGCAATCATCTGCATCACATATTGGTGCAGAAAGTAATGCTGCAAGTGGAGAAAGTTCTACAACTGAATTTAATAATAATAATCAAGATGAAAGAAATGAATCTGAAAATTATCATCAACAACAAATGACTGGAATGGCAGCAGGAGGAGGAAATTTAGGAACGAACGAAAATATTAACATTAGTAATAATAATAGTGATAATAATAATATAACAATTAGCAATGATCAGCAACCGAATGTTTCATCGACTCCGTCCAGTTCCACACAAGCTGGTCTGTCGGGAACTGCTATAACGACGGATGGAGGTGACATAAGTGAAAGTGCTTCTAATAGTGTGAATAGTAATAGTAGTGCAACAATTGTTGGTGCAGCAGATGAAGGACAAACTGCAAGCGAGGATAATGAAAGGTGAGCATTAAATTTCTTTCCGTAATCATCCACACTCTCTTTTTCTCTCAATATTGATGTTTCATTTCTTTTCTGTTTATTATCAAGTATAAATATCGTAATATCCCGTACACGTTTTCAAAACAAAAACAAAAAATGCACCTTTCAACAAAAAACCTAATCGCAATCTTTTTTTTTCATATTTTTTGAATAAAATACACAGAAAACTGTACATTTCAGTGCTTAAAAAGTCTGAGGAAAAAAATCATTGATTTTCTGCTATGTATTCTTCTTTTTTTGTTTTTGCAAAAAATCTTCTTCCGTTTCTTTTTTTCCTGCTGTAGAAAAATCGCATTGTGTGACTCACCCATATTCATTTACCTTCGCTATTATTCTATATCTTTCTCTTCTTATTTTGTTCACTTTTTCTATGTTAGTAAATTATACTCCTTTAAAACAAAATTTTGTTACAATTAAGTATAAACATTGAATGACGAAAAAAAGTTCAACGCGTGTTTCAAAGTCAAGGCAAAATAATTTATGTGCAAAGCGTATTACAACATAACTTACTTCTCGACTATTACTGTCATTAAAGAATCAGCTACGACAAATTAAATTTATTTAAATATATTTGTTTGTTTTTTTTTTTTAAGTTGATTACACTCTCTTTCACTCTATGATTGCGGCTCGCTTCTTTTGTTATAAACAAATGCGGCAAAATTTTCCATCATCACGATAGTTGTAGTCATATTTTTTTTGTGTATCAAAATAGAGAGAGTCTCGTTTTAAAAAGATGATAACGTGAACAAATTGCGAAGAATACACACAGAATTTTTAGTTAATTTAATTTATATATGCACTAACAGAAAATGATGACGATCATAGTGATGATGATGTTTGTAACATTCGCATCAGTACATCCATACTTTTATTCGCGGGAGGACGTGATAGTTGACAATATTTTAAACAATAGAACAAGTTTTATCAAAGAGAAAAAAAAACACACGAAAGTTAAGCGACTTGATTTTACTGCGCTCTTGAATTCGCAGTTGTCTGACACTTGTTAAGAGAGTAAAATATTTCAATTGCACAAACAATGAGAAAAATTCGTTTTAAATTTCACAAAATTTTTACGACGATTTAGATGCGATACGTTCTCAAACAAACGACGCGTGTAGTAAAGCTGCGAATTTTATTTGATACGTAAAAAATCATTTTTAGATAGATAACGTATTTTATGATTTAGTCGTGTGTGCAGTTAATTACTCAATACAATTTGTTTAACCCAATTTTTATTATTCGATTTTACTTGGTTATTTCTCAATACAATCGTTTTTCCTTCCTTCTCAAATCAATTCGGAAAAAAACGCGCAAAGAGAAACAAAATAGAATTTTTTTATTTCTTGATAAGATATGACAGTATTCAGACAGAATCAATAATATCAAGTTATGCTGTGTGAAAAGTAACTAAAAAATGAGTTATAACAACAATGACAAACGTATTTATAAACGTGCCAATAGTCATATTGAGCGAACTAACTATGGCTATCACAAAAGGTATATTCAATTTATTCAAATATTCCTCATCTAAATTGACTCTCATTTATTAACTGTGCAATTTTTTTATTCTTATATTCTATTATATATAAATTTGGCTCAATGATCTTTTTGTCACATGTCTCTCACTCACTTACTTACTTTGCATATCTTTCTTGCTTTGACATTGACCTTATACTCTGACTCTCATTTTCCGCTTTCTTAATCAACATTGCATGTATACGAGTGAGCGAGAAAAACATATTTCATGTTGTACTTTTTAATCTATTGAACTATCGTTGTCGCTGCTGTTTGTGAATGAAAATAAACATGAACATATGAAAAGGAAAACTAAAGGTTTATGTCTTGACTAAATTTTTAGTACAATACTTCCAATCTTTAGAACAAAGTTGCTATACATTTTCTATGATGAAAAATTTTTTTATGACAATGAAATGAGATAAAAATGAAATAAAAAAAAAATTAAATCTGTAGAAGATTATTGTGAACCGCGAAACTTTATAAATCATCATTTTAATTAATAAATAATGCCATTGAACTTTTCGGGTTGAAATGGCAAATGCCAAAACATTGAGTGAATCTCATATATATTAAATAATTACAGACGAGGCAGAAAATGATTGACAGTATTTTTTATTAAGTAGAACAAGGACAAAGTAGTTTTGCAAGTGCCAAAGAAATTGGTAACTAACGGGAACGCAAAAAAGAGAGTTTTGAAAAATGATCTTAATCTCGCTTACTCAACATAATTTTTTGGGTTTCATAGAAAAATAATTTCTTTTTTATTCCACGAAATAGAGCTCAACGCGGCCCATTTGTGAATTTTTTCGTATTCAACATTAGCCGGCTTCAGACACGTGTAATGTGTGTATTTTTCTATTTATTTCGTTTTGTACTTTTTTAGCCTATGTATGAAGAAAGAGTATGTATATTTAAAGAAGAGAGTCATCGACCCATAATTTAATTATGCTAAATAATATGTGACAAATAACTACATGTGACAAATAAAAATGACAGTCACTGTCACTGTTGATTTCTCTAGAGCTCATAGAAGTTTTACATTAATCATTTGATGAATTAAAAAAAGAATTTTGAACTTTTCTTTACTTCTATCTATCTAAATGTTTAACTAACCTATTTAAGTTTGAAGCTCGTAACGTTTTCACAACAACTCGAAAACAAGCATAACTCAAAGTCAAATAATGTGTGATTCAGATCAAATCACATTCATGCCTATATGGCGGTATTTTTATGGAAAATATTTTCACAACTTTTTATCGATGCAATTACAAAACACAAAAATCGTGTCATTTTATTTGTAAATGCTTATATAAGCTCAGCATAGAAAATTATGCTACTTGAATGCAGTTTTTTTCTTCGTAATATTTCGTAATGCAAGCAACTAATCGAGCATTGAAAGAATGGATAATTGAAAACAAATGCGCTATGTTGCGAAAAATAAGAGTCAAAACAGAGAAATAAATATGTTTTCTACCATGCACAATGTCAATAACTTCAACTCTAAGTATTTTTTCATTGAATTTTTATACCTACTTACATTTGGTTTAACCTTTAAAATTTTGCTACTAAATGGCTATTGAAACAAGTAGGCAATTTAGCTGGTACATAAAAACACAGATACATTTAATCATTACCTATTCAAAGAGGTACAGTGAAAAAATAGCCACATAAGGCAAAAACTTTGTCACTACAAATTCATTTGCATTTTTCATTAGTTCTAACAATTTTATTTTCCCCATTTATCAAGTTATTTTGTCATTGACTTTATAGAAATGCCTTAAAAATGATTTTCTTATCTTTTCTCTTTTTCTAAAATAATTGATGGATTTTACAGAATTTTATTATTAAGAACTAATGTTAGTAATAAGACACGTAAAATAAGTGAAAATCGTCTTCACTATCTGCCTCATCAACATATAAAAGACAGGCAAAAACTAGTAGAGCGATCGATAAAATCAAGAGAATTTAGTGGTATATTGAAAATAATTTCGGGAAATGACAATGCGAGAAATTTGAAAAGCATGTCAGGGAATAATATAGAAGCAGAGCAAAAGAGTCATAATATGAGATTGAGTGTGGAAAAAGTAGGAAACAGTAAAAGTAATTCCAATCTATTATTATTTGGTCAATACAGTAAAACAACATCGAGTAAGCAAAAAGCAGTAGAGAAATCTAGCTGTATAGGGTGCACGCCTGGTGGCCTGACAACAACAGCACTTAACATGAATTTAACAACAATTGGTCCTTTATGTACGAATGTTGGATGTATTGGCACAAGTTGTAATAGTAAAGATGCTAATTCGAGCACTCGCGTGAGCAGATCTGCATCACCTGCTCTGGGGAGCGCATCAGAAAATAACAGGTTCTGAAAATTCAGATGAAAATTGGTTTAAAATTGTTTTTCCTTTCATATTTTGACGTTTGTTCCTGAAAAAAATAATTAATATTCATCATTTTCTGTTGGTGTTGACAATGATATTTTATTTTTTGACTGTCCTTAATTGGTTGAGTGCTTTCATCATTAGTATGAAAAAACTTGTCACTGTTCATTTTTTTCTGTTAGTAGTAGACAATATGGCATCTAGTATGAATAATTGAGACTATTTCACATACACGTGGTAATACACATTTTCATACATCGCATATACATTGCTTTTATTTCATATACACAACTAAACTTTCCTCAATAGAATGAAAAACACCACCTATTAATAATAATAACATAAGTTCAATGAAACGTTCTAACATTCCCATATAAATGCTATTCATCACAGAATTATATTTTTTTGACAAGAGAGCTGTCAGTCTCGCAACTCATGTGTGTCTTTTTTCTAATTTTACCATGTTCGTCATTTAAAAAACTTTCAACGATTCGTAATGTATTAAAAGTTTGTACAATTTTTTTACATTTCCAAACCTTTAAAATTTCTAGAGAGAACTCATAGAAAATTCTCTATATTTAAAAGAAAGAGACATAAAGAAAAGAAAAGATAGAAATTCAACTGTTGGCAAAAATAAATGAAATGGCACAAATCAAAATTATAAAAATATATAGGTAGAAAAGTGCGTACGTGATTTAAGCTTAAAAGAGGAGATTGAAAGAAAAGCCAAGACCTTCCAAATACATCTTGTAGTATTTTTTAAAAGTCATTAACTCTCCATTGAATGAATTTCAATCGCGTTTGTAAATTTAGGTTTTTTTTGCGTAAATTCCGTTGCTTTTTAAAGCACTACATATAATTTTTTTTCTCTCTCTCACTCACTCATGTTTTTCACTTTTTGTTGCCATTTTTAAAGTGAGAAATGAAAGAAAGAAATACGGCCTATAATTTGTTATTGCTTGCTTATATACCGCGAAAGAAATGCTCTTATATAAAAGAGAATGAAGCGAATAAGAGAGGACAACTGAGGACTGATGATGACGACGATGATGTCATGCTCTCAAAATAATAAAACTTAAAGTTCACGTCAACATTTGTTTTGCTTCTTTATTCACCCTTCTTTTGATCTTTCTCTCTCCTTCACGTGATTGCTTTCAATGAGAAACTTCTTAATTACGATTTTAATCTTATACATACAAAATATCTCATAATATATAGTCATTTAAATCAATCATGTGATTTGCTTGAGTTATTTTGTTTGAATTTGTTGTTTGTCATCATATTCTAATATTAAGAAGAGTTCCTTTTTGTTGTAGAAGTTGTTCCTCCCTCTCTCCTGTTTTACTTAGTTTCGTTTTCCTCGTTAGGCAAGGCAAGTGTGCTTCAAATGGATTGTTGTGCAAAGCTAGAAGCAAATGGAATTGCTCTACGTTTTGTGTATATGAAACACAATTGCTTGAGCTTATTGTTTTTTATTTGAATAATAATATTTTTGTTCTCATCTTTCAAAGGCGAGCAATTTCAATAAATTTAATATTTACTTTTAATCTTCTTCTCTTTTACAGGTATGTGAACAAAAGAATTTTATTTTTCATCGATATAATGAGTTTTGCACCGTTAAAATGACGAAGCTATCGCTTTCGAAGATGATACACGAGAAAATGAGATCATTATTCTTAAATTGGATTCATATAATATATGACAATTGTTTTTTTTTCTGAATGAATATTTTCGTTATTTCTTGGGGTATGTATGTATGCAACCACGAAAAAAAAATTTTTTGGTATTACTTGCCAACAATTTTCTATAAAATGAGTAAGTAAGTCTCTTTTTCTGTGTTGTTTATGCATTAAAATAAGCTGGTGCTGTTTAAAGGAACATTTGCACTTGGCATTCTATGGTTTCGCTTATACAGACTATACGACGCCTTTCATACTTGCCTATTATATGAATAAAAACTGCTAGCAGTTTCGATTGTAATTATCAAAGTATCGATAACTTTTGTCGTCATCTTGCATAACAATCAATCATATATATATTGTGGACTTGATTGACTTGATACAAATAGTACATAATTATTTTGAGGTCAGCATATTTTTTCAATAATTTGCATAGTTAATAACGTATGATTAATTTATGAGAATTTTCCCATGCACATAATAAAGAAATGTTCAACACACGTGACATTAATTCATGCTTATGCTAACAAATGCCTATGTTATACAAGAAAATGAGCAAATTTTCCTTTTAAAAAATTATTTTTTTTGCTTGCTTTTATACTTTAAATGTATGTAAAAGAAGGTGAATAGTATAAATACGTAGAGAGAAAAAAGTAACAAATACATAAGCAAGCTTACACATTGTTTAAGCGTTTCGCCAGCGATCAAGTTTGTTTGATGGGTTCATGTTATTTAATATTTTCGCCTCGTACGAAGAGTTTGTTTATTGGTATCAGCAATAAAAATTCGCAGATAATTTTTTTACTAACCATATATTCGGGAATTTCTTACTTGAAATTAAAAGAAAATTAAATATTTAAAAAATTTAAAGAGTGTATTAAGTCATAAATAAGGGAAAGTTGTGAAAACAGATAAAAAAGATCATTTATAAAATGTGTGAATTTTTGTGTCTTTATATTTTGTGTCCTTGGCTTTTATGTACATTATACATAGTGCTCACAATGATTTTTATTTAAATGAAGAAAGAAATGGAATTTTGATTTCATCTCACATTAAAATTAAAAAAAAAAATTTTTAAAACGTTCGGTGGTGATCATTTACTAAAAGGTATACACATCGAGAGACAAAGCTACTCTTCTCTTGTGCCAAGAAAGTATGTAGATTTCAGATGAAAAACAGAATTTTTCTTTTGTAATTCTCGCGCGCGATTTATTTGCAAAAAAAAATTCCTCAACAAAAATCTCAATTTTGCTCGCATTTGCCTGCTTGTCTGTCAAATCAAGTATTGTTGACCAAATTCGTATAGAATTACCAACAAATTTGTTTTCGGACATTCTACTTCCTTTATTTATGAAATGCCACTTCAAGGACAAATTTATTTTTCGGGTTATTAACCTAACGAATAGAAAGAGAGAAAAAAGTATGTACAGTCTTCTATTAAAAAACGTCACTCATTCATTATCTATGATTACCAAGCGAAAATGAAAAATTAATCTTTTTTTTTCTATGCCTTCCTCCTTTTCTTTCTTTTTATACTTATTTGTAGTAAATTTAGCAATAGTTTTAGTTACAATATTCGAATGCTAAAAAAGCATGAATTTATATGAAAAAGAGCTCAATGAATTTTACTTTCCTTAGAAAATGCTACTTACAATGTTATTCGCAAGAAATGAAAACAAACCATAAAATTATTTTGTCACGAGAGAGAACAGAAATAACATGAATTTTGTTGACTCTCATATATTTGCAAGTGATGAGAAAATTTAGAAATAACGCATGTGCATAAATTTCATTCTCTTGTGCATTTCTTTCAATGATCATTTTCGCTCTCTCTTTTTATTCAGAATTTTTGGGAGATTGAAAAATTTATGATAAAAAACGAACCTTGATATATCGTACGAGTGATAGCAGCCATGCGCATTGGTTAGGATCAATAGGTTTTTTTTGTATTCCAGAACAATGAATTTCCAGTATGCTCTTCTCTCTCTCAGAACACTTTTATAGTTACACCAACAAAAAATGGACTTCACAATCGTGGCTCTAACATTTTATTTTTATCCTTCATATTTTCATTAAATTTCTCAATGTTAACACTTTTTCAAAATCTAACAGTTAAGTAGTGATTATATTGTGTATTGCAGTTAGAGTATGCTATTCGTATTTTTCTCTGCCTCCAGTAACTTACTTTTCAATGTGAAAATTTTAATTAAAGCGAGAAAAAAGACAGAAACTTTTACTTTATATAAATTATTGAGGTGATCAGTTCTCGAATTTTAATTGATCACAAACTATGCATGTGTATGATTGAGTAACTACCTAGAAAATAAAGTGAGTGAATAAGTGAGATAAGTTACTTGCATTTGACAGTTATTAAGCATCAATTGCTAGCTTATCAAAGGCAAATTATAAAAAAGCGTAAAATTAACTGGAGATTGAAAATTCAATCTGAAATATAAATAGATTTAATATTGATTATGAGAAAATTTGTTGAGGTAAATTTTTGCTTTTGCTAAAAAATGATCGACAATGAACAAAAATTTTCAAAGTTTTCCGAGAATGTTGCCATGAGAGTACGAATGTAAAAAAAATTCATTCTCTCTAATGGCAGAGTTTCGGTTTAATTTTATGATCGAAATAAAATAACGTTTAAATAAACATCATCACTGCATGATTTTTAGAGAGCACTCAGTTCAATTTTTTGGATGAGCAATAAGAAGATAATAAGACGCAATGTCTTCGGCACTGCCAATAATTAAACCAGAATTCTTTTTGAATGATCGTTCACTAGTTGCTGTCTATTGCTTTGTCAAAAATTTCATAGGGTAAGTTGCTTCATCACATCAATAATGCTCTTTTTTCTTTGCATTTTAAAATTGCTTAGAACACCAAAAATAATGTGAAAAAGTTATTTTTTGTAAGTTGAAAGTCGATGATCTCTTTAACGCTGAAAAACGATTCAAGGTTATACTTCTGAAATGTTTTGATGAAAAAAATTAAAAACACATCACAAAAATTTGTTTTATTATTGTTGCTTTTAATATACACACGTTTTCTGCTTTATACACCTAACTCTCTTTCGAATGGGATATTTGAATAATGATTTTTCTTCTCTCTTTTTTCTTTAGTCAGCACTCAATTTGCTGCCATTCAATGTTTATTTGCTTTATTAATTATTTTGTTGCTAATCAATATATGAAAAAAATCAATCATCACACATGTGCAAATTTTCTATTTTAATATTATGACAACGACAATGAATTGAATGAAAGATGAAGTGGAGAGAAGGAAAAGTTTATTATTTATAGATTCATTCATTAGCATGTCGCAAGAATCTATATTAATTATTGAACGGATGATCAGTAGTTTTTAAATCGTATTCATCAGCCCATTGCTTTTTCTGCTAAATCAGCAATAATGTTGAATCATAAAAGAATAAAAAACGTAAACTCAAAAATCCCCGAACCACCCGATCGTCATTCAAGTTTCAATACAAACATTCGTCAACTGTGAGTAGTAAAATGCGGAACGTGTTTAATTGAAATAATGTAATATCTCTCTTTCTCCATATCATAAGGCGTGAAAGAATTTTTTAGCCAGTTTCTTGAAATTAAAATTCATTTTGTTCAATTTTTCTACAATTATACAAAGAAAAGTTTGTTTTAAATTAATGAACTAATTTTTGAAACCATAAATGCGCTATAATATTTCTTTCTTTATACTTTCTAAATTCTTTATGAAGAGAAGCGATAGATTTTATTAATTTTAATTTATTTTGAATTGAGCTCATAAATGATTTCTTTGTTGTTTTGATGAAATTGATGCGAAAACTATCAGTTAGTTAGTTAGAGTTTAGTTTATTTGTGAGTCTCAGGATCAACGGTGTAAATACAGAAAAAATGAAGTATTTAAAATCAAACATTAAAGAAATGTGAGTGTAGGCATTGCTAGTGCAATTAGTTTCAAATCAGAAACTGATTGATTGATATTTTTCATAACAAATTGTAAATACATATGTTTACTAATATAGTCTATCATTCCACCGCTACTGCTACTGCCTCAACCTAGTTTGGCAATAGAAAAACAAGCGTACAAACAAATAGTTTATATCTTTACTTCTTATGCAACATCAAAATAATAATATGTTTAATATATCCCATCTATTCCAATATATGTCGTAAGAAATAATTGAAAATCTAGGTAATTATATAATAGCTGAAATAACTTATGATCCATAAGCATGGTCATAGTCATCTAAACAATTTTTATTCTTAAAACATGTGTGGTTTTCCTTGAACATAGAAAAGTAATTGTCTATTCACGATGTACTTGCTACAAATGTGCAACTTATATTATGAAGAAAATTTTAAGCTCAAGAAAAAGGAGAGAGAGACAGATATTTTGAGAGACTTCAATTTCTCAAGTATTATGTTGCAATCTTTTTATGCTATCTCTGTTCTCATTTTTTTTTTTGATGCTCTTCGTTTTCGATTTCATGTTTATGATATTAGTATTAGTGGCTAGTTGAGCAATCTTTGAGAGAAAGAGCATATTGTGCTTCTGTATTAGCAAGCATGAAAATATACATAAGTGAAATGCAGAAAATCTCACTTTTAAATATTTTTCTTTTGAGAAATTTGTTAAGTTTAAGAGAGAAATATATTCTTGTATAAAAAATTGTCACTTTAACAAACCATTTTAAAGTTATTTGTGTATGTAAGAATTGAGAAATCGTTCACAGTGGTAGTAAAAAATCGTATGATGTGTCTGTAAATACATGAAATGAGAAAGAGTGTAATGCGTATATTCGGTTCTCTAATACACTCTTGTTAAATTTTTTTTCTTCATTTCGGTGCATACCAATACAAGAGCAATACATATTTTGTTCGCTCTCTACCATTCATAATGAATTTTTGTTGAAAACACAAAATTTTCAATAGTCTTTCGCAGTCACTAGCAAACATCTGATCGCATTTTAAGTTTTTTTGTATTTTTTTTCTTGCAACAAAAATAATTTTTTCTCTACAAGTCTGGATAACGGAGAAAACAAAAAAGAAAGGGATTAAGTGAAAATTAATTTGCTTCTTCAGATAAAGTACTAAAATTATGTGCACATAGCTTAAATATATAGATAGTCATTGAAAAAAAATGGCTGAAGCCATTTAAGAAAACTTTATGATTTTGTGATATAAACTTTTTTCAAGAGCCATATTTGTGATATAAATACTTTATATTGAATGAAATTCAAGTTTTAGTGCACTTCCATGTTTCAAAAAAGCCCTTTATAAGAAGTGGAAAGAAAAAAAACTTTACTTATTGTAAGAAAGAGAGCGATTAACAAAAAAAAAGAAATATTAAAGTCGTGAAAAGAGAAACTGATGCAAAATTGCCTATAAATAGTAGAAATAAGAAAAAAAATAAAGTCCAATATTCAAGGGAAATTTTACGTTTTCAAAAGAACGACAGCCAAATTAGTTTTGTAACTAAAATAAAGGGGAAATCCAAGCGTTAACAAATAGTAAAAAATAATTAAGTGTAAAAAAGTATGAAAGCAGACATGATGGCCGTTCATCAAATTCAATCACTTGGAGCAAAGCAAGACATCCTAAGAGATGTCGTCATTAAATACATAGATCACTTTTATCCTGAGTGAGTATTTTAAATTTCGTCCGAAAAAGAGGAAGGAGTAAATAAAATTTTTGATTCATTAAACATATATGAAGATGATGAAAATAAATACACAAACCTCTAGATAAATTTAAAAGAAAATGAAAAACAAAAATTTAATATTCAATTTTTCAAAGCGGAACCAAGATTTTCTTTTCTCTCTCTCTCTCTTTTTTACTCAATATATTTTCATATTTTTTGCAAAAAAGTTGCTCTTCTTTTGGAATCGCCATGTAAGCAAGAAAAATAAAATGGTGGACGAGGAGTACGGTTTTGAAGAAAAAATATTGAAAAAGCAAAATATATAAATATTAAATTTCTCAAAAAAATCAACTTTATGCAAAAATCACATGCATATAAAATTCTAGTGCGTTTTGAAGTGTGTACATTTTGATGAGCCTCGTGATTATCTCTAATTTTACATCTCTCACATCAATACATAGACATACAGCGCACTCGCTCGTCGACAAAGTCGATTCATACACACACATACATGTAGTTTCTAAGTTGTCTTATTCTCCTTGAAAATAAACGCAACACAATAAAAACAACAATCAGCCTGAACGAAAAAAAAAACTATCGAGCAAATTTAGAATATGGCCTTAAACATGTTTAATGCAGCAACAAAATGCCTACGAGAAATGCTCAATTTCGATTTTTTAGTCTTACTAACTAAGATAAATAAATTGGCTTCGAGCATAAAAATAAATTAAATTCTATAGAAAATAGAGAGACACAATAAATAAAAGAACAAATCGAAGAAGAAAAACTTGTATTTGTGAGAGGAGAATAGATCTTAAAATAAGTCTGAAGGTTAAATTTGAATCACCGATGTGTGGTCAAGTTCATTGAATGATTAAATTTTTTGTGCGAAATGAAATAGCTTCAAGTTTTTTTTCTGTATATTTACTAATGAAAGAGAAAGAAAGGAGAGAAAAGACGACCACTACTGTATATAAGATGTACAAGGAGATGAAAGAAAAATTGTTACACGTGAGCTGAGATTTTTCTGTCAGGTTTTCTTCTTCTTATCTCACTTATATTTCGCCAGCAAAAATTATTAGATTGACAGAAAAAATAAGAATCCAGATACAACCGGATAGCTTCACCTTCAACAAAAAGTGTTAAAAACTTAATCAAATAATTGAACAAAAAGTTATTGGTTGATAAAAATAAAACAACTTTGCCTCTAATCTAATTAAACTTACAGCTTTATTGCGTAATTCTAAATGAGCTGTTTCTTCTTCATTGTACTTTTGCTTAATCACTACAAAAAGTTTATTTTAGTCGATCTTACTTTGTTTTATATAAAGTCAGTTGATTACTAACTCTTTTTCGTTGTTGATGATCTAAGTTTTTTATAAATCAAACAATAAGAGAGTATAGTAGTAGTAACAGAAAGATGATGAAACTACTTTACAACCTTTGGGCGACGAAACAGGTTCATTCAGTATATAATATAAACAACATTATTTGAAAGTTGATATATTTTATAGTATTATGTGTGTGAAATTGCAACAACACAAAATGAGTAAAATCCTTATATTCTGTTTATAGCATCTGCTTGTTTTCAAAATAAAAGTGTGGCGAGCAAGTTTGCTTGCTTGTTTTTTTTTTGCTCCATCTTTTTATCTAGACTTTGTTGACCATTCTTTCTTACACTGTTTCTGTTCAGTCGTGCGCTATAGATTCAATTCGGCTGAATTCATCGTACACAAAAACATAAACATGTATCGAAATGAATGTTTTTAATCAATGGAATTTTCATCGTTTTTTCGGCATGAATTTCAGAGAGAACAGACCTGAATATATCATATTAAAGGAGGTCATCTAAAAATAAAGAAAATCAGTTGCTAAGAGATTCAATGTAGTTTTTTTAAAAAAAATTATTTCCTGATTCCGAGCTTCATTAAGCGTAGCAATTTTCTTATGCTGTAGTTTCAACGCTCTTAGGTTTATTTTTATATCGGTGCAAAACTTGTGTTATATTTTTATAGTTTACAATCCTTTCTAACTTTGGTTCTCTTTCTTTTTTATAGTGCATCCGGAACAAGTGCTGTCGCAATTGATAACAAAATTGAGCAAGCTATGGTAAGTGTGACCTTTGTTTTATTATCTATTTAAGAGGAATGTTAGTTTTTTCTAAGAAAATCAAAAAATGTATCGTACATTTTCACATTGTAAAATGACATTTTACGATTCTCTGTCTCTAACAATGTAATAAGTTACTCTCTTACATAGTCGTAATATATAGTGGAAAAGTGGGTAATTAAATAGAATCAATTTCAAGTATTTGTGAATGTTTAAGTTCTCTAAAAATTCAGGTTATAAACTAAATACACTTTTTTTGTATACTTAATCATGTTCGTTTTATCGCTCGACACCCACTTTGATCATGTTCAGTTCTATTTTAAAAAGAAAGAAAAAAATCAAAATTACTGAGATGTCTTTTGAAAAAGCACTCTCCTTCATTCATTTTGCGCAAAAATATACATGTATAATCTAAGCAAAAGGAAGATGATTTAAAAATAGATAGTTCAGCTATTCGATGAATGTTGTGACGTGAATTCCTTTTTGAAAGATGAAATGAAGAAATTCTATAATATAACTCATCAACTGTTTCAATATATCGTGACGATGTTGACAATTAGACAGCAAAAAATTCGTCACAATTAATAAGAAAAATGAGTTATGCTTTTATAATGCCAGTAAAATATTGACGAAATATAAGCTGATAAGGACTTATATGTACATAGCTTATATGATGTCATCAATGAATCACGTGATCTGAAACAAATAAAGGTATTCTTATCAATTTTTCAATATTTCAAAAAAAAAAAAGATTTCATTCAATTGCGGCATCATTAGATGTGCAAGAAAGCAGCCGCTTTTATTTCATAAATCTATTTCTTTCTTTCGTAAACAAAGTCATTAATTTGCTTTCTTCGTTATTTGGATTAAAATCAACAACTACTATTTACTACTCAATAAAGAAAAACAAACCGAAAGGTGTAATAAAATTTCGAAATGCCCAAAATAAATTTTTACAGACAAACACGAGATTTGAGTACATTAATACATGATAAAACATTACCGCCGCCATTTTCAAGCGATTTTTCAAGTATTAAGAATCGATTGACTGACGACGACGTAGACTTATTGAGGCTCTTGTAATAAGTAATTATAAAATTGAATGCAAGACGAATGTGCGAGAGAGTTAGTGAAGTTATTTTTAAACTTTTAGTATCATTATTCTAAGGATTCTTCTTATTATTTCTCTCGTGCTTGTCTACTTTTTTTATAGAAACACTAAAGATTTTAAATCGGCCTCCTCACACATCATAAAATGTATATTAATAAATGAAGAGTTTACACGAGACATCACAATTATTACAAAAAAGAAGATCTCAGCATAGAGCGAGATTAAAATAAATAATAAGTAAAAATGACGTTGAGTTATAAAAGAAGAGGTCAAACACGCGCAAAATTGTTATTACAAGGCAATATAAAAAACAAAGTGTATAAGGGAGAGAGGAGGAAGAAAAAAATTCAAATAAACTACTGATAACTCCATATAGGCACTTATATGTGGAAATAAAAATCGAACGCGAAAAATAATATTTGTTCATTATCATTTCATCTCTTCTGTTTACGAAAGTTTTTGACACAAATGTGTTAAAAATTTTATTTACAATCTCGTCTTTGTCACCTTCTATCTCTTTCTGCTTCGCGAACTCTCCGTGTATAATTTCTTCTTACTTCTTCTTTTTATTATAAATTAATATTGTAGACGTAGAGACTGCAAGAGAATAAATGTTTCTCATGTCGCTCTTTTATGCGAAAAATTTTTTATTTCAAAGTCACTCATAAATGAGCATGAAAAGTCAACGACTGCATTTTAGTTGATGGCCGTAAACATGTTTTTTCCTTCTCTTACGAGCCGCGGCATAACTTGAAGCACAAATATATGCGGTGTATAGAGCTAGTAATTAAAGCAACAATTTAGTTTGATGTAGATCAAAAGTTACTGGGTCGTCATCGAACGAATGCAACACTTGAAAAGCTTGTTTGATGCAATACGCATGGAAAGAAATAAAAGTTGTGCAGTATATTTTGTGACGTACTGATCGCATCGTATCTATATTGTTAATAACCATTGATGATGTCACTTTTATTGCAATTCCACATACCGTGTTCATCATATATACTTATTTATGAGTATTTTAATTGAGTTACGAATTAATACCACAACAAAAGTATAGATTTGATTGTGTGAAACTCGTGAGAAGAGCTCTTTACATGTGTTTATTGAATTTAAACACAAATGTCTGTATTGACTCAAAAACAGAAAACAGAAGAGAGAGAGAATAAAGTTGCTATTTCTAAATACAATAAAAACTCCACATACATAGAAACATTTCGCGGCGAGAATGTTTCTTTTTTGCTCATTTGTATTAGACAGACTAAAAGAAAAGAATTGAAATAAAAAATAATAATGAGACTCGAAGCGAATAAGCAAGTGAGTGAGTTAGTTTATTTCAGTGAGTAACACAATTTTGAATTATATAAAACTTAATGTGGTTCAAAGTAGACATTTAGTCGCCAGAAAGCTATCGAGTCTGATGAAAGAACGCAAAACAATTAAATTTAAAATTCTAATAGAAAATAGAAAAAGAAAGGGAAAACAAAGCTAAAATACGTGTATTGCAATAGACTCTCTCTCATGATATACTTCATGTGTGGAATGTGAATTACTGTAAAATAAATAATAATAGCAACACACCAGTTAGTTGATGAATGATTGAAGGGAAAATTCTATAACAAAATAGCAAGCGAGTGAGAAATTGTAGAGAAGAAAAGTTTCCTGTTTTCATTTCACTCAACAAAAGCAACCGAATAAAGTCAATCGATATAAAAGCATATATGAAAGTGAAAACTCGTGAGCAGATTCATTTTTGATTTCACAAAGTGCACTTTATTACAAGTCTGCCGCGAGACGTGAAAGACATTATTCCAGTTGATCTTTCTTTTTACTCTCGAATCCGTGTTGAATGAGCGAGAAGAAGAAACTCGAGGGAATATAATTAAATTAAAAATTAATTTAAAAAGATTCGCAAAGTGTTTTCATATTTTATGACTGTGATTAGACATTTTAAAGTCAAAATAGAGATAAGATTACAAAAGCTGGTCTTTTTAAAAATTTGATTGAAAAGCAAAAAAAGTGCAAGCAGTGAAAGACATTGAAATCAATATTGATTGATTGATTGAAAAATTTTAATCAAAGAAAAAAAAAAAATTTAAAAAATTCTTTAAAAGACAAAACATTTGTGCAGATGTGATATCATTCCATTTCCAAATATAGAACATTTGATACATTTGTTGTGATATTAAAAACACACATTTTACGCTAAGTGACAACTAAAATAAATGAGAGGAATGGAAACTCTTACATATCAACATCAGCAGCCAGAAAATTGGCTCTACGAAATCAAACAAAAAGGAAACTCACAAACCTGTTATGTTATGGTACAAAACGCAAAAGTATGTAGTTATATTTATCTTTTTTGGTTAAACACTTTTACTAAAAAAAAGTCTTATCAATACATGAACTCGGCCTTTTAAGACAGTAGAATTTGAAGTATGAAAGTATTTTGACAAACGAAAACTCTCGTGTTTGATAATTTATTTTGCACTACATGCCATAAAGTAATGATAATTAAGCTCTCACTCTCATAAAGAGCGATAAGAGGCTCATTTATTCCTTTTGAGATAATTACTGCTTTGCGCTGCCTCACATGCCTTGTTTACTTATTTTACTCTTCGTACTCAGAATAAGTGAGTAAGAAGAAATAAAAAATTGTCGATAACTTCATTTACCAAAAAAAAAGTCAATTTTTCGAGTTGTGCTGATGTGAGCAACTTTGTTTTGATCAGTTTACACTCGAAAGTTTATCAACCCGAAATTAAAAAACAACAATGGTTAACAACTCACTTAATCATATCAATTATGAAGAGGCTCAGTTTTTTTATATTTTTTTATTATTGTAAACGGAGTGCGATTGTTTAAGAATTATTGCATGTAATAATAAAAGTCTACTGATTGATGAAAAAAAAACTCTTTCTATTTATCTTATCGCAGCCGCAAAAAGAATTGCAATCTGTCAAATGAGTTGCGGCACGTTTTGTGAAATTTCGCTAATTTTTTTATGAATTAAAAATGATTTTTATTTTTCTTATGATTTTAAACACAATGTGTTTGATGTCAAAAATAGAACTTTATTATTATTGGATGAAATGAGAAGGAGGGCAATTAGTTGTGTTATTTAAAACATTCGATGAACATAAAAATAGCAGGAGGAAGAAACTAAACAGAAAACAATCTTTTCTTCTATAATGTAAAATTGACTCACGCTGTGACAAATAGCAAAGAGAATGTGTATAAATAAGAATGAGGACGCGAATTCTGTGATTGAATTTCCATTTATCATCAACATGAGATTTACGTTCAAACAAATTAAAACACCTTAGTTAGACATTTGTTGAAACTTTAACTCGTATTGACGTCACATAAGGTGGTGATTACGATGATTTCTTTGTTATTTAATAACTTTTTAATTTTGTGTATATAATGTCCAAACGCAAAGCAAAATTGATCACCTGACGACGTTTGAATAGATATAAATTACAAATTAACATTTACCAGTTGTTCAGTCTCTCTTTCTTCTTGATTTCCTTTTATTGAATTTGTAATTAACACTTAATTAAATCTCGATTAATTTGACGTCAAACGATCTTATTTTCAACAGTATATAACAGCAAAAGGCAGTGATTCAATTAATATGCAATTCCCACTTGTCTTTCATGATCTTTTCATTCTATAATAATAGTACTATAATAAATTGTATTCACAAGCGTGTAAAGTTTTTATCGAAACTTGATATAATTCATGAAATCATCACCCATGAAATACTTAATTTCAATAATTTTTAAAGGTCTTACACTCCAGAAAGTGAGCGAGTGATATTTATGTATTATAGGCAAATAAATTTTTTGTGTGGAATGGGTGATGTTCGTTTACTGCTGCGCAAAAAAGAGAAAAAACACACATTCTCTCACTCTCAATCGTGTTCACAGTAAGTCACCTGAATATTTCTTCATTCTTGAAATGAATAAAAAAAAATTTCTTGTCACGAAAATGTTTCTCATTTACTTAATACCTCACAAAATAAGTTAAATTAATAATGATAATGTGAGATAACTTAGGACATGAAAGATTTGTTAGTAAGGACAATGATTTCAAGTCAACGTATTTTTCACACAGTCGTGTTTTTGCGCGTTAACTTTCTTTGTACGCACGCATATGTTTTGCTATCAAAAGATAGAGGATTTGTAAATTAATCTTTTTGTTTGTCATAATTTTCCTAGTATTTAATTTGTAACATTTTTAGCTACAAATTAAATTAAATCATGTAAATATTTATCATGTGCTTTTTTGATGCATTTCCTTATTGCTTTTAAGTTCAATAGATTCTACCGCATTTCCTTCCCATTTTCAATTTTTTACAATTTCTATACACAAGTAGAATCATTAACTTACAATTCAGATTTATTAGAAATAAAAAATAAAATAAATTAAAAGTATAAAAGACAAAGTGCATTCGATAGAGAGAGAGAATTGCTTTTTAATGTAAACCTCGTGTGCGATTATTTACACACTTGACTGCATTGATAGAGAAGAGATTTCTCAAATGAAGCTGTTGCTGTCTCAACTATTGCTTCTGTTCAAATCAGGAATGACATGAGTGAATTTTTAGAATTTGTTTCTTAATTTGCCTGCTTGTTAGACAATTCAATGAAATCACTTTTTTAAAGTAAGCAATTTTGAATGATTGCCAAGTGCAGAGAGCTGCTTCAAGTCAGCACAAGGAGTAAATTGTGAATTTATAATGAATAAAATATTACACCTTTTCTTTATTGTTCATCAACACATTGTGTGTATGCACGAACAAACTTCATTCCATAACGTAATTTACATTTTGACTTGCCTTTTTGTTTTTTTTTGCTGAGTTAAAATTAAAATATAAATTAATGGCAGAAGCACTAAAATAGCAAGAAGTAAGCTGAAAAATGATCTTCTTTGTACACGCACATTTTTTAAACGTCCGTTTCCACAATTATAGCTGTGTTTACGGAAAAAACTTAAGTAATTAAAAAGAAGGAGAATGATGAAACAAAACGTCATATTATTGATAAGAAAGAGTTTTTTTGAAAATGTATCAATTCTTTAATAGTCACGTAAAGCTGCCAATATAAACAACAACAATAATAATTTTTTATATTCATAAACACATTGCTTTTAATAGTTTAAAATTTTCCATTTTCATTCACGATATAGACACATGAACATTTATTTGTTCTAATAATTCACTCTTTCTACTCTCTCGTATTGATGAATGCTGATTTTTCTTTTTACGAGTTCTATCAAGAATGTGCACAAGCAAGCATTCAATTATTATGTTCAAGGATTGGAAACTCTTATTATAAATTCTTAGAATATCAATGTTGTACAATCAGGATAAAAATAATTCCAATTGAATTAATTATAAAAAATAAATGAGTCATACACAACAATTTGAAATTGTATACTTTTGAGTGCAAAAGTTTTTAGGTAAATTGCATTTAATTACTATGTGGAATTTGCTTTTTCTTTTTAAAAACAACACGTCGTGTAATAATTTATTTCTATGCTAATCAAAATGGCCTTTTAATCGTTTCTAATTATTGCCTAATTAAAAGACTATTTTTTATATATATCTACGCATAATTGATTAGAATATGAGTAAGGCAATAGTGACTAATTTTATTTTCCTAAAGTATGACGCAAGAACGACGAATAGTGTCATGAAATTTGATTTGCATGTTATGCGACATTCTCATAAGAAAAGAAAACAACTTCAATCTTTAATTTTTTTTATTGTATATGACACAATTTTTCCGCTCATGCTCTCTTTCATTTCACTTTTTAAAGTTTTCACACAACAGAGAAATGTCATCGCATGCATTGTGAAAATAAACATCAGCTCATAATATGGTGCTGTCCGCAATAATTCTGGTGTTTTACAATTTCATTCATTCATTCACTTTTAATTTCATACCATATTTGGTTTGAACAGACCAAAAAAACTTCACCTGAATACGGTGCAGTATTGCTTTATATTGGTAGCAATATTATTGCAATAATTATAATTCAGAGAAGAGAGAGAAAATAATGAAAAACTTGTTTCTTCTTATGTTGTTGATGATGATATAGAAAAGCTTGCAACCGGCTATTGACGAATGAAAATGAGAGTTTTTGTTGCAAAAGCAATAGCGGCAATAATAATGAATATTCAATGAAGCAAGAGAAAGAAATGAAGAAAATGAACTGAGATTAAAGACCGTTTATTTGTAGGATGCATGTCTGTTGCGATCTATAGGTTATTGACAGAGTTGTTGCATTATAATTGTGTCTATTAATTACCTTCAATGCGTGCAATACTTTTATCGATTTTCTAAATAATTGTAGTGATTAAATGGAAGTAATAATTGACATTTTTAATTAATGAATTATTTTCTTTATTCTTTTTAGGATCTTGTCAAGTCTCACTTGATGTTTGCTGTTCGTGAAGAGGTAGAAGTTCTCAAAGAAAGAATTGCTGAATTAATGGATCGTATCAATCAATTAGAAGTTGAAAATACAATTTTAAAAGCAAATGCTAGTCAAGAGACACTCTCACAGTTGACAACAGCAGCTGTCGCCATTTCACAGCAGCCTGCGGCAACGCAGCAGCAACAAAACGCTTCATCACAAGTTCCACCATCTTCCATCGAGAAATCGCTGCCACAACAGCTAACTAGTGCACCTAGTCAAACACAAGCGACAATGACACAAGCTGCTCAAGCTTCACCAAATATACAAACTCAATCAACATCCTAGATAGATGAGTTGATAGGAATTTTAAGAAATTTTTAAGAAAGCAGAGTAGATATTTTTTTAAAAATATGCTAAGAAAAATGAGAAAATTTAGAGAATATTTCAATCACTATTCGATTCTCTGTCAAGATAGTAATAAAATTTGGAAATATGCCTAAGTGATCATTCATAGTTGTATAATAGTAGATTTTTACTTGATATGCAACTTTGTAGAAAAGAAAGAGTAAAATTACATTTAGTCACTATAATGAATAAACACAAAGCTTTGTTTGTTTGTATAAACAGAACTGCTATGTAATGCTTACTACTGCGAGAAATAATGACGCGGAAAAAAGTAAACATGCAGGGAACGGATGAAAGTGATTGAAATTTTCTTATGACAAAATATTACTATTATCACTACAAAAATATACATTACTATCACACGCATCATTTCTTCTAGTGATGAATATTGATAATAAATGTGTGCAAAACAATAAACACCTCACACACAAAAAATAATTTTAAAAATAAAAACACACACGAGTTTATTATAACTGTTCCATTTTTATGAAGATGCAAACAAATGAATAGACAGATAAAATATCAGTTGTGTACTTTCTTGAGATTTTTTTTCCTACTGTTCTTATTTTCATTTTTAAAGACTACCTAAAGCTTTTTTTATTATGAAATGATGATATTAAATTGTAAATAGGCCTACGATGTCGTAGTCGAAATCTAACTTATATAATTACATTATTATTCATTTACAAAAAGATAAAACGGAAAAATACATAAAAACATGTTGACATGCTTTACACACCTATCATATGTTGAAATAATTAATTAAACAACAAATGATTTATAATAAAAGGAAGATAGAAATGAAATAATTTAAGCATGTGGATGCATGTGAACCATAGTATTTTTTAACAATAGTAATAATAATCACACACCTATACACACACATTTTACTTAAAAATATCCAATAAATTATTTAAAAAATCAATTATAAAATTACTCAAACTTCTATCAGAATGCTTAAATAGCAAAGAAAAATATAGTTGAATAAAAAAGCAATTTATAAGACATTACATACAGCTCCAACTAATCTCAAATAGAATGCCTCTGATAAAAATTACAAAACTGATAAAAATGGCAAAATATTGTGTGTGTACATACAGAAATCATAAAGCAAAGTTTAAAACTACTAAATTATGCTGACACCGTTTTTAATTGATGCAACTTTTTGAAAAAGAAAGATGAACATTAAAAACTATATTTTTTTAGTTACAAAAATTTAATTACAACGTGGTATAATAGACATCTTTATGTATTTAAAAAAAGGAAGAAGAAAAGCCTCTGTATATAGCAATCATTATGTGTTGATCATAAGTGTTTTATTAATTAATAATTAACTACCTACATATTATTAATATTCTCATCAGATTTGTACATAGCATAAAGAAAATTTTTGGAACGGAAAAGAAAGTGAAAATAACATGTTGAGAAATTTTTCGTTTTATAAAATTTTCCTTTTTTTGTGTTCTTTCATTTACACTATTTTCCAAAAAGGAAGAAAATGATGATGAATTATCATCGAATTTATTTTTTTTCGTTTTTTTTTGTTAAAAAAGTTTTTATAAATTATTTTTATCTGTCTTTATGAGACAGACTCACTATCAAAAAAAAATTCGGTTTACCTACTTTTTATGCCATAAAAATTGAAAAATATAAGAGTCTGTCTTGATTTTTTTCGTTGAAAAAGAATGTCTTAAAAATATAAAATATATGGGCTGTGCTGAAGAAGAAGGAAACAAATAAAGAGAAATTCTTTTTTGGAAAAAATTAAAGATAGAAATGAAAAAAAAGAAGATTTGGTCATCATTTTATAAATTAAAATTATATATTTTAATGTAATATTGCATAGAATTGAAATCATTCAATAATAAAAATAAAAAAAAGTTAAAAAAATTTAATTTTTTGTCTATGATTTTTGCATTTCAGTTCTTTACATAATTGTTTTTCTTTTCTTGACGTTGTAAAAGTTCTTCTTCTCGTTCACCATAAAGATCAAGATTTTTACCATGCTTCCAAACAAGTATGTCGAAAAAGACTCCAATAGATGTAAGCATTAATGCAGTAAGATTGACATAATACCTAAATAATTTTTGATCATAGAGCTGACAATTTCCTTTTCGACCCGAACATTGCTCTGTCCATACGAGGCAAGTTTCATCAATAATTCTGCCAAAAATAATTGGGCCAGGTATGAGTGCAAACAAAGACACAAGCATAAGAATTAAGCCTTGGGTTACAGATTTATCTTTGACTGAAACACACCGGAAGTTAACCAAAATATTCCCGATTCTTCCTGATGTTCCAAAGAAATTTATGATGGAAGAAATTATTGAAAATGAATAGAAACCAATTGCGCAGCCTGTAATACATGCGCCAGGCGTCATTCTACCCCAAAAAACATCTTCATCTTCCTCTTTATTTGTTGTACTCTCAGATTCTTCAATGCCAGACATAGACCGTCTTACACGAATATAATTTGGGTCCATATCATCAGGAGTCTCAATTGTAAAATATTGATCTTCATTGTCATAATCATCATCTTGTGTTGAATTTTGAATTTCAAATTTATTCAATAACATTTGAAGTGTATTTGATTCTGTGCTTTGTAAAATACTTTCTGTTATGTTTGTTGAATTAACTTTTGGTTTCAAAGAAGAATAAGGGAGATCACTTGTTATAAATGGTGGAGAAGTTGTTAACATTTTGGTAGTAGAAGATGGATATAATGTTGATAAATGATATTTGGCACAATCACATTGGAAATAAGCCTACAAAATAAATAAGCTTAAGAAAGCTTCATTGATAAGAAAATTTTTAAATTTCTTACTCTTTTTTGTTTCGAATACATTTTACATGATGCGACACATGGACTAAAGAATGTATCTCCTGTCTCTTCTAAACAAACAGGTGTGTAAGAAATTCCAGCACAATGACATCCTGTGTTACATGTTGAGCTTAAATTTAATCGTCCATTTACAATATCCATTGGAATTTGACCATCTAAATAAAATAATTTTATCATTAATGATTTTAATAAATTTTCATCATATAATAAAATTTACCTGGACAAGTTAAGAATAAATAAATCACTTCCCCAGCCATATACATGCAGCCAACTATAACATTCCACATCAATAACTTCGATGGTGATGGCTTTTTCTTTGTAATTACTATTCCTGATATCAAAAAACCTAAAACCATGCCAACCAGAGTAAATGGCCCAGTTATGATTGTAGCATCAGCTGCACTTCTATGAAATTGAACTTCAAGATATTTTGACATAAAAGTAATAAATGCTGAAGCTCCAAGAATGTAGAAAATTCCACTGAGTGTGTTATACATGAGTAATTTATTTTTAAATAAACGAATTAAAGTTGCTGGTAAATTTTCAAGTGTTGGAGAAATGTCATTTAAACTTCTAAAGTCATTTATACTTCCTAAAATTTGTTCATTATGTGGCATGCTTCCTTTTAATGGAAGTGATTCTTCCGAAAACAGATCGTGATTTGATTTTAAAATTTTTGGCACTTCCTTTGAATCTCTAAAAAGTTTTCATAAAATAGTTCAAACATATGAAGATATTTAATTTAAATTACCTTAAGTTTTCATTTTCTGCTTGCTTTTTTGGTAATTCTCTAGGAAAAAGTCCAATTAAAATAGCAACAATTATTTGTGCTATCCCTATGAAAACCCAGCCAAGCCAATATGCACCCTAAAAGTTACAATATACACTAAATTAAATGTTTTATTTTGTAACTTTAAACTTTTACCATCCATCGAGGATCTTTTGAATCGATTATAGGAGTGAGTGTAGGATCAATATAAATTTTTAAACACGCAAAGCCAAGCGCAAAACCAATAAGAGGTCCGATTGTTCTGCATAGTTATTTAAAAAAAATTTTTACCAACATTTCAAGAAAAGAAAAATAAATGGAATCACCTTAATGAGAACACGCATGCCAGAAATAGTGGTGTATTTTTCTTCTTTGTCACGCCATCATCAAGGTAAGTTTGTCCTAAAGCATAGTATAAAGTATTTCCAATTCCTAATACGAATTGAGATAGAAAGATGAGGATTAGTGGAAGTATAGATTCAATTTCATCATCACACTGCTGCTCAATTGGCTCATCTATGCATAAACGATTCGAACGTTGTTCCATTTTAGCAACAATCGAGTGATCAATCTAATAAAAAAAATATATACATTTTGATTAATTCTAATAATAACTCATTGATTAAATGAGTGATAATTTGTTAGTACCGTTGAGATATTTGATGATTCTACATATTCCTTAGTAAGCTTCAATGCATCTTCGCCGGCGCCATAAATAAAGTGCGGCATTGCTAATATAAAGCAACTTAATGCACAAAATATAACACCAATTGATATGAATCGTGGTCTGTTGCTATTACCGCCAATATATGCAAGAATTACACTTAATAAAATTTGTGAGATTTCATTGCCACTAAGAATTATACCTAAAATATATTTAATTTTTTTTTCATAAAAATGTTTAATAATATGTGTATAAAATCATACCAGTTGTTTGACTTGGAATTTTAAAACGCTTCTCAATCGTTTGTAAAGTGATTACAAAATAAATGTAACCCATAGCTTGGAAAATTCCCAATAACCCATAAATCGCTATGAATGATCTTGTGTTTGCAAATCGTTGTAGAAATTTCGGATACCAATTGAAAAATCCACATTCTGTTTTTGTAGACGATGACATTTTGTTAATTTCTTATCTGAAAAGAAGGTGTACGAAAAAATTAGAAAAAAATGCTCCAGTCTGTCTCTCGTACATGAAGTGTAATCTACAAATGACACGCTTGTTAAATGACCAAGGAATTTTTTACAAAAATACGAAATTTTCTTATCATAAATTATCGACTATCGATAGATGATAAAGCATATCTCTTTAAACTTCAATGTTTTTTTATATATACACAGACCACTTATCTCAAGTCTTTATTTTTATTATCATTAAACACTTGTAAGCTTCCATTGCGTTACCCTTGAAAAGGCTAATTGTTCTAAATTTTTTTACCAAATAAGGATATTGATTGATTGCTTATAATTGATAGTTGTCAACTCATTCACTATACAATGCAATGTGATGGTTAGATAGTTTTTTATATCACTATCATTTGAGAGTTCAATACCCGATTAGAATATAATTAAGATGCATTTATTTCTAATCTCAATTCACTTTTTTGACATTAACATGTCATTTTATAGGTCATAAAAATGAAAAAATTCATTCGACAGTAAATGAGATAACTTTACACGCGTATTGTATTAATAACTTGATAAAAAAATAAATTCACTTTGTTACTTCCTTAGGATTATAATTTAATTTTACAAAAAAAAATAATAAATATGAGTCACAGTCTAAATGATAGACAAAAAATTAAATATTGTTTTTTTAAATTATCAATTTTCTTTCATAATTTGTATTAATATTCAATAATTTGTTTTCTTGTAAAAACTCTCATTAAAAAAATCGAAAAATCATCCATAAAATTTAATTTCTTATCACATGTTCAAAATTTTTTATATAATTGTTCTTGTAAATTTAAATCGCCAGTACAATAAACTATATCATCCTTATCACATACACACACAAGCACCTTTTTTAAATTTTCCTTCGGATTTTTTCTCAATTTTTTTTTCGTCCACTCGCTCTGGCATCCGACACACAACTGATTTTAAAATGAAATAAATGAGAGATTATCAATTAACTTTGATTGAAGAAGAAGAAAAATTAATCATTGATCCTCATGCACATAAAGCTCAATGATGAGCTTTTTTTATTGATAGGTAATTCATATTGAAAAGTACTATGATCAGAAATAGCAAACTTTTCATTATCTTATCTTTAGATATGAAATATCCACACATTTTTAATAAAATACTTTAGTAAGGTAGTGGCTTTGATAGTGTCAAGACGCAAATCCGCGTTAAAAAAATAATATTTGAAATATTCAAATTCAATGATAAAAAATAATTCAAAATGATTAGACCATCTTCACTTTATCGCTCTGATTCAAGAAGAGCACCAACATTGGAGGCAAATGCTAATAACATTACTGAAGGTTTTTTTTACATAAAAAATAATGATAAGATTAGACACATACAACTGATGAAATCATAATTTTTTTAGATTCCATCGATTGTGGAATAACTGCACTAAAATGTTGCAACACTCCTGGATGCCAAAAAATGGCCAACAAAAAAACTTTTCTTATAGTTCTCATCGCATGTGGTTTAATTCAATCAGCAATTGAATCGTACTTTCGAATATCTGCAAAACAAGCTGCCTTGAGTCATGACTATGACCAAAGAATAATTGGTAAGATTGTAAAAAAATCTTTGCATGTGTTTGTGTGGATGATAAGAAAAAGAATTTTGTTATTATTTTCGCAGATTGGCTATTAGTTGCGAGTGGTATTTTCCAAGGAATTTTCGCTATATTCGTTGGCTATTGGGGTAATAGAATGCATCGAACTGGATGGTTAGGTGGAATTTTTATGCTTCAATCTTTTATGTGTATTCTTATCATCATACCTACACTCATTCATCAGTATGTTATCTATTATTGCTATTTAATGCCAAACAAATTTTATCATACAATTTTGTTTTTAGTTCTGAAGAAAATGACACATTGGGAGCTATTGAGATATCAACACTTTGTATTCGTCATAGGAGTGAAAATTTAATGACGACACATTTTCATAGCATAACAACACTTGTGCTTTTATTTATTCTTCAGCTAGCTATAGCGCTTGGAACAATTGCATACTTTAGTCTTGGATTCAGTTATCTTGATGATAATGTACATGAACATGAATCGCCTGCATTTTTATCTGCAGCATTAGCAGCAAAATTTTTAGGCGCGCAAATTGGCCCATTTATTTCATTACTCATTGGTTATACAGAATTTGGATGGTTTTTAGGATGGATAATATTAGCACCAATTTTATTTATCATAGGATTTCTAGCAGTTATGTTTCCTAAAAAATTATTAAGCACAATCGTTCGTCTTGCAGCAAATAATATTTTAGAAACTTCTACAAATGCCAGTCATGCATCATTATCTAATAGAAAATTTATTGCAGACATAGACTTTTTTCCTTCAATGGCACGCGTTTGCACTAATAAAATTGTTCTACTCAATATTTTAGCTGCTGTTTTTGTTCAAACTGCCATTGTAAATTTCTTTAGACACGAGTCAAACTACTTACAATCAAGATTCTTTTTGCCAACAAGCGAAGCTGATGGACTCAATAATGAATGGACTTCTCAACTAGTGGCTAAATTACTTAAACCACCCATGCTTGCACTTGCAATTCTTGTTTCTGGTTTAATTATATCAAAAGCAAATCCCACATCAAGGTAAATTTGCCCAACACACTATGCTCTCTTTTTCTGATGAATTACAAAAATATACCTACCTACGAGTTACTACTTCAATTGATTAAATTAGATAAACGACTGAGAATAGTGAGAACATAAAGAGAAGTTTTATATTAAAATCTTTTTTTTTCGTTTCAGAAAAATTGTCATATGGAATATAATTGCATGCTGTATTGTAGTTACATTTTTTATTTGTAAGTTTATTTTAAATGAACTTACATTGCGTTATTTTTGATTGCTTTCTTTCTTTATAATTTTTTAGTGTCAATTTTCATTGATTGTGAGAAATCAACGATCGCAGGCTCACACAGAGGAAAAATTGTAAAGCCATATTGTGCACATTCATGTTTATGCTCTGAAAATCATCCATTTGTTCCTGTATGTCCTGAAAATAGTCAGCAAACATTTTATTCTCCTTGTTTTGCGGGATGTGGAGCAGAAATTTTTATAAATGACATTCGTGTGTTTGGCAACTGTAGTTGTGGAGTTGACACTGAATTACCCGTTGAAGATCATATTGCAACAGTAGGAGCATGTGGTATGGCAGAATGTCAAAAATTTTGGATTTTATTTCAAACAATGACTGTTCTTGCTGCTGCTTTAATTGCATCAACATTAATTGGAAAATTGATAATTTCATTAAGAGCAGTACTGCCACAAGACAAGTCACTTGTTATTGCATTTGAACTTTCTATAATTGGAATTATTGTTTTTATTCCTGGAAAAATGGCATATAGATTTATTGCAGATCACACTTGTCAATATTTTGCTCCCGATGAATATCGATGTTTCCTTCATGATTCACAATTTGGGACTTATATAAATATTTTAACAGCTGGACTTATTCTGATTGGTATAATTTTTGAAGCACTTTTATTATGTACTGTTGGTGATTTGTTACTTTATGGTGAAGAAAGTGAGGATGATAACGTTTATAGGTAAATTTTTATTTTATTTTGTGAAAAATTTTTTAAATGCCTTTAAATTTCAGACCGATCGAAATGAACACATATCTTAATGGAGATTCTGCTCCCATTCCACCACCATTGCATGAAAATGATAATTCTAATCAAAATGAGCCTCTTCTTCAAAATATTTTACAAACTATTGAACCTCCACGACAACTTCCATCACCAAAACCGAGTGGCGTTACATATGCACAAATTCAAAAACACAATGCGTTAAACAACAATAGTGAAGCACTTGATTTTAGTTTGCAAACACCTCGCAGTGATAATGAATCAGTTAATTCTGATTATCGATCAGTTTCATCAACTGGTTATGTAAATGTAAATCCTGCAGATTATCAACAAAATCATATTCAAATGAGAAATAATAAACCACAAAGTCCTGAAACAAGTTTTTAACTAAATTATAATAATAAACATTGTACTTAAAGTTGATTTTAAAAAGTTTTATTCTTCCTTAATTTTGAATTTTTAAATAAATGACTACTTACCTTTTAAAACCAGTGTTCGCTATGAATTTATAGAAAAAATTATCAACCTGTAAAGCTTTTATAGTTATTGAAGCAAAGCTCATCCTATTTGTCATGAATGTGTAAGGATCAGGAAAACAGAAAATAATGAACATAAAACATATGCGAAAAAAGTGATTAAAGTGAGAGAAATGTGAAATTAAATGTTTGCCTCAGGATTAGTCAAAAAAAATGACAAATAATTTTCTGCAGCAGCAACAGATACTATGCATTTCTCTCTCTTTCTTTCGGCCAACAGCAAATATTCCCCGAAACACACCAACATTCTCTCTTTCTCTCCCTCTCTATCTTTCCCAAAAACATCACCACCAGCGAAACAGCCTGCCTTTCTTTCTACTCCGCCATATGAAAAACAGCGAGCACCAGCAACTGCACAGGTATGAAATTTAAACATTGTCAGCAATTTTCACCAACAGTTTACAGCAGCAGCATCGGCTTGCTTGTGTTTCACATGCATTTCTCAATAACACGAACTACAGGACAAAATATTCACCGCCCAAATCGGCAACAACAGCGGCCTGTATGTAGGTAAAAGTAGGATAAAATATTATTTTTTATTTTTTAAAATGTTGATATTTTTATGCATATTATTATTGATTGGTATATATCAATTAATTTCTTCATTAAATGTTATTATGACAAGAAAAGTTAATTCTCTTGTCTTATAAACTCAAAATATATATTGAACCTTACAGAAAAAAAATGTATTCTAAAGGAAGTGTAAGATAGGACATGTGTTCATTATAGCGACATTTATAATTGCTAAAATTACAAAATGATTATATTTGTTAAAAAAAGAACTGATTGTTCGTTTTTAAAAGATGACAGAATAATACAAATAAATTGCCTTAGCACACGTATAATTTCATAAAGTATGTTTTAATGTCTATTTTAAAATAGGAAAACTTGAAAATGCTTAAAATCTATCAAGAAATTTGCTTATTTTTCTATCAAACAAAAGAGTAGTAGTTATAGTATTAGATATTTCATTTCTTTATCAAATTTTGTTACGATTTTTTTACTGTTTAGACAAATTTTTAAACTCATTAAAGTAATTAGGAGGAAAAAAAATGTATAGAAAAACGATTGTACCTTTTGAACGCAAATATAATATTTTGCAGAAGCACATTAGCAGTCGGCTGTCAAACAATTTTAAGTGTCACCTCTGCTTAATTGCTTGAGCTGCGATTCTTACGAACTGGAGAGCGTGAACGATCGCGTGAAGATTTGCTGTTGCTGCGACTATTTGCTGATCTTGAACGAGATTTGGAACGTGAGTATGAACGACGGCGTCCTCTTCGGTCTCTTGAACGTGATCTGTTGATAATATTAATAAAGTAATTTAAAATTAATAAAACTATATTTTAGTTACCTTGAGCGTCTTCCACCTCCACCTCCTCTACGGTCTCTCGAACGGGATCTGTTAAATATAAAGTTTTTCTGAGATAATATTCATTATTATTCTATTAGTTTTCAAAAATTACCTTCGGCGACGATCGTGTCTGTTAGAACGTCTTTGTGGAGATGTAGGTCTCCCATATCTGGCCATTTGCACTCTTTTAATGAAATATCAAAATTAATACATGACAAATATGAAACTTTTCAAACTCTTACCTCAATTCACGTCCATCAAGCATTCTTCCATCCATTTCTTGAAGAGCTTCCTCAGCATCACTGTTTAGTAAAAATTAATTAAATATCATAAAAAGAATATACAAACTATTGTTCTGTATCATTACCGTTTGTCATAAAATCGAACAAAAGCAAATCCTCTCGACTCACGAGTATGTCTATCTCTTGGAATATAAATGTCACCAACATCACCGCATCGCTCAAAAACTCGTCTCAAGTCTTCGGGAGTAGTTCGATAAGTCAAATTGTCAACCTATTTTTTTTTTTTTTGCGATAATACGTCTTTTAAAAAATGGTGGATGAAGGAATAATAATGTGCTTCTTACTTTTAAAGAAATCATGCCCTCAATTTTGGGCGGTGGTCTAGCTGAATATGACATGTTTGTTGTTCTTTTGTTCTTGAATTCGTTTTGATGATGAAATATCAATTACTTTTTGTAAATCACTAATTTTAATTAAATTTCTCAATCAACACTTTTTAACTTTTTTATCGAAAGAAACTTTTTCTATTTCGAATTTATCGAAACTTTTTTAAAATTCGAAATAACGTTTCTTCTTATTTACAAAAATGGTTGTTATAAAAAAGTTAAATTTTCAGTCGTTTAGTATGTTGATTCAATATAGAAAGTATAACAACAGTTTTAAAGAAACATTTAAAACTTATAAAATACCAGATCATATAGAAAAACCTTTTTATTATTATGAAAGAAACAAACCTGCTGACATGTCTGGATGCATTGAAATAAAATCTGAGGATGATATAGCTAAACTCAGAGAAAGTTGCACGATTGCAGCAAACGTTTTGAAGAAATGTCATGAAATTGTCAAAGTAAGATAATGCAAAAAATTCATGAAGAAATAAAGTAGCTTAAATTTGATTTTAGATAGGAGTCAGCACTGAACAAATTAATCAATTTGTATTTAATGAAATAATCAAGTCAAATGCTTATCCATCACCTCTTTATTATTGTGGATTTCCCAAATCTATTTGTACTTCAGTCAATTCTGTAGCTTGTCATGGAATTCCAAATGAAAATGAAATTCTAAAAGATGGTGATATTATAAATATTGATGTCACAGTATTCAAAGAATTTCATGGAGATTGTTCTAAAACATTCTTGGTGGGTAAAGTCGATGAGAGAAGTCAATACTTAGTGATGCACAATGAAATTGCTCTCAATGAAGCAATTAAAATTTGCAAACCTGGTGCAAGTTTTAACTTGATAGGCAAGATTATATCAGATTATGCCAAAAAAGTTAATTTGAATGTAATTGCTGATTTTATTGGTCATGGTATTGGAAGAAATTTTCATTGTGCGCCAGAAATTTATCATTTTGAAAATGAAATCAATACAGAAATCATGAGGACTGGTATGGTTTTTACAATTGAACCTATTTTCTCAGAAGGTTCTCAAGAGCTTGAACTTTGGGAAGACGGCTGGACTGCTAGCACAATTGATTCAAGTAGAACAGCTCAATGTGAGCATACAATACTAATAACAAAAGATGGAAATGAAATCTTAACGAAGATTTAACGTTTGTTAAATATTCAAATAAATAAAAAAATTCACCAAAGTGAAAATGACATTAAAATTTTTATTCATAACAACAGTATACACACATCAGTCGAATCATAGTAAACTTGAAACATTAAAGAAATTTCAAAATTATTAAGTGAAAAAATTATAAACAAATGTTTAAAAACACATTTCAATCGGGATTTTTATCCATCTTATATAGCATTGGAAGCAAACCTTTACAGATATGGGATAAGAAGGTAAATAAAAACAATTGCAAAATAAAATAAATTTTCCTTAGCGGCAAAATCGAAATATCGATTCTCCTAAGGAAACTTTAATTAATAAACAATGAAAATTGTTTTTGTTTAAATAAAAAATTCTATCTAGAACTTCCAAACATACGAGAACACAAAATGTAATTATAGGAAAAATGTAAAATAGCCTTCATTCATTGAGAAATCCTTGCACATTAAAAATATTGAGCATGATCTAATAATAAAAATATTCAATCAATGTCGATGTCATTTTAGGTTCGAAATGGTCACATCAAGCGCATTACGGATAATGACATTCAATCGTTGGTTCTAGAAATTCTATCATCAAATGTCAGTGTAACGTTCATCACATGTCCGTGCGATCCCAAAAAAACTTTAGGCATTAAATTACCTTTCCTGGTCATGATCATAAAGAATCTTAAAAAATATTTCACGTTTGAAGTTCAGGTGAGTGCTTATTGTTCATAAAAACTTTAGAGAGTTCATCGCTATGGAAAAATCAATAATTTTTCCATGTTAAAGTATTGTTGATTCACCCGTTGCTATGCATAGAAAGTTCGTCACTAAAGAAATTTTTCATACATAATGTGAACTATTAAAATTATTTACCTTCTGAATTGACATTGAATTAATAAGATTTTCGCTCCATTAAACTAATTATGTTCAATTTCATCATAATAACTCAAGGTTCTAGACGATAAAAATGTAAGGAGACGTTTCAGAGCTTCAAATTATCAATCAACAACAAGAGTGAAACCATTTATCTGTACGATGCCAATGCGATTGGATGTAAGATGAATTTTTTTACAGAGGAAAATAATTTATCATAAAGCCAAAATTATTCTCTTTTGATTTATATTAAAAGATCAATTCAAATAACACGCAAATTATTTTCGCTTATATAGGAAGGATGGAATCAAATTCAATTCAATTTATCGGATTTCACACGACGAGCATATGGCACAAATTATGTTGAAACATTGCGTGTTCAAATTCATGCTAATTGTAGAATACGACGTGTATATTTTTCTGATCGACTTTACTCTGAAGATGAACTGCCAGCAGAATTTAAGCTTTTCCTTCCGATACAAAAACCACAACAGTCGAAAGTTTCAGCAACACAATAAACAGTCTAAATTTCTATTCATTTACATGCACCACTTGTGTCTTGAATAAAATTCTCACCAAATATGCTCATTGTCTACACCAAAACACACAAACAACTCTTTTTTTAATGACGATCTTTTTCTTCTTCAATGTACATGCAAATGTTTGGACATATGTGAATACGTGAATATTTTCAAGTTCAGTTATGCATAACATAAAAATTCTTGTGCACTTATAAAAAATTATTCAGGACATGCAATAAAAATGATGATATTTTTGATCATAATTGTTTTTCTTTTCTTTTTATTGTCAAGTGTTATTTGATAAATGAATGAAATATCTCGGTCGCAATTATATTTTATCAACAATTCTTTGAACATGACAATTCAATAGCAAACTTTTTTATGAGAAAATTCTATGTAAAATTAATTTTAAATATTGCGATATAAACAAATCTTTACTTATAATAATAAATTGGTGCCTTTCGTTGTGCTACAATAACCCCGCTACATTTTTCGACTTACAAACAAGCAGAAAAAAAACTTCAATAAAATTTTATGATTTTTAAACTCTCGCTTACATTGACTTCCTACTTCATCTTTTTCTTTTTTTTGTGTGCACATACAACAAGACACATAATTTAATCGACTTAATGATATGTGCAGAAAGTGCGCCAAATTTATAAATATTATTAGCTCTTTTTGTCAATTTTAGAGAAAGAAAGATTGAATACATTTTTGATAATCAAGAGCATGATTAGATTTAAGAGCAATTGCATGATGAGTGAGAATTCAGAGCATGTTGAATTGATTTAATCATGTTTGTTGATTTCATTTGAAAGAAAAACAAAAAACAGAATGCGAACACTATCCGAAAATAGCTCAAAATCCAATTTTTGAGAATGAATATGGACCTGCTTTAGTGAGATCAACGAATAAGACGATAACGGATCGAATTAAATGACTGCTGATGCTTGCTTGACTGGAGAAAATGTAAGTAAAGCAGAAACAGCACCAGTGGACCAAACGACCATATCACAAGAAATCATCAGAAGAAATCATTGAGAAAATGAAATGAAATGTGCAGTTTTAACCAATAACGTTAAACTGTTGTAATCTCTTTTGTTTCTCTTCTTTTTTTGTTAATTGATTACTAAGATAATCCGTTATTAATAATAGATAGTTACATTACATATTACAAAGGAAATGTATATGCACTTATCTATTCATCTGCTAATGACACTAACGAACGTACAAAAGATCGAAACCTTTTTTCATGTGATTAAAGACTATTAAGAAAAAGAATAAAAACTGCAATTAATTATTTCTAAAACATCCATTCATTCGAGAATATAATTAATTTTGCGAGAAATTCTTTACTTATTGATTCATTTACTACAATTAAATTTCAATTTTCGCTTGTTGAGCATTTTCTTTAAAGAAATGGATTACAGTTTTTAGATTTTAATAGCAACCGTTTGTCCATTTTTCTAATGACTTAAAAATTATTTAATATTGTTTGTCATTAACTAGATAAACTTAATAATGATGATGTAAAACAATTGCATAACATTTAAAGTTTAATAATTATAAAATATGTAGAGTTTTATGATTATTAAATGTGTGCATGCTTTCAAGATGCTTTTTCACAATTTAAAATCCTCATAAAAAGTAATTCTTTTTCTGTGGTTTGAAATATTGTAAAAAAGAATGGTCAAGATTAATTATTGATGATTAATTTTAGTTTCTGCATCATTAATCGATTAATTTTTTACAAAATTTTGCTAACGGTCGAAAAGTAGATTTTTGTTCGATATTGTTTTTTTTTTGAAAAGTTTACATTCATTTGCTGCTGCATTTCAATAAATTGAAAACAAAATCAAGCATGTTCCGGAAATATTTTGACCATAAAATTTAAGTAAATTTTTTAAAGTTTAAAAAAAAACAGTCATTTTTAATGTCGATCATTAAGGTTACAGCATGAGTAAAAATTTACAACCTCACCTCACTCGAACATCTTTGAAATAAATTGAAATTAGAAATCGCAATATGTTTTTAAATTTGTTCTATTCAAAGAATAAAGCAGAAATAAATAATTGCGCCGAAGCAATTGAAATATTATCATTCATAATGAAAGGTGCGAAAGTGTTTTCGCAAGGCAAAAATCTAATTTCACGGCTGATGAAACAATCTTTCAACTCTCTTGTATAAATTAATTTCGCCGCTCACTTAAGAATTTGAGAGTTCTAGATTGATATCCGTTAATGGAACATGTATGAAATTTTGTGCAAATTCTAAAAGATATTTTGGAAATGCTGATTGTATTTAATTCGCAACTTACTTATGTACTGTGTAGTTTCAATACCGGTAGTTAATTCATTGATGAATGGATGGAGATATTGTGTAAACGTTCTATTCATGATATATTCATTCATTCTTGGTTCTTTTAAAAGGAATTAAAATAGATGAAAAATAAGATTCTGTGCAATATTAAAATAATTATTTTTTTGCAATCGAGAGTTATAGCAAGCGGTCCATTACGAAAAAAGAGCAAAATAAAAGAGAAAAAAAGAAAAACCGTAACATTTTGCTCTCTTTTTATTTTTAGACTCTTTTATCAAAGGAAAAGTATGAACATAAAGACATTAACGCATTTTTTTATTACAAAAAAATTAAAACTTTACAAAACATTAATTTTTTGTTTTAAAATCATTAAAATCAACAAAATAAAACAAACTTGCATTTTTATTTCAGTCAAAATGATCAATATGTTTTAAAAAAAAAATGCTAAAAATGTGCCTTATTTATTACTAATAAGAAGTCATTGTTAAAAAAACCCATGGAAAATTAATTTGCAAAATTATTTCGCTAAAAAAGTCAATAATCTACGCGAAAAGAAGAGCATTCTTATTTATAAATAAACAAGAAAAAATTGTGCTCGGAAGCACTTGTAGCATTTCTCATTCTTATTAATCTTCTCGAATTCCAATTTCATTTCCTCGCCGCTCATTCAATTTCTTCGTACTAGGTAGCGCTTAGATTTATACTCAACTTTATTTTCATTATTAAAAATCTCATTCTCTAGCAATTTTCTGAAGCTCACACAAATACACACAGTTGTTTTAAAAAAAGCCGCAGCAGCACGTGAAGAAATTTTCATTTTCGCTCTTCTTTCATTATTACATTTTTTTCATCTTCGATATAATTTTTTTTCTCTTTCATATTATTCCGTAGATCGCATCAGAAGTTTGCTTTAGATTTCATTTAGTCGTTGAAGAGTGTGGATGTGTATTGTTTAAAAAATCCATCTCTTTTCTTTATTTTTATCGTGCGCGTATAAGCAAATATAAACCTATATAGCTACTCAAATTCTAAGTGTAAAAAAAGAGATTTTCAGTTAGAAGAAAAATTGCAATTTTGAGTGTCTAATACCTATATGAGAAAAGTAAAAGAAGTTTTCACAGCTCGTTGCATTTTTCAACATATTTAACGTTAGCAATTCGGTGCACAATAAGAATCTCGTTTAAGAGTAACAGCAAAGAGAAGGGAATAGTTTGAAATTTGCAATATTATTTAAATGAAACGTCTGTGACGAAAAATATTTATGTGAGTGAATTTTCAATTTTCTGGATACATGCATTTGCATAAAAAGTTATGATGATGAAGTTACCTAGTTTGATTGACTAATTTGCATTACTTTTACTGCTACTACATGATAAAATAAGTGTGTGACATACAAAAGCAAAATAGTGGTTGAAAGGCATACATACAATTATTTTGTATATAATTATCATTCATCTACTTTTACTATCTTGCAATAATCGTTTAATGTTCATTTTAATAAGAGAAGAATTTTCTTTCGAATTAAAGTCTTGATGATTTGTCATCAAGACACACACAATATAACATTTAAAATTTGACTTATCCAATTTTACTCTATTTTGTTTTGATTGTTTTATGTCTACTCGTGTTGAGTGGTTAATTTATAAAGACAAATTACATTTCACTCTCTTTTACACATAGACACGGTTAAAATTAAAAATTGGAAGAGACAAAATGTGAGTCATCAAATTTATAAAAACATTGTAGCGATTAAAACAAATTTAGAAACTATTGAAATTTTTCAATCATTAAAGAATACTTTTTATAGCATATCTAAATCTGAAGTTCTTAACTGTTTCAATGGGCATAATGCATTCATAATCCATAAAATTTCTTCTTTGTGTAAATTGTAAAATCTTCATTCATTCATTCATTCTCACGTTCAATATTGATCAGAACTTTCTATTCTTTTCAAAAAAACTTTTTATAAGTGATAAATAACTTTAACCATTCAATAATTGCTACCAAAAAAAGACTGCAAAATAATTTTCATTTTTCTCTTTTCAATGTAGTAAAATTATTTTAAAATATTTTTATGCAAATGTAAGTCAAGTTCAACGAAAGAAAAAGATAAAATAAATTAAGTTCAAAGACATCAACAAATTATTGAATTGCAGATAACAACATGTGAACTTTCACCACATAAAAATAAAAGCAGAAACAAGAGACGATTTGTGAAAAAAAACAACAAAAAGTTTTTAAAGTGAAAATAGACGTGCGCTGAATGTCATTCATCATCATCGGATAATTTCGTAGCTTATCAGAGTTGAAAAAAGCATTTTTTCGCAAAAGAGACAAGAAAAGTTTTTTGAGTGCGACACGTGGTGGTTCTTAGTGAAATTTAAGTGTGTGAACAAGATGCCGAAATTAAATTTCATTGTGATTGCATTGATCGTGGCTGTTACGGTAAGTGGTTCTTAAATAAAGTTGAAAGAGAATTAAATTTGCTTTTATCGAAAAATTTGCTCTACATTTCTTGCGAAAATTTAAATCGATAAGCATTGTATAGTTTTTTATGAGATGAGCTTGTGAAGAAAGAATCATGTCAAGACCTTGCTCGCTATCCATTAAAGAACGGTTGATTGGCGATTATCTTACAACTCTTAAAAATCATGCGTGCAATCATACTAAAGCAGTACTAACAATCCCGGTTTTCTCATTGTTGTTATTCTTTTGCAAATATACGAGTAAAAATGCTAATGCTGCAATTATTGCGTCACGAATCTCCGGAAGTTAAATATACTAACCAACTATGTATTCTGAGCAATTAACAGAACTTTTTTTACAAACGAGCCTCTTCGTGTTCGACACATATTTTGAAATTATTATTACTTCTATTTAATAGAATAATTTATTAAAAAGCGAAAGCACAGAAATAAATCGTTATATCCATTTCTTCTTTTTTTATGCAATTCTTAACTTAGATTAATTATGAAAAGAACAAATAGCCCCGTTTTTAATCGTTTAGTGTTAATGGGTTAATTCATTGATTGTAATTTTTGTTTTTATGTCTGCAAAATGAGAGAGAAAGAGATGCACATGAACAAAGAGGGAAATTTTTTTTAGTTTTTTTCTTTCATTAATGAATTTAGAACGATGATATTATAATCAAGTAGAGTGGTTAGTGAGTAAGTGAGCAGTAGCATGTTTTTTGTTGAAACATTAATAATTATTATAGATACATCTTGTGTTTTTCTTTCATTAACGGTTTGGGAAACCTCAAAAAATGAGAGTTAAGTTATCATAGTTTTATTTATTCAAAAAAAAAAACAACTCAATTGATTACTCTGAGAGATATTAAGGGAAGCGTGACCAAAACTTGTTGAATGACATCAATTTCTTTTTGCACTTGATACAATTAAGTAGTTGTTCTTCTTTTGCATACTATATCATAATAATAGTCGTAAGATATTCACCAACATCAACATGATCATTAGCTGTCAGTAAACCTCACATTGTTCTCTATTTCCAGTTTTACAATCAAAGCCAATTAAGTGAAAAGAAAAGGAACAAAAGAGATTACAACAGTTTAACGTTATTGGTTAAAACTGCACATTTCATTTCATTTTCTCAATGATTTCTTCTGATGATTTCTTGTGATGTGGTCGTTTGGTCCACTGCTGCCGTTTCTGCTTTACTTACATTTTCTCCAGTCAAGCAAGCATCAGCAGTCATTTAATTCGATCCGTTATCGTCTTATTCGTTGATCTCACTAAAGCAGGTCCATATTCATTTTCAAAAAATTGGATTTTGAGCTATTTTCGGATAGTGTTCGCATTCTGATTTTGTTTTTCTTTCAAATGAATCAACAAACATGATTAAATCAATTCAACATGCTCTGAATTCTCACTCATCATGCAATTGCTCTTAAATCTAATCATGCTCTTGATTATCAAAAATCTATTCACTCTTTCTTTCTCTAAAACTGACAAAAAAGATCTAATAATATTTATAAATTTGGCGCACTTTCTGCACATATCATTAAGTCGATTAAATTATGTGTCTTGTTGTATGTGCATACAAAAAAAAGAAAAAGATGAAGTAGGAAGTCAATGTAAGCGAGAGTTTAAAAATCATAAAATTTTATTGAAGTTTTTTCTCTGCTTGTTTGTAAGTCGAAAAATGTAGCGGGGTTATTGTAGCACAACGAAAGGCACCAATTTATTATTATAAGTAAAGTTTAGTTTTCATCTCAAAAACACCAACTAGATTAAAAGAAGAAGACAACAAAATATTGTGATTAAACATAACCAATTTTAGGGTTAATTTAATGCACTTTTCCGGCATTATGTCTACATAGTTCTTTGACGTCTTTTTCTTCTCTTTTTTCGGTCTTTAACCCATATTTTCGATTTCATCGTCATCGTCACGTGGGAATTTCTTATTCTCTCACTTTGTAAGAGTTTAGATTAACACGAGCGCGAAAATAAAACCCATAGTCATTGTTAATTCGCTATTTAATCTAAATTAGTCATTCATAGTTCTTTCTCACTAAACTAAACTGATGGTATATCTTTACAAGACTAGTTTAATTACAACCATATCAAACTCTGTTAAAAATGCGGTCATCCTAATTTGAGAATTTTCATTATCATTTAAATAGCGAATTTGTCTTGAATTTACATTTTTAATCCATTTTATTTTCTCTTTTACAAATAAGAGCTATTCATTTGTCATAGTTGAAAGTAATCAGGTCATAAATGCGTTTTCAATTGTATTTTCAAGGAATTAAAACCAATTACTACTTTTTGTGTTCTCAATTCAATTTTTGTCATCGTGTATTGCTGTAGCATTAAAAATCTAATAGAGCAATTATTTTTGATGACAAAAAAGAGAAGAAATGAGACCCATTGAACTAGTTTTTATTTTATTTTCACTTATTCCTTAATAAAAGAGCAATAAGAACTAAATTGTTCATCATTATTATTTACTTGCATTCAATCAACTGCGATAATTTGATTTACTTCACAAACCCATATATGAGCAATTTTATTTTCTCATTCGTTTATAGTAATTCAATAATAGAAAGAATCATAATTTTTATGAAGTAATTTCCTCGCAGTTGGAAATGAGTAAAAATTTAGTTTAGGTTACTTCAAGGCTTATTAATTTTTTCTCTCACTTTGTTTGTACACGCGATCTCATTTTGTGATAATGTGTACAAGCACAAGTGTGTCTGGTTGTAAGCTCTTTAAATAAATCAATCAACTAGAATGGATAATTCCCTCTTACTTTCTACCATTAAAATTAAATTGCTTTTCAATAATGCTAGAATTTTCATTTCATTTTTAGCTTCATTTAATTCAAGTAACAGTCGCACAAGACTATGATGTTTCCGACATTCAATGTTCATTTTCATCACAAGGATCAAGCTTGGGTGACATGATAACGGCAAAATTAAAGAAACCTTTTGGATTTAAAGGTCATCCACTTTTTGCTGACGACCGCTCAGTTAATCCCGATAATGACTACACATGCACAATTAAACCTGATCGCAATGATATTTCGGAACTCAATTATGAATTAAAAATCACTGATTTTACTCGTTGCGGTGTTCTCAAAAGGAATGGTTTTGTTCATGTCAGAATTTGGTTTCCTCAATTTCCTGGTGTTGTAATGCAATCAGATCAAGAATTGATTATCATGTGTAAACCACCTGAACCGACTGTAATTCAAAATAAGGCCGCTGGTTTTGCAGGCAGTTTGTGAGTTTTTTTTTCAATACCATTTAATATTAACATACATGAATAATATGATTTTAAATAAATTTTTTACAGTCCACATGGCGCACGAGTTTCAGGAGTTGTAGAAGAGACACCAGGCAGACTTGAATATGAAGTAGCACTTTATAAAGAAGCACCACCATTAGGCAGAATATCTGGACAACAACAACACAGTCATCCTCACAGTTTTCCCAAAAATGTTACAAATACGTTAAACAACAATAATGAAGTTCCTGTGGATCAAGCTGTTCCTATTGGCACAAAACTGCAATTGCGTGCTAGAATTAGTCTTCAAAGTGTGTGGAAATATGTGAAATTGATGGAAGTTACAGTATCTCCTGATCCTGATGATCCTCATGCAATAGGTGCTGTATCTCTTGTACGAGATGGTTGCAGAAATCGTGATTTTGCTTCAATCATTCCTCACCAGCCTGCGCGTTACAGAGATAGACCTAATGAAGTGTTTCTTGATTTCGAAGCATTTCTTTTAAGTTCAATGAAAGAACGTTCCACATTATGGATTCATTCACAAATTAAAGCATGCATGGATGCTCAAGATTGTCAACCCGATTATTGCTTAGATTTATTTGATCAGAATGGAAGCAAAAGTAAGTTCATTATTTTAAAGCAAATATATTTACATGAGTGACTTTTCTTCTTTTATAATATCTAGGACATGGCAGAAAAAGAAGAACAATTGATGCTAACTCAACCGATTATACACGATTTAAGGAAAATCTTCAATACACTGTTCTTATGCCAGGAGAATTTACAAACGATGTGCGATTTAATGAATCAAGTGAACAGTGTCACAATTTTGTAGTTATTTCGGGACTTTTAGCTGGTCTTTTAGCATTATCAACAATAATTGTACGTATAAGAATGAATTAATAAAATGACTTTTAAAAACTTTTTTTATTTCATTAGACTTGTGGCCTTGCATCAAAACTTCAAATGGCTGGAAGAAAAACACTTGATGATTTTTCAAGTTCAGGATATGCGGGAAGAGCAGTGGTGCAGTAAACCTCGTTAATTTAATTCAAATCACAAGTATCATGAAATTAGTATTAGAAACAAACCGTAATGTTTAAGCATATTTATGACAAGAACAAAAAACTTTGTAACTATTAGACTTCTTAGGCATATAAAAATCTTATTTGATTATTCATGTCATGGTAATGAGTCTTTTATCATCTCAGCGCATACATTTATAACCGTTTTATCAATGGCATCAGACTCATTGTTATGTAGAACAATTTTTCATACTTCTTGCGATGCATTTTTATGTAGACATTGTAATGTTATTATAAGCATATTAAGTAATGATAATAATAAAGATAACACCATTGTACACGATTCAAACTTTTTAATAATATATATATATGGCTAAAAATACCAAAACTGTATTTGCCAACTCTTTCTTCGAGTATTACACTCAAATAAGTGTAAAAGAAAGAGAAATGGAATAAAGAAACTAACTGTGGCCACTATTTTGCTACTGCTCTTCTTTACACATATATACACACAAAACACTTTTCACTTTTCTTTTCAGATTTTTCTTGTTTTATAATTCAATTTTATTCACATAATTTTTGATGTACAGAGGTGTGTATGACGGTACATCTTCTTTTTTGTTGATGTTCAATGTGAAATTGTTGCAGACTTACAGCAATGATGGAATACATTTAATCTTCTGATTCAACATTTTCTGTTTGGAGTTCTTTGAAGCTTTCCACTGGGACGTATGTGACCAAAGTATAAAGCTTGTTAGGTGAATCTTCATCATCATTACGGCGGCGAGCAAGTCGAACACGAATGCGGAAAGGTGGATTTCTTAAAAATAAATATTACATTAAATATTATTGTAGGAAATTTGAATATTTTAAAAATTATTACCTGATACCGCGAGACCAAATTGCTTTATTAAGACGGGTATCAATTCTCACATCTTTTGTTCCCATTTCCTTTTCAGCAAATTTACGAATGATCTTAACTGCTCTTGGTGAACGTTTTTTAAAACCAACTTTGTGGAGTCGCTTATTCAGATGAATTGTGCACTCTCGTGTCACAACTTCATTGATTGCCGATTTGGTACGCTTTTCTGTTTTACCCTTCGCCATTTCTATCTAAAATGAAACAAAAATAAAATTAGAAATAATTCATAACCTTCAAAAGTATGATCTTTTATTAATATTTTTCTTCAATTGTGCAATTCAATAATATTCATTAGCTAATTTTATGCTTTATACCTATATCCTTAATAATCAATAAATAACTTGATTTATAAGTTTTTGTTTAGGATATAAAAATTATTTTAAAATTAAATTTTTTTCGTAAACAAAATTTTGCAATTTTGTGCTTTAATAGATGATATTGCAATTATCCTTCATAATGTAGGTTTTGTGTGATAACTTTTAAATAAGACATTATAGAACGATTTGCACAAAATGAAGATAAATGAGATAATTTTAATTTTATTTATATTTTACATACCAAACGTGTGAGTTTGTTAGAGAAAAAAGAAAGAGTTCTTTTCGAAATTTCCTAATGTAGATCTTCGATGTAGAACTAAATTTGTTTATTTTTTCAACTTTTAGAAATTTAATGATTATTATTCTAGCAAACATACAATTATCAATAATAGATAATATACTTAAAGAAAATCTTTTAAATAAAGAAAAATAATTTTAAATGAAAATAAATTAAGATTTAATATTTTCAACTTAATTTATTAACGTATAGAATGAAATTAAAAATATTATTTTCGAAAGTTGAAAAGTTTTTGAGCTAAGGAAAAAGTCTTTAGCTAAGAAAAAAATAATTTCACGATAAATAATAGCTGTAAATAACGTTTTCTAGTTCTATATTGCTATATTTATCCTTAGCCACAGAGACAACACTCGATACATTAAAACTTTACGAGTTTCATTGTGAATTTTCAACATTTGCGACGTAAAAAATGTAAAGAAAAAATTCTTCTAAGAGACTTTCTTTCTCTCTTCTTTTTTTTCTCATCAAAAAATTTTCTTCTCAATTTTTATCCATCTATAGATTGACCGCGCGACTATATCAAAAAGAAATCAAAGAATACGCTTATAATGGATTATTATATATTAAATAGTAGTTGTTTAAGTATCATTAATTTTAATGAGGTGAGAGACTTTAATTTTGCTTGCTTGACATTAAGTTTAAATATGACATCCTCCTCACATCAAATCCATTGATCTTATTGTTTTTTTCTCTTCTCTAATTTTAGATAAACAAAAGTTTCTTACGTTAAGCTTTGAATTTGACTATGGAATATTATAAAAATGTCCGTTCACGAGTTTCATCCTCTTCATCCCCACACGCTTTTTCGAGTAAACGCTTTTTTCGATCAGCAAACTTAATAAGAGAGTATAAAAACAATTTTCAATATTTTGAACGACACGATAATAGTTTCGAACATACAAAAAGGAATCTAAAAGGATCAAATGTGAACAGTGATATTATTCAACATAACGTGAATAGTAATGATAATGAAAATGTTAATCATAATAATAATAACAATTTGATATCTTACGAACATTTAAGTGAATCGTGGATTGATTTAGTGTTACCCTTTACAATTTTGGCCATAACTATACTCGCAGTGGTGTTTATCGCTGCCATTTTATTTATTTGGATTCAAAAATACTTTCGCGAAAAGCGTGAAAAAAGCCAAATTATTGAGGAAAAAATTCAACAATCAAAAATTTATTGCGCAAAGAAAAAGTGCGAAAAAGTTAGTAATAATAATAATCGTAGTAAAATGAACAGTCGAAAGTGGCTGAAAGAAAAATCAAAGCAAATTGCAAATCAAATTGTCAATGATGATATTGAGCAGAAATTAGAAACAGTTGAGTTCAAGAGTACTCCACCGACATCACCAAACTCACAAAAAATAAACGAACAAAATGACGATGAAGATGATGAAGAGCAGCAGCAATTGCATGAGGACGATTGTGAACAAATCAAGATATCTGAGATTAAAACTGAAAAAGAGACGAGTACTGCCACAATAATACAATGTCCATTGGCAATAAGTGACATTAGTATTGCCAGTACTATTCAACCTCAAATATTATCATCTGAGTTGTCATCACAAATACAACAAGTCGCCTCTTCGTCATCATCGCTCTCATTATTACAGGAAGAAGTGCATTGCGTACAACCAAGAGAGGAGCAATCACAAAAAATTTATAAATCAATCGCAACTTCACCGCCTCCATTTAGTCCAATTGTTGCTCATCATCATGCGTTGCATCATAAATATGCAACGACAGGAACACAAACATATTTCACAAAAGCTCCCAATAGTCCAAATAATCTTTTAAGCTCATCATTCGCTGTTCTTCAAACTCCTACTAATGCATCGAGCGGTTCATTTATACTTTCACCATCATACGATAATAAAGAAAATAAAGAACCATCATCTGCAAAACTACGAACAGTTTGTTTAAATAAGACGATAAATACTTTCAAGAATGATAATATAGAGCCGCTTATGGGAACAAGTGGAGGAACAAGTAGTTCAGCATCATCTCCTTCATCTGTCATTTCAACTTCGCCAAAAGTTAACACAAATGTCTTGCAACAGCAAAACTCACCGAAAATTGTTAGTGTATATACAAATACAGGCAGCCCACAAGTTACATCGGCAACTCAAAAAAGTGGAAATTTTTTTCGCTTTCCTGACATCGAAACAACGGTAGCAACAACAACATCGCCTTCACTTAAAGCTAGCCTTGAAAAGCAGCATTCGATGACAACCAACACTTCAATGGACTCTATGGATGTGCCAATAACCAAAGCATTTGAAAATTTAAATATTGAAAATGTCATCACCAACGACAAAGAAAGTATAATATTGAAAATCGATGAAGTAGAATCGCCTGCAAATGAAAGATCACCATCGGTTTTCACTGACTCTTCTACGGGTAGTAATAAAGATAATAATAATCTGAACAACAACAATAACAATAATAGTGAGAATACATTGACCATACGACGTGCACGGCTCAAATCAATTTCATTAGATTCGGACGGTGCACGATTAGTTGAGGAAAATCTTACGATGCCCGTTGAAGAACTTGTCGAAATTGCATCTTATAGTAATAAGCAAATTAAGGATCTTACAGAAATGGAAAGCTGCAGTTCAGCAGCAAGTTGTGCCAACAACAATAATAATAATAATAATCGTTTTAATCCAAAGAATATTTATAATCTTACAATTAATCTTGACTTTCGAGATAGCTCATTGGACATGACAGGTGGTGGTATTGATGATATTAATATGAATCAAGATCAACAAGAGTATGATGAGACAGATGATGGTATTTGTCGAACTCCAACAATGAAATATTTCAAACAGAAAAAGGCTGTGTCATTGGATTCTGATAATCAAGAAGGTGGAAAAATAATTGCGATGCAACAATTTGCCGGCAAAACTGCATCGACCGAAACATTCAACTATTATTTTGGACAGAGTAGTAATAAAATGAACAGTTCTATATCTGTTCCATCAACTCCAAAGCATCTGACTTCAAATAAACTTAAAATATCAACTAATGAAGAAAGAAGTACAACATCACATAGTTGTGGACGATATAGTCGAAAATTGGGAAGTTTCGAAGAAAATGCAGATGATAATGGTCATCATCATGTGACTACAACAACTAGCATAACCACTCATACTCAGCAATCATACAAAAGTAATTTGACTGCTTCAATTCAAACACTTAACATAAGTTCTAGTAATTTAAAAACTCTGCCTGAAATTATGAGCATAAACGATTTTGATGCAAACCAATCGTTAAAACCAACAACTAGAATTGGTCCACCTACGTCTATTCCACCTTCAAAAAGTGGTATTCTTCAACGTCGTGGTTCAAATCATAGTCTTACTTTAAATTTAGATGGTAGTTGTGGAAATTTGGCGAGAGGATTGAGTTGTAGTAATTACAGTCTTGGTAATATACATAGCTCGCATCTTAACATTGCCGGATCAAATTACAATCTTCAAAATCAACCAAATCATCGAGTCATGACTGTAAAGAAAAATCTTTTACAACGACGTGGATCTAATACGAGCTTAACACTTAACATTCAAGGCTCGAACAACAATTTGAATCGATTTAACAGTCATAGTTCACTGAATATCACTGGATCATCACAGAAAAAGGGTGGTTTGTTAGAGCGTAGAAATTCAAATGCAAGTCTCACTCTCAATATTCAAAATCGTGGATTATCGATCAGCAATTGCAATCTACGTGGGTCTGAATGTAGTTTAAGCAGTGTCAATACAAATCAAATGGCAGAACTTATGATGTTAGAACAAGAAGCTGAACATCAAGAGGTAGAAAATCAAGGAAATGAATGTGATAAATACTCGCGCCAGCGGAAATTTCTAAGCTCTGAGAATCTCCATAGTATTCGTTCAAATACAATGAGCATTAATAGTGGTCATCGGCAACAAAGTCAACATCAAACTCCATATGGATCAATTGACAACTTGAAACAAACTCAACCATATCATGAGAAAATTCCAGTTATTAGCACAAAGCCACTTAGTCCACAAAGTACATCTGAAGACTTTAAAATCTATTTAGCAAACATTCAATTTCTTCAAAGTGCTTCCAATGTATTGGACGAAGAACATTTAGAAACATTGAATGCATTATTTCAAAAATCATATAAATCTAAAGAAACTAGTACATCACAGCCAATTGAAAGTAGCAGTACAGGACAGCAATTACAACATCATCAGAGACAATTTAATAATGACGACATTTTAAATAATAAATACAGCACTGATGGTTCTATAATTTCATTTAGTGGCAATTCATCAAATTCACCAGATGAAGATCAAAAGCAGCTCCTTATTAAACTTCATCAAGAATTTTGGAATTTGCCAACAAATTATCAAGAAAAGCCTATGGTTTTTGGATCACAATCAAAGAATCGCTATAAAACAATATTACCAAATGAACATTCTCGTGTGATATTACAAAAAGAAGAAGGTGCACAGCAAGAACCATATATAAATGCAAACTTTATTAAGGTAAAAATATTACTAATCTTTAAGTAAAATAATATTAATACATATGTTTTAATTATTAGGGGCCAGATTATACATCTGATTGCTATATTGCAACTCAAGGACCGATGCAAAATACTGTTTATGAATTCTGGCTAATGGTTCTACAAAATATTCAAAAGAAGAAAGATTGTGGTGTTCAAAAAATTGCTATGCTTACCGACTTTATTGAAAGTCAGCGTCAAAAATGTGCGGTGTACTTTCCAATAGAACAGGGAAAATGTGAAGTTTTTGCCAGTACAGGTTTGTTAAAAGATGAAAGCTTCATTCGTGATAATTTGGATAAAATTTTGGAATCATCAACGATGGAGAATCAAGAAAAACTTGCAGAAATGCCAAAGATTTCATTTAATTATTTTATAATTAAGAATAATGGATTAAAACAGAAAAATGGATATTCAATAAGAAAACTCACACTTTATTATAGAAATATTCAGAAAGAAAAACTACAGCAATATACAATTTATCATTATTGGTTTCCTGATTGGCCGGATCATCGTTCACCGCAAGACATAGATGTTCTTCTTGATATGAGCTTAGAACTTCTTGATGGCAACTGTACAGATGATTTTCTCGAACAAGATGAAAAAAATTTAGAGGTTGTCAGCAATGTTAATGCAAAGGAATGTATTTTTAATTCCGAGAAAAATCCTCTCCCAATAATTCATTGCTCAGCGGGAATTGGGCGAACAGGATGTTTAGCAGCTATTTTAAATGGTCTTGGACAAATTCGAGCGAATAGTAATGGTGAAGGAACATCAGTTGATGTATTGGGAATTGTGTGCAATTTAAGACTGCAGAGAGGTGGAATGGTGCAGAATAGCGAGCAATATGAGCTCATTCATAGATCTTTGTGTCTCTATCAGCAAAAATTGAAAAGTAAAAAGTAAAACATCTTTTCAGTTCAATTGAGATTTTTATATACCTAACTACATATATTTATACAAACAAACCTTCCCATTCTTAACTATTTAGATGAAAGAGTTTTGGAAATTGCTCTTTAAAAAATTTCTTCTCACACGAAAAAAAAGTTACACATACACATGTGAAATGTGATTTTATAACTTAAAGCTATTTTTGTGAATCATTGTCTTCTAACACTACACTACTTTATCTTTTTACTCCTTCAGTTTGTTAATTTTATTTTATAACAATCAAATAGACTTTCGTAAATATTTATATATTTGCATATATACAACATATATGTTTTGTTAAACTACCTATATATCTCTTAGTAAAAAACTCATCAAACAAAAATCACGTGCTATAGTTCTCTTAATAACTTATGCAAAAATATATGCAGAAAAAAATTATAACAAAATGAAATAGATTGATCGAAATCTTTTCAATATAAACGACAAAAATCAGATAAAAACGTAATGTATTGTGAAAGAAAATTTATATTTAAAAAAAAGAAGCATTGCATATTACATATTGTGAGTGGTTTAAATTACAATTGATTTACAAATGAGAATTTAAAATGTTTATTATTTATGACTAAAGTGTTGAAAAATTTGAAATATACACATATAGAACTATAATAATATCTTTACATCCCCATCTTTTTTTCTGTCATTCTAATATGAGTGTATTTCATGTGCATGTTAAAAAGTTTACAAAAAATGATTGTATTAAATAATCTAATAGTAAACACCAAGTGTTTCAAAAAATGGAATATTTACTACAATCATTGCTCTGAGAATTTTGTTAATATTTTAATGTGCATATGCAACTATATACATGTGGATTTCATCAGGGATCTTTATTTTTATTAAGAATTTTTGGAATTCATAAAATTTTATATTTTTTCAAAAAACGTTTATGACACACTTAATGAAAATCTAATGCTTTAATATATATATATTACCCCCGACAATCGAGATAAAAAAAGAGAAATAAATCGCAAAATATTAATGTGTGAGAAAGTGCAAGGTAGTACACACATATTGATTGATTTTACATTCTGAAGTATATATATGAGATTTGAAAATTTATCATGACGTTCTTTTCAAATTTTCGTTTATAAAATTTTGTGTAAATTTTTTTAACAAGACATAATATGATGATGAACTGTGCTTAAATTTGGGAAAAGCATAAAATTATATTAGAAAAAAAGTGAATATGAATTACAATTTAACTTAAATGTAATAAATAAAAAAAGATGTTGCATTTGCAAAAAAATAATTTTTAATGTTTGTTTGATTAAGAATGGTGTACATAGGTAGATAAATATTAACTTAATATATATTGAAAATGATGTAACGGTTAAAAAAATTTAAATATTTTTACAGGACAAGCCTGTTGATGTTTTAATTTTAACGGTTTTAATAAAAAAATATTATTGTTTTAACATTTTATTAGTTTTAATATATAAATTAGTTTACCATTTTATTAAAACTAATTTAATACTACTCTATGATGGTACGTAAACCCAGACAACCAAAAAGCACACTGCAAAAGATGTTGAGTGAAAGGTAATAAAATGAAACTATAAAATTATTTTTTTTCTTTGAAAATATAAGAATTTTGCTATTTAGTGAACAAAGTACTATTGAATCAAATGCTGAATCACCTCCACAACGTTCATCTCAACGAAAAAATCCTCAGAAACAACAAAGCCAAGAACAATCCACTTCAAAAAACAGTCAATCAACTCAATCAAAGAAACAGCAAAAAGATGTATCATCAAAAAATCAACGAAAGCAAGCGGAACCACAGCAAAGAGAGGTACAAGAAAAAGGAAAAAATAATAAAACTGATAAACGAAAAAAACAATATCCTTTACATATCAAAGAAATAATGCGATTACAAAAATCGACTGAAAATCAAATACCTAAATTACCTTTCACGAGATTATTAAAAGAAATATTACAGAAGCATGGTGATTTTCGAATGCAATCTACTGCAGTTGCTGCTATTCAAGAGGCAACAGAGTTATATTTTGTACAGCTATTTGACGACGCTTATAAGCTGACACTTCATAGACAACGAGTCACACTCCATTCCTCTGACATTTCTCTCGTTTTATATATAAGAGGACAAACAGATCCAGGAGTACGATAATACGTGAAGTTTATTAGATAAACTAAAGCTAAATTTTGAAGTTTAGTAATTCGCTCGTTTTATATAGTATATTTTCATTTTTTTTTATTTTAAAAAAAAGAATACTAAAAAGAAAATGATTTAATTTTTTATATTCATAAACTCATTATACAAATGCCATTAAAAACTGTAACAAGTTTATTATAGACCTATTTTTGATAAATAAAAGTTTCATATCCAACGGTTTTAATCTGCTTTTGAAATTTTATTGCTAACTTAAGTGTTTGTGACCCTATGTTTAATCGTAGATAAATTTTTGAAATTTAAAATTTATCACTAAACATGAATTCTAATGAAGATGAAAGTGACAATCAAGTTGATTGTGATGAAGATACACTTTGTAAATATGGAAGTCAACTACCACAATTTGAAATCGGTGAGGAAATATACAATTTATTTTTTATTCCCTGAATAATTTTACAAATTTTTGTTTAAAGACGAAATTCCTTCGAAAAAACCAGTGCATGTTGAAGACATGATTGTAAAAGATGAGAATGGCAGGAGAAGATTTCATGGAGCATTTACTGGAGGTTTTAGTGCTGGTTTTTGGAATACTGTTGGATCAAAAGAAGGTATGAAATTATAAAGAATCTGTTCATTTAGTATGATATTAATCGATTTAAAAAATTTAGGATTCACTCCTAGTGAGTTTAAGAGCTCACGAAATGAAAAAATGTTTCTGAAACAGATGAAACCATCAGATTTCATGGATGAAGAAGATTTTAGTGAGTTTGGAATTGCACCACAAAAAATACAGACAAAAGACGATTTTGAAGCAAACAGTAGTAATAGTAATAAGAGAAAACGAGAGCTAATATCAGATGGACCAATTCCAGGTGAACCAGTTCTCGTAAATTTGTTGAAACCTATTCGTGATAAAGCTGCAGTGAGAATTCTCAAGACAATGGGATGGCGAGAAAATCAAGGCATTGGTTCAAGAGTGACATATCGTGAAAAGAAACAACGAAATGAACAAAATAAAAGAGAAATGTATATAAGTCAAAAATATGCAGATAAAGAAGATAGCGAAGATGAAGAGATGTCAGATGATGAAGAAATCACTTTTGCACCAGATGATTTTGATCCATTTATTGCAGAAATAAAACAAAATACATTTGGCTTAGGATATAGTGGTTTAAGAGCTAGTACATCTGCATTGAGCACAACTTCACAGAGTCGTCATGTGGATCTCTTTCAATCTTTTCAAGTTGTGGATAGAAAGAATAGAAAATTTTCTATTCGAGGACAAGCTTTTGGAGTTGGTGCTTTGGAGGAAGAAGATGATGATATCTATGCAATTGATGATATGAGTAATTATGATAGAATGCTTGAATCAGAAAAAGAAAAGAATAAAAAACCTCTTAGAGATAAACCTTTTGATGCGTCAATTATAGAAGGATTTGTTCGTGCTACAATCAATGATAGCAAAATTGAAGTTTTTCGTGTTGATGTACCAAGAGATTTTGTACCTCGTAATTTTCTTGAAAGGAAATCTCGTTTTGCTCCAATTGATGAAATTAAAGCAAAAGAAATTGAATTACAGAAGAAACATAAACTTCTTGGTCTCGGTAGACATGATTTGAAACCAGATGAACGAGGTGCATTGATTAATGAATCAAAAATAGAAAGCAAAAGTAACATTGAAGAACAGAAACAAGAGTCAGCAAGAAAAATTGCCGAATTACTTAATAGTAAGCAATTTATATCTGAGCATTCAAAGAAAAATGAAAATTTTAAGCCATTTGCCGGTTATCCTGAAAAACAAGAACGTTATGAAAAATTTTTAGCTCTCAAATCAAATGATGAAAAAGAAATTGATAAATTACTAAACGATATTCAACCACTTTCTATGAGTTCATTTGATAGAGAAATGGAAAAGAAAGAATTTATTCAAGCTAAAAGAATGTATCAACCTTTAGATTCTCTTATGGCTAATCGTTTCATAAAAGAAGCTGATGTGTATAAAGAACAGCAGCAGCAAGTGCAAAAGAAAAATGACAATGGTAAAGAGGTTGTTGTAATTCAACGTTCAAAATCAATGTGGAAACCACATAAGCTACTTTGTAAACTTTTTAATATTCCTGAACCATATGGTGGCATGATGTTTGATGAAGAAGAAGAACAAAAGAATAAGAAAAAGCAGTCAAGCAGTTCTCTTTTTGACTATATCGGTGTTCCTTTAAATACCAAGTCAAACTTTGTAACTCCACAAATCATACCTCGAAAAATTACTGATGACAATCGAAAGCAACACGAAGAAGAAGAAAGACGAAAAAGTTTTTTAAATGCAATTGAAAAGGAAAAATCTTTCATGAATAATAGAGCTGCAGCAAAAGACTTTTTTGATACAAAAGAACCATTAACTTCAAGAAAAATCATAAAAGAGCCTGAAAAACCAAAAACTGAATTAGAAATTAAAGTGATAGAAAGTATTGACAAAAAGCCCGAGGAGAAGCAAGATTTATTCAAAGCAATATTTTGTGATAGTGATGATGATGATGATGCAACACAAACTGAACAAAATGAGAGTAAAATTAGTGTAAATGAAGAAAATAGTTCTCTATCTGAGCAGCAAAAATCTACATTTATTAAGAGTTTTCTTAGCACAAAAACTGCTGGTGAGATAAATGTTTTAAGAAATGCATCTCCTCCACGAGGAATTTTCAAAAATATATTCGAAATGGCAACAACACAAAAATCATCTTCCAAAGAGAAAGTAACTGAAATCAATGAAGAGGATGCTGCATATGGACCAGCACTTCCAACACTTCCTACAAATATTTCCACTACAGTGTCAAAAGATAATGAAAGTAATGATTCATCTTCTTCATCAGACAGTAGTTTAGACGAAAAACTTTTGAAAAAACTTAAAAAGATGAAAAGTCGTGAAAAATGGGTGGAAAAGGATAAAGTACATAAATCAAAAAAGAAGAAAAAAAAGTCTCACAAAAAATCATCTCATAAAAAACACAAATCGAAACGATAATTTTTATTAAATAAATTTTCCTCATTTATTGACTCAATTTAAATACAATTTTTCATGTGGAGTTGTTAGTCTTTCTTTTTCAGATTACTCAAATGGTTTTTGTACAACTTGTCAGTTAATTGATCGACGTTTTGCAAAACTTTGATGTTTTGTTCAATGTTCTTATAAGCTTGGGCTTTCTTTTTTTGCAACAAACTAAAAGTTATGTCTTCTTCAGGATTTTTTTGCTGATGCTTTATTGTGTCGCCTGCACCGCCCCGATCTAAGTTTTTTGCCTTTTCATCCTTTTTAGGATCCTTTTTAATTTTGTCTTTGAATTTTTGCTGTAATTTTAATTTACTAAATGTTTCGTCTACTTCAGACTTTACTCGAAAAACGAATCGATTAGTCATTGCATTCATTTTTGTTTCCATATCATTTAGAGTTTTTCTTGTATATTCATCAGGATCAAAAATTGACTCGGTTTCGCTCTCACTATTATCATAAACATAATTGTTATACACTACGTTGTCTTCTGACATATGATCGTCGCTTGAGCTTGAAGATTTTGGTCGATTAGAATAGGGTGCATTGTTGTAGCCTTTAGCAATATCCTTCGATTACTTATCGACATTCTTTGAACGCAAATTCTTAAATTTTACATTATCACGTGCTTTAATTTGCTCTTCTGTAAGCTTTTGAAAGTGTTCATGTACATTGAGATATCCGCGTTCCACCAATGGATTTTGCTCATGCTCTTTTATCCTTTGATATAATTGCTGTTAAATAAAATAAATCAAAAGCGTGAGAAAAATTTAAATGTATAAAGAACTCACTCGTCTTTTAACTTGAGCTAAAAAATCGTTTTGATTATTGCGGTGTTCAGGTTTATGGCGATACATTTTAATAAGAAAATAAACTAAGAAATATTTCTTTTGTGTGTTTTCAAATCACTTTAAACCAAGAAATGATTGAAAATTATAGACTAGCTTACTGAGATTTTAAAAAAGAAATAATGAAACCATAATACAATACTATTGATGTTTTTTAAGTTTATTATTTTAACATTAAGTTTTTAGTTTCTTTTTCTTAGGCTTAATAGGTAATGGAACTTTGAAGACGGTTGAACAAGTGGTACAAATAGGAGAAAATTTGCAAAAGATTGAAAGACAGACAGAACATACAAATCCGATGTCAATTAGTTCTCGATGACAGAAGCATGCTGCACGATAATCAACTTTAACGGGCGGCGGAAGTGCAAGCTTAGACCGAATTGATGGATCAGGAAGAAAAATCCAGAGTAAATATTGCAAAAGTCCATCAAGCTGAGGAACTTTTAAATACTAAAAGACAAAATTCAAATGTTAATAGATCACTATTCTTAAATTAAAAATTATTACATGTCCTCCTGTGATATCGCAACCTTGTTGAAGTAAAACTAAAGTATTGTCCAGAGCACAAATGTCAATAGCAACTCTTTCTTTTTGTGCTGTAAAGAATACATTCATATAAGTCATGTATTGATGGGCTGAGTCTTCACTGCCAGTTACAACAAGTATTCGTGTGTTTAAATTACTTCCTGTTGGTTGGGATTTCTTGATCTATAATATTAATAATAATTAAATTGGAACCTTTTTTCCTGTTGAATCTTATATTACTTACTCTTAATATATAGCACAATATCATAGCAAGACATCCAGCCAATAAACTTTCGCTATTATTTGAAATATTAGGAGCATTTTTTATCAATTCAGACAAGTTATTTTTAATTGACTTTTCCACAAATGTAAAAAACTCATATTGACCATCAATTTGTCGAAATTCTTGAGGTTTTTCAGCGGACGGATAAAGAAATTTACTTTCATGATGATGACATGCAACTACAGCCAATTTGTTTTGAGGTTTTTGCATTAAATGAGCATTTCCAAATGCCGAAATTGAATTTATAATTTTTGTCAAAGCATCTGGATTTTTTCTGATTACTATTTGAGATGGGTTAGTATCTACAGCAATAACTAATAAACTAGGGTCGTCCGATGTATTTTCTGCAATTAAAATGTTCTTGAATAGCGTAAAATTAAAACAAATAAACAATTTTAACTTACCGCTCATTTCCAATAATTTTCATAGAGCTATGAAAACATTGAAACAACGAAACATCTGAGATGTAAGGTCTACAAAGTTCTACTGTAGAATTTAATCATCGAGAAAAAATTTAGTAAACAGAGTATTTGAGAGCTTTTAATTTAATATTTCATCAGATTTTGTACAATAAACAGCTCAAATACCTAAATAAGGTATACTTTAAAATATAAAGAATTAAATAAAAGTGCAGGAAATCGAGTAAAATAAATATTTAAGGTCGAAAAAAGTGAACGAAAAAATACGAAATTTTGAAAAACCAACAATGGACTCAGAAATGATTTTAAATCTCGTAATAAAAGTCCAGCAATTTGAGGACAAACGAATTGAGGCGAAAGCATCATGGAATATAAGAGAATTAAAAGGAAAACTTAGTGAAATATATCCTACAGTAAGTTCTTTTAAAGGAAATTTTTTTCTCCTCCATATCTAATTCAATTTAGATCTCATACATTCGCATTCATTTTTTACGCAAATTAATATTATTCGAAAAAAAGTTGGAAAGAGTGATATGTATTTGGTCTTTTGTGGAAATTAACACAAGCATTCTTTGAAATTTTTCGACCTTGAATTTTTTTAATCATATTCATAAAGTCGTATTAGAAATTTCTTAGATCCGAAAACTTTTCATTGTATATGACCTTTTCATTTGTTGTCATCAAAATTAATTGAACATTATAGTAAGTAGCTGTACATTTTGAGAAATTGTAACATTTAAAATGAACGGTAATCCTATCAAAATTATGACAACAAAAACTTTATCAATGTTTTATTTCAAATTACACGCTTGTTTAATAGCAGAGAAAAAAAACAAACTTCCCTCTGTGTTGTATATTAATCGAACGAAAGAGAATAAGACACGTCAGTTTTATTTTTATTTTCAAAAGAATGTATAAAAATTTCTCATGTTTGTATGCATAGCTAGCTGATAACAGATATCAACTTAATTCTCTCAACACAATCGTATAAAAATTATATTCTCAGTTTAAAAAAAGGAGAATTTAAAACTTGAAATACTAGGTTCATTTTTATTTAAACATTCCTCTATAGCGGTTGCTTTGTTTGACTTTTAAAAAAAAGTAAAAATATATCTCTTGACGTGGTGCAATAGTGCAGAAAATAGAAATAATACCAAAGTATCTGTAAAACGAAAGTGAAAATCAACTCTTAAAGTAATTTGCTTTCTTCATCTTTTATTTTCTATTAAACATTAACCATCGGACTTGCACACATACTTACATATGAAGATAAATACATTATGTCGTTTGTATTGTGATTTCATCATCTTTCATTATTGCGTATTAGAAATAGACATTAGATGTTGTATATATGAATATTGCCGGGCATAATTTTATCGGCAAGTTTATTCTATGGTCATACGTTTAAAGAACATTCTCATCCTTTTCAAGGCATGATTCGTAGGTTCGAGTCCTATGTATCTGTATCACAAAAAGGAATATTAAAATTTACTGATCCGCAGCGACTCAAAATTATTGCTAAAGAAATTTTCTTTATGCCAAATTAGAGTCTCCAGATTATCAGTTGACATAATTTTAATTCCTTTCATTCACATCAACACACAATTTTAATTTTTTTTATACAAATACACTTTTGTTAGCACTTCGTGACGATCGTGTTTCTTATCTTTATTAATAATTTTTTATAATTTTTTTTAGAGCACTGAAGAACAGAAACTTATATATTCTGGAAAGCTCTTGAACGATACTGTTATATTAAAGGACGTTTTACGAGAATACGAAGGACAAGAGGCTCATACAGTTCATTTAGTTTTCACACCCAAACAAAATTCGCGTATTCAAAATAAATTTCAGGAAAGCAAACAAAATTCATCTGTCAACTCCATTAATAACCAGACATCATCATCGTCATCAGATATGAGTACAAGCGAATTAAGACAGAGACATACAGCTACTGCCACTGTTGCTCCTAACAATACAACTGAACAACAACAGATGACTTCTAGTAGCAACATTCCTAATAATTATTTTAATGCTTTCTATGGTAATACAATGGACGCTAATAATATTTTGGCTCAACAATATGCAATGCAAACATGGATGCAACAAGCTTATGCTCAGTATATGAGTCAATATATGAATATGTAAGTATTTATATTTTCTTAAAAGTATGAAATTTCGAATCTTTATACATTTTTCTTTTTCTAATTTAGTATGTCACAATCAGAGCAACAAGCTAATGCTCAAACAACAAATTTTGCTTTTATGCAGCCTCCAATGCCTTCTATACCAACTCCAACTACAGTGACTCCATCAACACAATCGCCAAATGCTGAAACTCAAGCAGCATCTGCAACTCCTGTAGCGGAACAACAACAAGCACAACAGAATCAACCTGCAGCCGAGCCACAACGTCGATTTCCAAACATCATTCAAGATGAGCAGGAAAATCGTGATTGGCTTGATATTCTTTATTCAATGTCTCGTCTTATGATACTTTTGTGTCTTGTCTATTTTTATTCGTCGCCTCTTAGATGTCTCATTGTAATTCTCATAGGTGTATCAATTTATTTGTAAGTATCACTTTTCAAAAGAAAATTTCCTCAAATTTTATCTTATCAACTAATTCTTTTTTTTTATTGCAGATATCACATTTACAAACAAAATCAAAATCGTCTTAATAACAATAATACAAATCGTGTTAATTTAAATGTAAATAACAATCAACCAGCTGCTGCTGCACCACAACAACCAGCACCAGAAAATAATGAAAATCCTGAACAAAATAATGAGAGTCAATCAAATCAGTCATCACTTTCTGAAAGTATTAGTGAAAGTGAGCCTTTAGTGAATGAAATTTCTCAAAACGAAGAACCACCAGTTTCAATGTTGACAGTGTTAAGAACTTTTGTTATATCATTTGTAGCTTCAATTATTCCAGAGCATCCCGCAATGTGAGAGAATTTCATATTGTTTATGGGCATTTATTTGGTAGTTTACATAATTATATCTATTTTTAAAATAGTTAGAGAAGCAAATGTTCTTGACTAACTCCACTGAGGGATTGAAAACACCGTATATTTGTTATTGATTAAACTTTCGCACTGAGACTAATGAACTAATCGTTTGTTCACCTCAATTGTTCCTTTATTTAGTGTGCTGACAAAAAAATTAAAGTGGTATTGCAGCGGTAACTATTGTTATAAAAAATTATATTTTTATTTAGTTCATTAACACTAAATGAATGAAAGAAAAATATGAAAATATTCTTTCAATATTAATTATTTATTTATGAGAATGTACCTTTAATCCCTTGGCTTCAAACACACATCCGTGTTTAAAAGTTTTAATTTAAGTTTTAAAAAACTGTGTTAGATAAAATACAAAATAAATCTTGTAACAACTTCCTTATCATAGATAAAAGAGGAATAAAAAAAAAGTTTTATTGATGCATAATAAAAATTGTGAATTTATTTAAATTGAAAAATATATTTTATCTATTTACTTATACTTTATATTATAGAACGACTCGCAGAAATGTGAATATTATTGAAGAAAATTTTCAGACAAGAACACTCGAAAAAAGATCCTGAAAAATCCCACAAAGTTCTAAAAGTTTACAAAAGATCTTAAAAGTTCCTAAAAAATCGCAAATATCTTTCAGTGTCCTTGCCTGAGGAAAATATTGTATTTATACATGCTGAACAAAAATTATGAATTTAAACATGTGATATTTTGTCACATGCGATAATGTTATGGTTTAATGATTTTTTAGAGAAATTTTTTGGTATAAATAACATTAACTTTCAGTGAGTGCAACTACAATATCATGAAAGTTTATCACAAGATGATACAATTATTGAAATTTATAGTATTTTTGAAATGTAAAAATCATGGTCAAGTTTAACCACTAACTAACATGAGGAAAACCAGATTGACCAGCATTCATCTTTTATTCACAAAAAAATTACAACAAACAAAATTTGCAAAAAAAAACCTTCTAATGAATTTTTTTATTGCTGCTATAATTTTTCATTATCATAATTTTATTGTTTTTTAAATGCTTTTATTGTCACTCAAATTTTCTATTTGAGTGAACACAAAATAAATAATAGAAAAGAAAATAATTTCTATACATGAACATTTTAACGAATAAAATATTTAAATTTTGAAAGCTCTACTTATTTGTTAAGCTCTCGATCTGATCAGTTTTTAAAAATTCTTAACATACCTTATATTTTGTTATAACATCTAGCTTTCCACTACAAAGCCATAAAATATCATCTTTGAACACATTTAAAGAATTTTTTATTAATCTTATAATATTTTATATCGCAACATTTACTCATTCATTGATTTAAAAACAACATCAAACTAGATAGGTCGAAGAGACGAAGACAGTACAATGTTCATTCATTATATGATATATTTTATAATGATAAGCAACATACGATAGAAAAAGAAGAGTTTCAATATCATAACAACAGCAGAGAGTGAGAGACATTCAAGACAAGAGAAAAATATGAATAGCTGAAAATGCGACTTGTATGTAAATTCATACTTAGTTCTCGTTGTAGTGTTGAACGGTTGAGCTCGGTTAAGAAAATTCGTGGTATCCCTTGATATTTAAAAATCAGTAAAATAAAGTGATTAAATTGTGAATGATGGAGGAGAATATTTTATTAAAAGAAACAAAACAAAAAGATGAAAAATGTTCAATTGCAGATTTCTTAGCAGAACAAACAATTTTTATAACAGGAGCTACAGGGTCATTATCAATATCTACCTAGTTATCTAATATTTAATTATCAAATATTTTAACAAGATCATCAATCGAATATTTGCAGATTTCTAGGTCAAGTTCTACTGCATCAACTACTGCAAGCAACACCAAAAATTAAAAAGATTTTCGTGCTAGTGAGAGCAAAAAATGGACACTCGGCAGACGATCGAATTAAAAAATTAATGTCTAAAAGTGTAAGATATTTCTTTTATATTTTTGCGGGAAAAAATTGGAAAACCAGTTTTATGAAGCACGCTGAATTGTATTATATATATCTAGAAGCATAAAAATTGTGCACAATGATTGAGTGATTTCATCACGCGTTTGTGATTTTGATATTAAGTTCATATAGAAGAAAAGACAGTAATAGTAAGTGAGAGAAAATGCAGTGCATTGTGCTTGCACAACTGATTTCTGTTCATATTGCATATTTTGAACAACAACAAAAAATAAATTTTGTAGCTATCTGCACCTGGTGAGCATACAAAAAAAAAACTAAAATAAATATTTTTCAATTTTTTTCATAAACAAAGAGGAAAAAAATTGTGGTGGCATACTTGCGTCGATATCAATATTTTGTTCACGTATGCACATATTTAAATAAATTATAAAACATGCTTCATGAAGTGGCAGAGCTAATTATACTATGTGGTCATAAAAGCGCAGCCATGAATTACTTCGAAGTCAAGGATTGATGGGCACATATTGGAAATTATTATTGCAATTTTTCGATTGACTTGCATATTTATTTATTGATGCATACAAAGATGCATAGCAATCATCTCTTCTTTTATAACACTCCGCTTAATCATTTCCCTTTCTCTTTCTTCTTTTAATACATGCATAACAGCTCTTCGATGAACTTGATGATGAGACAAAAGCAAAAGTTCTTCCAGCTGTTGGTGAACTATCAGAGGCTGATTTTGCTTTCAAAAATCAACTTTTAGAAACTCTATTGAATGAAGTTAATATTGTGTATCATGTCGCTGCCACAATTAAATTCAACACATTCATCGGTGAAGCGATAAAAATCAATCTCATTGGAACGCAAGTCGCGATCGAATTCACAAAGAAACTACGACACCTTAAGTCATTTATCTACGTTTCAACTGCTTTTTGCAATAGCTGTTATTTTAATCAGGGAATTCAAGAGAAAGTCTATGAAGCAGAATATGATCCTTATAATATGATCAAGTTGGTAACTGATAACCCAAATTATAAAAATGATTTACCGAAACTTGGTACAGATGAACTTAAGGAACTATTGAAAATTCATCCAAATACATACACTTTTACTAAACAACTAGCAGAGAATCTCATAAAGAAGGAATTAGAAGGATATCCGGCAGGAATTATTAGACCTTCAGTTGTTTATGGAACATATAAATCAATTCCAGGCTGGGTTGGTTCAGCAAATAATGGACATATTGGATTTGTTGCTGGCTTTTCTAAAGGACTCTTCAGAACTATGGGAGGTGAGTGTGTATTTTAAAAATCTAAAAGACACAGAAAAATTATATTAAAGATTCAAAGAAATGCAATTTTAGGGTTTATTTAAGTAAAATATAATAAAAAGATTTTCTAAGAATAATAAAAATTTCAAGGAAATCTGTTTAAAAAAAAAATTCAGTAACGTTTGGTAACGATCAAAAAATATCTATTACAACCTACAAGTTGATGACAAACAAACAAATATGCCTTGACATTTGCATAAAACCCAAGCAAATCAATTTAAATGAAAATTTCTTTTTCCTCATCATTTTTTGTTGTTTTAGGCGATCCCAAGATGATTATCGACATCATTCCATGTGATTATGTTGTAAATAGCACAATTGTCTTGTCGTGGTATGTTGGGACCCGAACACTAAAAGAAGTCGAAGTAATTCACTGCACGAGTGGTGATATTAACCCACTGACATTTGGAGAATATTGCACGATGCTCAATAATGCAACTCGAAAACATCCCAATGATTTTATAATTTGTCAGCCAAAAGTCAAAGTTCGTAATGGTCTGCGATATCAACTTTTTATTTTTCTCTTTCATTTTATACCTGCATTGATATTTTGGTTACCAGAACATTTTTTGGCCTTTAGAAAGCCACCAAGAAAGTAAGTTGAAAATATTATTAGGACCAGTAGATGGAATGTTGTTGAATTTGAAACATGAATGAGTCAATGAATGAGAAAATGGAAATACCGTAGAATTAAAGTATTAATACTTTAATTTTATTCATAAATGCATTATTAATGTAAAAAAATTCTCTAATGATTAATTTATCTCTTTATTTTTTGTTAGAACTATCGATTATGTTCGAATATTTAACAATGGAATCAAAGCATTTGATTATTTTGTGAATAAAAATTTTCACTATCAAATGTCAAATGCACTGCGAATTCTCGATTGTCTTAATGCTGAAGATGCTTTAGAGTATAATTATAATGTAAAATATTGTGATTGGAAAGAATATATGGAAGTGCAAATTAAGGGAATGCGCTATTTTTTCTATCGAGAATCAAAGGAAACTACCAAATGGCATCGTATTATGTATTACATGTGAGTAAAATTTAAAGTGATGATTTGGGAGTGTCGAAGGAAACTCTTTGTTATTTATTTGACTGTTGATTTCCTTGTTGCTTTATTGATTTAATTGACGCAATAACCTTCAAAAAACCTTTTGCGTAGAATTTCTTCTGAGTAATGCAACAGGTTTAAAATATTTCCACTGTATAACGAGCCCAACATTGTGAAATTTACATACATCATATTATGAAAATGATACAAACTTGTTGCAACACAATGATGATGCGTCATTTTATGATTGTTGAAACCTATTACAATAGAAACCGGATAGTAAGTGTCAAACTAAAGTGATCTGTTTTTATTGTTATGCTTCTTCATCATTAGCTCAAAAGTATTTTTTGTCAATGTCAAATCTTCGATGACTCGTGTCTCATTCAAATGAATAATAGAAATAATATTGTATTTTTTTTTTGTATTTTTTTAGGTATGGTGTGGTTCAATTTCTTTGGTATGTTGTAGGATTTTTCATAATAAATATTGTGCTTTCAACTTTTATTGATCCTACCATATCATCAATCATAGCAATATGCATATTAATATTTATCAAATGGCTATAATTTAGTTTTTATAAATTGAATTAATTAGTAATTAGTAAGAGTAAACTCGCACTATAAATATTTTATAATAAGGGCACATTATTAAGAAGCAGAAGATTCTTTGAGACAAATTTAATTAACAACATAGCAGCAATAATTTGCCTTAAGTTGATTTCTATTCAATGAAACCAAACTATTAAATCAATATTAGATGAGAAAATTTGAAGAAGATGAAATAATTTTTTTTTAAACAGAAAACTCTTTGTATGAAAGAAAATTAATTTTACCACATGGCAATGTAGTAACTAAGTTTATTATTTAAAAAATAAAGAAATACATTTTTCATACGAAAATTAATGTTTAATCAACGTTATTGACTTACTGATGAATACTAATCATAAGTTTAATTTTTAGGGGTGAATGGCCGTGCTTGTTAAAAGATGGTTGTGAAATTAAAAAGACAATTTTTGTTACTCAGCAGAGAGAGTTTTTATTACATTTTTAATTATTCAGAACTTTTTTTCATGAGTTTAGTTGTTCAAAAAACACCATTACTACAACATTTTTCTAAATATGTATTTTGCAATAGTGAATTTCTTTTAAAATCTTTCTTTTTGAAATTTTCTAAATTGAAAATTATGACAGAAATATTTGATAAATTTTCTCTCTTTTCTATTGAATTTCAATTAAAGTTAGTTGAATGACAATCATCGACATGCTTCTTAATAATCACAAAAAATCATCATCCATTTTCCATTTCAGCAAATGCAAAAATATTTTTTATCTCGTTCTCAAATAACATCAATTATTATTTTATTTGGATTAATGTTCATTTTTAGGATTTTTTATTTCTGGATGTGATTTTAATTATTATGATGTTTGAGATATTTTAAAAGATTTTTCAAGTCTATTAATTTGATTTCTTTTTATTTACTAGCATCTAAGATTTCTTTCAAAATTTCATTCAACACTTTTTAATAACTTCTTGGTATTTCTAGAAACAAATATGATATTATAAAAATCAAAAGTTTCAAGGAAATAAAGAAGAGGTAGTTTACTAAAAAATAAAATTATAAATTTTTATATCGACAGATAAAAATTTTATTATAAAGAAAAATATGGGAAATACATGTAAGTAACATTATTATTTAATAAATTTTAATGCGATTATAATATCGCTATCATAAAATTTTCTTTTTTTTATTTAACGGCTTATGACACTTAATAGTGAATAAGACATTTTTATTATTCAATTATGTGGTGCGCAAAATGTGCATCAAAATTTTCAATCTCTAATTTTTTCTTCATCAATATTTCTAAGCATTTATCAATCCGTCTACCATTTCAGCATACTCGCAAGCACTCAAATTTAATTAAACATTGAAAATCAAATGAAATATTTTTCAAAAAAGCACATCTTTCTTTATCCGCTTGTCATAAAATTTAATAACTCTTCCACATGTAGTTTATATTGAAATTGAAAACAAATGATTAAAATTCTTTTCTGTTATAACAAACAAAAGAAAATCTTTTAATGGCATTCAAAATCAAATTCTCTTTCATATTTCAAATACTCTCACAAAAAGGCTTTGAAAAATTCATTTTGGTCAATTTTTTATGTTTAAAAAATTTCTTCCAGAGTAAAAGTCTCTAGAAAACAAATGGTAAAACATGCTTTAATTTTCTTTTAACAACGGATTGAAAATTTCTAGTACAATGACAGTACTCATTTTTTCATCCCAACGAAACAGTTTTTTACTTAAATTAAATTTCTCAATAAATTTTGTATTCCATAGATATATATCAACAGAAGGAAAGTATGACAAGTCAATATTTTTCTTCTTATTAAATTTTTCAGTAAAAAATTTATTTACTCAAGAAAAAAAAATTGGAAATATTATTTTTTAAAAATTATAATAATAAGAGGTGTTTGGAGTATATGTCAATAAGTAATAAGTTTATATAGTAAGTAAGGTTCACAAGGTGCAAACTATCATCATATGTTTATTTTTTTACGTTATGTCAAATTCAGAGATTGATCATCATCAGAGAATAATTATAAGTAAGTGCAAATTGTGAGCCAATTAATTTTTTTTTAATTTCACATAATTTAGTGCAAGTTGTCTACTTAAATCTGATGACATATCATTTCAATCTCTGAATCGACGTTTCATAATAAGATTTTTCGAAAAAAATTTCTACAGTCTTGTAAGACAACTTTTTTTTAATAAGTAAAATTTGATTTAGAATAATAAGGTCTAATCATTGTTTTAGTTGTATTCTTAAGTCATAAATTTTTTCACAAAAAATAATGTGTAATAAAAATTACTCGTCCCTTAAAACCTAAAAAAATCTTTTTTCAATTTAAATATTGATAAATTGCTCTAAAAATCAATTGAACTAAAAAGTGATTTCTTTACTTAAATGTAAAACTAGAATCTAAAGAGTAAATTAATTAAAAAAGCCTCAAAAAGTGAAGAGAAAAAGAAACAAAATAGTTAACCCGTAAATCAATTGATTTAGTCAACCCATCGGAAATGAGGAATTGAAGGAGCTACTGAAAACCAGTGAGTGTCGTCGATGTGCTTGAAGCCCAACTTCTGGAATAGCTGCCGTGACTTGTAATTGGAATCTACAATACCAGCAGTCACATCTTTGCCTAGTTCGGATAGACGTTTCGACATGATTTTAACAACAAGTGAACCAAGACCGCGACGTTGGAAGCGTTCATCGACTTGCAAGCTTCCGAAACTTCCCATCTCAATTCTGTTCGTGAGATAAAAATAAATTAATAAATAAAGTTTAATTTTAAAAGTTTTAAAATAGATAAATACCTTAAGCACCATGCAATAAGCTCATCTTCTTCTTTTGTGAATGCCCCGATATTTAAATTCATTTCAATTAATCGCTGAATAAAGTATAAGGAGCCATTGTGTGCATGTGGCCATACATCATTGATTTTAATACCATCAGGAGGCACCAACTGCTTAAGATAAATTCCTTCAGGTGGTCTATATTGAATTAATTAAAAAACTTTTAGTTTAATTACATTTTTTAAAATTATTATTCACTTACGTTATATCAAATTTGACACCTTCCTCCTTAGGCAAGTAGTGGAAATTGAGCATGAAAGATTTCTCGATTGGCAATCGCTTCTTTTCGAGGATTTGCAAAACGGCAGGCAAATGACGCGAGCAAACTGATGAGACATCAAAACCTTTGCTCCAATCTAATAAATTAAGGATGCGCTTTAGCTTTTTATTGCTTTCATCAAGAGTGTAGACAAATAAACGATAGCGGTCAACGATCACAAATGTTCCATCCTTTCTCCATTCACCATTGAGGCTGTAGATCTTTAAATTCTTGATATTGTTCACTTTCTCAAGCCAATCCATATAGTTTTCAATTAAATAGTAGGCTACAATATGCTTCGGCCAATTTGCCTTATACAAGTTTCGCAACTTTATAAGACTATATTGCGGGACTTCGACTAACTTGTCCTCTGCCGTTGCGTCTTCATGATGATGTCCATTCATTCTTGACATTGTCTCAAATGTCAGCCAACTGATTATGTGCAAAATATTTGTTTCTAAGTTTTAAAAGCGTGCAAACTTGTTATGAGACTTTGACTTCTCTTTAATTGTTATCCCTTGATGTCTGATTGTTGACTGAGCGAGATAGAATGGGGAAATAATCGAGAATTATTTTTTTTGCTCCCTTTTGAGAAAATTTTACTTTTGCTGCCGTTGCTATTTACGATTTTTCTGTTGTTGTTGTTGTTGTCGTTGATACGATCGGCTATTGCGAGACTTTATGAATCTATTTGTATTTAAAAAGAGAGAAAAAAAAACAAAAATAAAACATCGTGTATATTTACATGCATGATCAATAAAAGAAGAAAGCAACAAGATTGGAAAAATATTTTTATGACGCGCAACGGATGGAAAATAAAGATTATTGAAAAAATGACTTAAAGTAGAGACAGCAGTTGAGATTGCGTGATTGCCTTATTGCGACTTGTGTCGTGCGACAAGTGTGAAAATTGAAAATGACTGTGGTCAAAGCACGTCAACAAAGATTGATCACTTTCATTTGGCATTAACATGATTTTTTTTTCCTTTTCATCAGCAATTATTTTTCTTGTTTGTCTTAATTACTTGATGATTTTTTTTGCAGATGACTATCTTTTATCTCGTAATAAAATTGCAATTTTATTCTAACAAAAAATTTCACATGACTTTCTTGTTAAAATAATTCATTTTAATTTTGTGGCACATTTTGATACAAATTTTGCATATCATTAGCTTGCATTTTATTTTTAATCATATTTTGCATTTCTTAACTTGAAGGAATTTTTTGAAACTATGGCATTTCATAATCTATTTAAATATAATCAACTGAGGCTAACCTGATGCAAGTGATTGTAAAGAATACAAAAATAACTTTGTTGCATCGCAAATTTGTCGATAAATAGTTTAAAAATGACAAAAAAGTGTCAGTCATGAAATCTAAAATTATAAAACATCAGTCAGGCAGGAGGCAAACATCCGTATACCTATTACACATTCACACCTACGCCAAATCCATCAAAATATTGATCAGCTTCCAAAGATAAATCAATGAATTCATAAACACAAATGCTATCTTTACTTTCCCTACATGCTACATTCAAATACTCGTGAAAATCAAGGCTGTTGATCTCGTTTTATGACGCATCAGATGAAAATTCTTTTTTAAACTTTTTTCTTCTTTTCTTTATAACTGTCGAAATATACTCTGTTGGCGCAATGATGGGACATAGAGCGCGAACGAAATTGTATTTTAACAACCGGTCGGCTGACAATCTCGAGTTGTGTCGAATGCTATGCAAGGAAGAAGAAAAGAAATTTCAAGGTTTGTGCTGTGAAAACTAATAAAATAAATTTCGTGCTTGTATACGAATAACATTACTTGGCACGGTGCGTAAATGTATCAAACGTGTGACGATGAAAGCGAGAGGGAATCGTGAATGCTTATTTTTGGCATATTTTCATACACGAACTAATATATGCTCTTTCGAATATAATTTAGACAATTGACGAACTTGGATCTCTTTCGCACGTGAATGTATGTATGTGTGAGGAATTTGTCATAAATTTAAGAATTCTATTCTCGTTGCTTACTCTCTATTTCTTTGACGTAATAAGGAAAAAAAGCAATATAAAGCAAAATGAAGCAGAAAGATTTTTTTCGTTTCCTTCTTTTTACTCTTTTATTAATAATTTCTTTGAAATCATTCTTGGTACTTTTCCATTCGTTCTCCCTCTCTTTCTCTACTTTTGACTTCTATTTATAAGTGCGTGTAGCAGCACGTTAAAGTGAACGAAAAATATAAACTTATTGGAAATGAAACAGAGATTCATAATCAATATTTGCAATCCTTAAACAACACTACACAGTTGGAATTTTTCTTTTACGACCAAATCCAATTTATTTATTTAGATCTAAAAACAGCAGAAGTCCACACTTACAATCTATCACGATCGACAATCAAAAAGGCACTAAATTTATAAGAATGTATAACAGAGAAAGTAAATTGATAAAGTTAGATAGAGACAAATAGAAAATAAAAAATATTGTCGATCCCTTTCATCATTAAGTACCTGCTGCATTAAAGAGCAAGCGAGAGAACTTGTGTTATAAAAATAAATGGAATGAGTGATAGAGAAAGAAGATTATTCATAAGAGAATCTTATTTGATTGAGGTTTCTCTTATTAGAATCTTTTTAATGTGTGCTGTGAGATTCAACAGAATTATTAACAAGGTTAATTATGGTAACCTTTAAAACAAATTTTCTCAAATGAAAATTTTTTATAATTTACAAATTTAAAACTTAAAGTTCTCTTTTTTTTATAAAAGTTGAAATGACTAAATTAATTTAAATAGAATACCACTACAACAATTCTTTCTGACCCATTAAAAACTTTTTATTTTCAAACTCTTTTCACATTTTCCCATTAAGTTAATTTTACTGCTTTTATTTTAAGTTTAGTAAATTTTTATTAATTTAAATTATGAACAAGTTTAGGAAATACTGAATGTGCAAAATTTTATAAAATCATTTTCTCTTAACAATTTTAAGTCCTCAATTTACATCAAGTTCATTTCTGTTGTGCATCAAGTTTTTTCCGCCTATTTTGGCAAATTACAATTTTTTTAAATCCGAAACTCACATGTATATCGAATTGTGATTAAGTCTGCAAAAATATTGTAATATTTGCAGTTCTTTAAATCGTCATATGAATCATTAGAGTTCAGTAGAAATTTGACTCGTATATGAGTCTTAATTTACACAGTAGAATGAAATTTCATTCAGTTTTGTTTACACAAATCGCTTTGGAAAGAAGTTAATTAAGAATTCCTACATAATCTAAACACTCAATTTATTACATCATCGTTTGCAAGAGCATTTACGCAGTAAGAAAAAAGTATGAAAAACTGATGCTTATGCAATCACGTGCTTCACCCACATTTCCCATTTCTCTAGTTCATGAATTTTCACACAACTTGATATATCAAAAAATAAACTCGAACAAACAAGTTGCTATACGACAACACATTCGAATCATGTGAGAGTAAACTTCATTCTATTGCTCTTTGTAGTCTGATATAAAAATAGTGTCAGAGATTGGCATGAAGAGTAAAAAAAGCTGCACAAGTTGTCGCGCGTGAAATTTCATCTATGCTGTATCGCGTTTTTAATTGCCATCATCGCGCACAAAAGGCTATTATTCTCAATCATTCGCCCACTTTGTTTAAAGGAGTTACTGGGATATAAGATTAAATATTAAACGTGCTTTTCGGACTTTATTTTCTATTTCTAACAGATAGAAAAAGATAAAATTAAATACTAAAGTCGCACACTTGATGACAGCGTGATAATCGCGTGTTGCTGCCAACAATCACAAATAAGATCTAATTTTATGAGGATAAAAACAGAGCATGAAAGAATAAATGTGTATGAAATAAGAAGAACCTCAAAGTTATAGTTTGCGTGTATGACATTTACAGAATGCAGCTAAAATGATTATATTAAAAAGTCACAATGCACGTCATGTAACAAATGTATTATTTATAGTCATAAAAAAACGATGAAATAAATGCAAGACAAGTGTGTTGAAAGTAAGAAGCTTTAACAATCGATCCTAAGGATTATGCACTGACAGCGCTTCCCACTTAAATGTTTCATATAGGAAAAATTATGTTGAAACATTCAATGTCATATTTTCTTGTACATGTGTTCATTAATAACACATCAGTGCTTTTATATAAAGCTTATTTCATAAACTTTACTTCTCTCTGCACTTGTTATGTTTAAGCTCATTGAAGAGTAGAGAATTTTAATTGCTTTTTCCAACTGTTCTTTCTCTCTCCTGTGCACCATCATGAATAATCATAATTCTTTTTTACTCTTAATATAAAGCGACGTTGAAAAAATCAATAATAGCAAGAGTATGAGATGATGATAGATTGTCATGGTAATAGTGTGCAACTTATTTTATGTAGCTATCAACTGAATTTACGTGATTATTTGCTTGGCAAAGATTTTATTACGATGTAGTCTCAACATTTACTCTTACGTATATTTCAATGTTAGTTGCGAAATTACAGAAATAAATTAATCTAATTGTTTTAATTAATGTGCATTAAGAAAGAGTTAATCATGATTTTTTTTCCGCATAGCATTTTAGCTTAATTCTGATTTAAAAATAAAACAGGAAAAGAAAGTTATTTATTTTGACATTAAACTATAATAATATCCATTAACATTTTCATGTAAATCTTAGAAAATAAACACAAAATTTCACTACAGAAAAATCCACATTCTATAGGTCGCTGCTGCGGCGCATAAAAATTGAAAGAAAAAGAAGAGATGAAGCAATTTTCGTTGGGTGAAAAAATAGCCGTATGACGATGAAAATAGCAAAAATATTTCACAAGTTTGTTAACCTGCTCGATTCATGAATAAATTATAACATACGATTGTGAACATCATTATAAGCGAAAGTGGATTACAAATGTTTTTTTACTTTATTTTTATTGAATGCTTGTTAAAGAAACAAAAATAAATAAATTTATGCGTTTACATTAATGAGACGGTTTAAGGAAAATGATGGGTAATAATTGTGTGACTAATTAGAATTGTTGATTGATGTTTAATAGTGTATAGTACACAGTTATTATTTTAGTAAATATTTATGAAAACAAACTCATTAATATCGATCCATATTGAACACCTTTTTAGGATTTTCAATAGACAATTATATAAGTGAAAATTCTACGAGTCTTATCGAAGCAATAAGTTATTATCTAACAAATATTATGAAATTGTCATCATTAGAAACAAATTTTAAGCTCAGGCAAAAATCAATATTTATGTTTTGCAAAACGAGTCCAAACAAACATTTCATTTTTCAAAGTCACCAAGCACATCTCTTCCTTCATTTTCTACACACACAGAAAAATTTCATATGCGCGTGTGTCCTGACATACGACACAAAATATCTTCCAAAAAAATTTTTCTATAATAAAATAAATTTATTGGCCGCTTGCGCCACATCAATTTCAAAAGGTACTATTTTTAATTTGTAAACATAAACAAAAGAGGAAAATTGGCAATAAGAGGCTATTGACATCACAAGTTAATTATCATCACAATTCAACTTTTACGTTTTTCACCAAAAATAAAAATATTGGCTGTGCGCGATACTAATTTCAGAACTCGATAAAAATCGTTTTTTACTTACACTTGAAAATTTTTCTCTTTCTCTCCTTGTTTCTTTCTTCGCAATGTCGCGTTTTTGAAATAGTTTGAGTTGAGAAAATTATGCAATCGTAGATAATCGCCTTTTTGCAAATGAAGCCAGAAAAGCTTTTTTTCCTAGCACAACTTCCTTATTGATTTAGCTGCTACTGTAATGAAGCGAAAATTTTGCTGTTGCTGCAGTTTTGATGTCTCCACAATTTAAAGCTTAATTATGAAATTTTAATTGAATACTTTTTAGGTTCCTTGATGCATTTGTTATTTTTTGTTGCTGTCGAGAATTTTCGTCTCAAAGAAAAAATTTCTCTATCTTCTTTTGCCAACAAATAAGAGCAAAAAAATGAGAACAAAAATGAAACTTTCACAAAGAACTGAAGATTCGAAAAACTCAAAATTTACACTTTAAAATATATGAATTTATTTTTTAATTTTAAAATAGCACTTTTGATTCATTTTCTTTGGGCGTTTTGTAAATTTAATTGGAGAAAAATTTTTAATAAATTTTTTTCACGCGTCTGTGGAAATTCAAAATGGGAAAATACACGTCTGCCGTAACGAAAGAATCAAAACCGATTGAGAAGCAACGAAAATTTTTTTGTATATTTTAGCTCAAGAAGAAGGCAAAAAAATACGAGCACAAGTTTTTTCAGCCGGCTGTAGTCCGTGCGCATGCTCAAGTTTGCAAACAAAGAAAACGAACACGAAACATATGATAGAAAAAGAAATTGCATAGAAGTGCATATATAATGTAAACATCCAATATTTCCTTTACATCAATGTCAGTGCTTTCATTGGGCTTCTTTTTTTCTTCTTTTTAAGAGTTCCTTTATGCGAAAAAACTTTACTTTTAATCTAGATGGTCTCAAGCTATCCGTTAAATTCAAAATAAGAATTCCGAAATGGTTTCGGAATTCTTGGGGTATTTAACTACGTTATATTCGAAATTTTTCGAAATAAATTTAATCTTTGAAAATATTTATACTACAAATTGCCATTTCACTTCAACTTATTTGGAGATATTTCTATATCATTTGCAATTTGAATTTTTTAATAAAACAGGAATAAACTTATCACTTTATAAAAAACATTTTTTAAAAGGGGTGTGAAAAGAAAGAGAGAGATATAAAAAAAGAGATGGAAGATTTGAAATTAAATTTTTCAAAACGGTCACTTTTTGAGCTTGAAACCACCTAGCTTTTAATTTCACAAAATATCGATTTAATTTAGAATTAAATAAAAAATATCACATTCATTGTCAATAGCTGAACATGAACCTTCAATCTCATTAGATAGAATTGTCAACACTTTACAACCTAAATCGATTAGACGTTACTAATTAAATTAACAAATAGGGAAAAGCTTTAATACCTTTTCTTTCAAGAGTTTATTTTTAGTGAAATGATTATGAAAATTATAATTTTCCTTCTTTTTCAAAGAGCTACCTAGCATTATATAAAGCAATAAGCTGTATGTTTAAGATAAGTATGAAAACATATGAGAAGAAATGTGAAAATTTTTTATCTCGAATAAACCACGTGAATTAAATTGCGGAAAATTTTTACAGCATGTGCACTCATCTTGATTGCACTACTACTATTCATATTGATTTGAATCTGCGCCTTCGAAAAATGGCAGCAGGTAAATAAGAACAAGGTCAAGGACGATATAAGAGAGTGCTTGATTGTCAAGGCGAATGATGTCACAAAAATATAAATGAGGATATTTAATTTTCTCATTTTTATGAGGTTAGATTTAAAAGATAAAGTTTGATGTTTGCAATAACTTGATACACTCGAAATGGCATCGTTTCAACGATTTTTTTCGTCATTATGAACAAGAATTATTTTTAATAAGTTTCATGAGACAGTTTGACCAATATTATCTACATTATATTATTCAAAACGTTCACTCATTAGATATGTATTAAACTATAGCTCTTTTGCTGCTTGCATAACATCATTATAAATTCATAACTCATGCTCAATCAACAACACATTAAACATCAAATACAGACACGTGTAAGATGTTTAGCCTAGAAAGAAATCAATGAAATGGAAGATGAAAATTCAATCAATATCGAATTAGGGAGGATTTTTATTCAATATGAAAATGATGAGCTGAAAATTGGACACATGAAAATGCGTCATTAATATTTCTTCACTCATTTCTTTTGACCCACCTACAAAATATCAAATGCTCCTTTCTTTTTAATAAGTATGTAATTTCAGTTTAATTAGAGGCTATAAATTAATGAAGAAAATGATGCACAATTATTTTTTTTCTTTCCTCTTTAAAATTTTGTATGTAATAAAAGTTCAAATAAAAATGAGAAAAGTTTGGGAAGCTCAGAATTAAATAGCTATGTAAAGGAAAGTTTTAAAATATTTATTACAATTATCGCAAATGCAGTTTAATGATTTATTAATCTAATTTTCAATTACACCAATCCATAAATTACTATTGATTGGTTTGAATCCAATTTTATCAAAAAGATTTTTTGATTTGTAATTTTCACAAACAATATTTGTAATGACATCAACATTTCTCTCTTCAGCAATCTTTTTTGTAATTGCTTTTGCAGCAAGAATTCCAAATCCTTTTCGGAAATTTTTGTCATCAGTTTGCAGTGCTAAAAGGCTATAACAGTCGTTTTCAAGACACCAAGCGACCAATTCTTTAGATGATTTTTCATAAAGTCCAACTGATTTATTATAAGTGATAGCATATCGAATAAAATCAATCGATTCAGGTGAAGCAAAAGGCCAAACTGAATTAATCTTTTCAGCATCACTTAGAGATAAATTTTTTATCTCAATCTTATCAGTTGTTTTTATTTCCAACTTGACAGCATCTTCTTTTTTAATATGCACCATAATTGTTTTATCTTCAAAAAGAAGTTTTAAATTTTTTTCTTCAATCATTTCCATGATTATTTTGCGATAAATAGATTTTGCTGCCATAAACATCTTCATTTTACTAAAATTTATCAAGCGAATTCCAATTTTAAGCAATTTAAATTCTGGATCAAGTGTCTCAAGAATAATATCTTTGTCGTTCTAAAAAAATATTTCTCTTAAAAATTCACTCTCTCGCTCTCATTTTTTACTCTCACCAATATTACAATTATAGTTGAGTCACTAATGTCTCCATCAACACTAAAAATTTCCTGAATTTGCATTTGTTCTGGATACTTCGTAAATCGTTCAATCAAATTATCAATTAAATTAAATGCTCCAATATACTCTGGCCAATTAACCCTATATGAATCTCTCAATGATGGAAGAGATTCAATTGGGATTTTTACTAGAGAATGTTGATTATTATTAAACATGACTCTATAACTATCAGAATGCTACTGAAATAACTGTATAACTTTATTAAACTCTCATGAGTAGCTGATAGCAAAGAAAAAGAAGAGAAAATAGTGAGAGATAAGATTATTTCTTTCTTTTTTTATTTATTTTACTCTGTTTGAAGGCCAAAAAAAGTGTGTCTTGCTAAAGCAACAAAACCTAATTAGCGCATTTTTGGAACAACAATGCCGCTTATATCTTCACTTGGGCTGCTGTTCGGCTGAGCCGTGAGATCTCGAAAACTACAATAGATAGAGACTTCCGGTTTGTTTTAAATGAATTGTGCTATCGATTTATTGGCGGCATTCTTTATTAAAATCTTGTTTCTTATTGCATTAATTGGGAAATTACGAATTTAAAATTCCAAATTAAAAAATGTAAACAAAGCGAAGTTGGCTGCGAAAACGATTGCAGCGCCACCAACGGCAAATACTGGAACTTCAAATATTTTGAATCTTACTCAACCGTTATTTTTAAATCAACAAAATTTATTGCAATATTCTGTAAATTGCAGAGTCTGAAACCGTTTGGTATTTTAGTTGAAAATAAATTAAAAACCAACTAAAATTTAATTGATTAGGCTTTTATATATCATCGAACAAAATTTAGTTGATTTTAAATTATTTGTAAAACGGTTTCGGACTATGGTAAATTGAACTTCAATTAAAAACGCTCGCCGTACTTTCATGTATCAAAATTTTATAAATATGATTTGGCTATATTTTAAACTATTTTGATCAAATTATTTTAAACTGTAAATCTTTTTTTCAATCGAATCTAATAAATCTGTAATTTGACACACATACACTGATCTAGGCACCAAAATGCGCTAAAGTAATCCGACTTAAGGCGGACACTTTTCAGTCTCGTTTTTTTAAATAAATTCATAGATTTTTATTTTCAGAAACAACAAGAGAAATTATATCACAATTGCAAAATTCAGCAATTTTCTTTATCATTGCTCTTACAACTATTTCACCAAAACCTTTTCTTAAATGTTTCTGATCAACTTGAAGTACACCAAGAGAACCATTATCATAACGCAAGCACCATGCAATTAAATTATCATTGCTATCAAATAAACCCATACTTATATGATACTTGATTGAGTAATCAATAAACAATTCTGATTGTTCAAAATCTATGAGGCCAAGCATTGTTTTATTTTATCAACATATTCTGGTTGAAAGTTCTTTGATTTTAGAATTTAATGGAATTTCATATTTTAATTCCAATGCTTTTTCTAATGTCAAATGAAGACAAATACAATCTGTATCTTCATGAATTATTAAATTCATTTCGTTTTGCAACTCAAATAACATTTCTCTATATACATTTCTAACAGAACAACAAAACGTCATCATACGAAAGTCCAAGGTCTTTAATGCAGTTTTTATCATGTTGATGTGATGCATTGAGTCAGTGATGCAATCAAAATAAATATCGCGTAGTTTTTTAGCAGACAGAAACTAATGAAAGAGAGATATTCATTAAAAGTAACAATTGATTGTTTGAAAATAAGATTGCAATAGACTCACAGTCATAAAGAAAATGCCTTCTTCTTCCCAAACATCATAAAGTGCAAATAGTTTCGCATTTTCTTTCAATTCTGGATATAATTCAAAAGCGATCTCTAAATGTTTTAATTGTCATCAAAATGACAATGTGCTTTTCCTTATCAATTAGAGAAATTTTTTTCAAAAGTCGATAAATAATCAAGTGAAATTTCCTTCATAATAATGCAGATTATAGAAAACACTTTCGATTGAACTAAAAACCTTTTGAGACTGAGAGATTACAGATTTTAAAAATTGTTGATTTTAGAATGAGAGTGACATCCATGCACATATGTTCAAATTTTATTATCACATATGATTTTAAGTTTCAAAGACATCAATTGTCTTTTTGATTGATTGAATTATTTAGAAAAATTCAAATGAATCATCAATGAAATAAAATTTAATATTGTTGTTTATAAACAATTGCAATTGTAGGAAATAATAAGAATGAAAATTAATTTTTTATTGATTGATTGTTCCTTATTGCAAGTGAAATTTAAAAACAATTTGATAAGATAGAAAAATTGCATTCATCATCAACTTACACAATAAAGTAATTGTGATAAAAAATGATCATAAAATATTTAAAAAACTTTTTTGTTCATATAAACACGTGTGATATTCCATAAATCTCAGATATTTACAAGAGAGCGTGAGAATAAAAAAAGAGAAAAATGCGAGTATGACATTGAATCAAAAATGAGAGAAAATAATACAAAGAGAGTTGTGTGAATTAATTTTATCATCATTTCCGCAAATATTATTACAGCTTTTTTCACAAACATGTATAAAAATTCTATGAATTACTGAATTGTAAAGAAAACTCAATAATAGATTTCTCATCGCTCCATAGTATTTTTCCATTTGTTGGTAATGTTCGCAGCCAATAGGCGTCATCAATATTGTTAAATCCGAGCTTGACAACATGTTTTGTGAGTTGAAATTTGAGTCGTTTACGAGTGCAAAATATCAGAATTCATATTCGCTAGAATTTTGCTCATTGTGATCACACAAAAGCTCCCAATACCGCGACGCATGAATTTCTTTCTTACTTGCAATGCACCTAATGCACCACATTGCAAACGAAGGCACCAACCCATAAGCTCATTATTTTCATAAAGCTCCAATATTTGGATTCCAATCAACTAAACGTTTTACTAAAAAGTCGAACCAACACATTTATTAGGCCATTCATTATTGACCGCTTCCGCATCTTCAAATGACAAAGGTTTTAATGTAACGTTGTTTGGCGCACTGCAAATAGTAAACAAAAGAAGATTAAGATCGCACATGTTCTGCGCTATTACGAGAGAAAAGCACGACGACACGCAGGCGACGACACCTTCAAATTTTTCTTTTTTGCATCCTCCTTTGACAAATAATAAAAGAAACGTGAGTGTATCAGATTGAACTTTGAGTTTTTTACTGCTGATGATGTCTAAACAGCTGATCGATGCTTCGTAAAAAAGCCTAATAATAATGAACTACGTAAAACTCTCAAGCTCAATGTCTCTTGTTTAACTTCTCTTTGATAACTCAAGTGAGTAGATTAATATTTGATAACGATCCTAAAAGTTTACTTTTTTAATTTCCTTGAATTTTTTGTTTATTTTTTAAAAAATTTCTCACCACTATCACATAAGTTCCATCACTACGCCATGTATTATTTAAACTGTAGATTTTAAATCTCTTATATAGGACTTTTTTCGATTCCAATTGACATAATTGTTAATTGTATGATACGCTACGTGATTATCGGGCCATTTTAAAGAAAATATATCTCTCAATTCTACCAATCATTTGGTTCTATTTCAACTAATTTATCTTGCTCCATTATGTTTTTTATTAAAAAAGTATCAAAAGTTTTTAGAGGCTAAATAAATTCTTAAAATTTTTGTTTCTTAATTTCACAACTGTTTCACTCGAGGCTTATTCTTCAAATGCACTCAGTTTGGACTAAGAAATTTATTCGCATTAGCAACGAAAACAAAAAATTTTTTTGCTCGTTTCTCTCTTTTTCCATAAAATTCCTCTCACATGCTCAAATAAAATTATTCGCTCACTCGTGAATGTGGCATTTTCTGCGTAACAATTATTTTATAGTAAACAGAAACGAATATGCAATAAATTTGCTGATAATAAAAATAAATAAATAAGGCAGTACTTACAAGGTCAGTGCGAAATTAATTTTCGATTGGTTCTTAAAAATATTTTTAAATGACTAAGTTATATTCACGTGCAGCAATGTAAAAAAATAATTATAAATTTCACACATTAAGTGTGAATTAGCAAATAAATGATAATTTAATGCCAATTGAATAAAAACTTTCTTAGTCGTGTGACTTCAATTAGAGTTGCTGAATCTTCATTTTATTTGTTACTTGATGCTGGAATTTTATATATTTAAAAATTATTACTTCATGACGTCATTAATGACGATGCAATTTATTATCTTGTGATTTCTTTGTTCGTTTTTTGATTGATGCAATATTAATGTTAGCAGAGAGAATAAAATAGATTATAAAGCTTGAGAGGCTTGTTAGACCTAAAAAATCTTGTTTAATTTAGTTTTTTGTTTTGACGTATTCAAGCCTAAATTATGATTCTAACAATAATTTTCTTATCAGAGTTTATTTTTTGTTATCATTAAACTACCAAAATTTTTATAAACGTCTTAAAATTGTTCTTTTTTAAAATGAGACTTGTGATAATCAATGATTCATAGATACTAATGACTTAAATTCAGAACAAATTATCATGTTTAAAAATATTTCTAAGAAAAGACTGTTACTATATTGAAATTACTGAAATATGCTATTTTATTCTCAAACAACATCGCTGCAAAAGTCAAACAAAATTTTATAACACTTGATCGTTTTTAATTCGCATCAATGCAAAAATATTACACATGACGTTTCTTGTGCTAATTAATAATATCGTAATTGTCACGAGGCGGAAGAAGAAAATTAATTTAGTCATAAACATAAGAGAAAATTCTTTCTCTTTTTTTATTTAAAATTTATTATACGCCATAAATATCAAGAACAAAAACATAGCCTCGTCCAACTGCCGATGCTCGAAAATTGTATGTGACGTTTCGATAACCCACCCCACCATACAAAATTGAAGCAAAGCCACCTGTATTGTTTAATGCAAAATCATATGCTCGAAATAGAGTTATGTTTCTAAATGGATTACTAAAAGAGTAAGTGTTGTTGACAATTTGTCCAGGAATGCCTGTTTGATTGTAAGTTTGTCTGAAGAATTTTGTAAATTTATGAATTTTTTTATTAATCAATTAAGTCAAAAATTTCTTACTGAAAAAGTAAAACTGCATCAGGACGAACAGTTCCAACAATTAAATTATTGGCAGCATATGCAAACCAATAAATGCAAGTGTAAATACGACAACTGTTACAAAACTTTTTATATTCCATTTTAAATCAGAAAACTGTTGGAAACTTCTTTACGAGCTCTCTTTTATAGTAGATATTTTTTTTATCAAAATAGCGACAAATAAAAGAAATGTAATGACAAGACAAGCTGCAGATAACTCAATTAATCAATCATAATTTTATCGATCATTTACAAACAACCCAAATTGCACCTCTGCATTCAACACACAAAAAAATATTAGCAAAACATGTGAAATCGATAACAGAAAAATTAAATCATTTTGATCTTTATCAGAAATTTTTTAATCAGTCAGTGACTCATTGGTATTTATTTATTAATAAAAATTTATAAAATTATGACATAATTTTGACATAAAGAATAGCAATATTCATAAGAATGATTGAAAATACTCTTAGTATATGCACTGTTTACAAAGATATCGAAAACGCCAGCTAAAACCTGAGCCATCTGACTTGTGACTCGAACATTCAAAAAAGTTTGACCTAAGCCAGTTGAAGGATTGAGAAATAAAATGTCTCCACCTGTACCATTTAGATCAGTTGCTCTGATTCCACGAATTATATAAGGCTCGGTTGAAATAGTTCTGTTAGTCGTAACAATAACATTTCCTCCTCTAGAGTCTTCAGCAATATCTACACTACAGTAGAAAATTAATAAAACAAAACCGATTTGATCAAATTTTTCTTACGAAACGAATACACTGCGTGAAGTAGTATTCGCCCCAAGTTCGCTGTGCATTTATGAAAACTGCAGCTTGTGCAATAAGAAGAATCGCAATCAAAAATGCTTTCATTTTTTTCTTCTCAACTATTTTACTTAAACAACAAGAATGAACTGAATTTTTCACAAGCAGAAGCTTTCTTTATGTCAAAATTTTTATCATATTTTGTCAATATCAGAAAATTAAGATAACATATCAACTGATTGAAGAACTGAGTTAAGTGATTTTTGCTGATTGATAGAATAAAAGAAAGTAGGTATAAGTTTGCATGACTCACCTATTTTTATTTATCAACTTAATGTGATATCTTGTGATATTCAATTCTTTGATATTAAAATGAAATGTAAACAAAATAATGTAAAACTGCACTTTATAAACAACACTGTTCAACAATTAAAAATTAACAATGGAAAATTTTTACTGTTGTCCGTTATCGATCGAAGTTAGAATTACACTGATTTTATAAAATCAATTTTCATCGAATGAAACCAACAGAAACTTAATCAATCGAGTATATCGATGGAGAAGAATTAATTTGCACCTTTTTTAATCAAAAAAATCGTGATCGATTTCGTGTAGTTGAGCAAAAAAAAAGATTAAGAAAAATTTTCCATGTTCTTTTTTTTTTATTATTAAAATCTTTTAAAATTTATGTCTAAAACAGTAAGTTTACTGAACTTTATTCATAAAATATCATGATATTTACAATAAAAAACTTTTTAATTCCACTGATCACATGTTACAAACGTCACATGCTTTTTACATCCAAAAATAAACTGGTAATTGGCGTGTTATATTATTGATTTTTCGGGAATGGAATTAAAAAGTAATTAATTGTCTAGTGATTAATTTTAAATCAATCAATTTTGTAGTGATTATAGAACAATTTCATTAATTGAGTCATTAAAACTAAATTTTCTTTGATATTGACTTTTTCAATAAATTAAAATTTTAAAAGAAGTCAGGTAGACACATGACAAAAAATTCATTTTGTTTTATCATCTTTTGACGATTGAAATGAGATATCCTCAGTACTTTGATTTATGTCTAGCTCATATTTTAAAGTAAAAATGATATAGAGTTAGATAAGAAGATTTTTAAAAAAATTATTGTACATTGGTTGCACACACTTTAGGCTGTAATTTTATTCCACTAAAACTTTTAAAAAAATATTACAATAATTTTCATTTAAAATTTATAACTATTTATAGCAAAAATCAGTGCAAGAAAGATTATAAAAAAAGTATGAAAAGTAACCAAAGATGATGCACTATTTATACCTTTTGACCTGCAAAAATAATTTTAAATTTAAAAAAAAATTTATAAAAATGTTTCCCATTCTACTCACATCACATGCTCTTTGAATGTTGACATATTACTTTCAAGAGCAGCAGCTTCTGGTTCATTTTTCTCTTTTACATCTTCTGGAACACCCATTTTAGTTCTCATCGTTATACCGTCATTTCCTTTAATGCCTTCAGTTGAATTGAATCCATCTCTTTTAACTCGTTTTAGACTGAAAATTGTATTAAATGAGCATGAAACTCCCATAAATATGAGAAATGTAAATAAAATCAAATTTGGGACTAAAATTCTCATTTTTAGACTTTATGCTTGTAATATTTGAAAAATAATGAATAAATTTATTGAAAAGCTGAAGTTTAAAAAATGATGAACAAGCAGGATGTGCCATGTTGTTAACAATTTTAAATTGTATCATGAAATTCACCACAAAAAATTTCATTAACAATTTATGATTCAAAAATTTCTCAAGTGTGACTTTTCTCAATGACAAATACGTTTTTATATTTTATCATTTTCGATGAAATTTTTATATAAAATTTTATTCATCATCTTTATGAGATTTTTTCTTTCCTTCCTTTTGTTTAGAAGATGTTTTAGTTGCAGTGTCTCCATTTTCATCTTCACTATGTGTTGTTGTCTCATGATTTTCTCCATCGTTTGCAGCAGTTGAAGTTGATTTTGACTTTTCAGATGCAGCTTGAGCTCTTTCTTTATCCTTCTCAGCAAATTTATCTCTAATGCCATTCACAGAATCACAAGTTAAAAATATTATAAAAATTATTGAAATTGGTAATAAGAGCTTCATATTCAACTTAATTTAAATTTCAAATAAAGAAATTTTTAAATTATTGTAGGGCTCTTTATTAAAATTTCCGTGAAATAACACATGTAACAGGAAATTTATTTATTGCAACAAAAAAATGTATGCCAATAATATTTGTTTAAAACCTTGTTATCAGATAAAAACATACGCAAAATTGTAAAAATAAAATTGAAATGCAAACAGAGAAGATGTGATAATAAAGCACATGCGTTTGCACTTATCTCGAGATAATTTTAGATAGGAAGAGAAGAAGAAGGAAAAAAAATCATACATTCACAAAATTTAAGATAATAAATAACCTTTGCTGTCGAGAATAACCTTTCATATTTTCTTCTTTCATATTTTTTAATATTTACTCTATAACAAAGTAAGTGGAAATTAAAGTAGGTTTTATATACAGAGAGAATAAAATTACTCATGGACAAGTGAGATTATAAAGTCTAGAGCATACATTGTAAACAAGAATTTTTATTTTTGCAGATGTTGATGTATGATACACAAAAAAAATTATAAAAAGAAGGCTTCACGCGAATGAACCTTTATCAACGTGTTGTACAATTCGGCACGAGCTCGTGCTTACTAGTTGTTGTTTTTGATAAATATTGTAAACTCTTTTGATGAAACAATATACTTAGGAAAATATTGAGGATTTAAATTGAAATCCTTGATGTTTTACTGCACGCATACACTTTCAATTTTGTTAGGGAGGTTGAAGCATTGCCACAAAACAACAAACGATGGTGCATGAGGGTAAAATTTTCATTACGTATATACAAGGAAAAAACTTTTTTTCTTTCATTGTGTGCGAGACAAGCAAACATTCATGAAAACATAATTTACAGAGGAAAAAAAATTATCGTCGCAGTTGAATTTTTTTGTTCTCAAAGGTTTAACGGAGAAAGAAAATTTTTCGTAATTTTTAATTGAGAACTTTTCATGATTTTATTAAGAAAATTTTACCAAAAGTGATTTAAATTGAACTTTAGTGCTTTAAATACATTTTAAAATTATTGAAATATATTTGGAAATTGTTGAAATACATTCGAGAATGAAAAATCAATAAAAATGTGGACATAAATTAAATTGTGGATAAAGTTATTATAAGAAGACACCACACTTATACAGACACTCCAAAAAAAGTAGTTTATTCATTTTCATTAGAGCTTTTAAAAGATCTAGAAAAACACACGAAAAAAAAACAATGAGCAATTTTCAGTTTTATGAATCTCGAATTTTCTCGGGAATTTTGCATTTGCTTGCACTTGGTCAATTTTTTTATGCGATGCATTACCTTTGGAATTTAAACATACCAGATGTGAAAGGAATGCCTAAAATGCTTCGGGGATATGGAGGACTATCTCGTTTCTTAACAAATTGGAATTTGGCAAGTATTTTGACCTATATATTGTCTTACAGTATGTATGTACATTTTCCATCTAGACTTCATCAATTATTTAATTATCGAAGTTTCATTGAATGGGAAAAATGACATTCATTGCGTAGTAAAACTTTGAATGTTCAGTTATGAATTATTTAAACAAAAACTGCTTCTATAATGAAACAATATATCACGTTAATAACACATTGCACATCTCTAATTCAATTGAGTATGAAAATCAAAAACAGTTCTTATATTAAATTATTGATTTGTAAATGATATAATAGCGTAATCTATAAATAAAGTAATATACGTGGTCGTTATTCAATTGTATTGTATAAAGAGAACAAAAATAGACCTTTTTCCTATTGAGTAATTTTTTAAAAAATCGCTTTTGGATTAAAAAAATCCAGGTGGATACAATTGGTTGAAAGGAATACTTTTTATTGTTGAAAGAAAATTCATTTATAAATCATTAAAACATGATTGAGATACTTGTTGCGTGAAGTCAAAAATAATTTTCAAAAATGAGTAGCACAGATTATAAGATGTGGCATTGCAACAAAACTTTTTGTTATGCAACAATTATAAAAGATAAAATGTTGCTCAGTGATTTCAAAAGTCTGACGGTTTTTACGAAGGAAAAAAATAATTTCGAAGGGATTTCGAAAGATTAGGGAATTTTCGAAAATATTGTGAAAGATTTCAGAATTTTGAAGGGACTTTCAGATTTCGAGCAAAAATGTAAACAAAAACATAACTGACATTTTTCAAAAAAATATCAGTGTTTTCTTCCTAGTTGAAAATTAAAAATTTTTTCTCATCTTTTTCAATTCATCTTAAAATTCAGTGAACAATAAAACATTATTGAGTTATTCAAATCAAAGCATTGAACATTAAATCGTTTGAGCTGCTAAAACAAAATAGAAAGTCTGAAGTTTTTATATTTTCAAAATGAATAATAGTAGTAAAAAATCAGCTGAATCATGGAAAAGAGGTGTTTTTCTTGCTTTAGTTAAGTTATTTCACTTTATTGCGGTTGTGCAGTTTGTATATTCTGTATATTATGATTATGCACATGTCCACGTGCCATCTACAACATTGAAGCACAAAAATCGATCAAAATTTGGTGGAAAATTTCGTTATCTTACTTTTTTGGACGCTGTGAGTATTATTTGATTCAAAAAGTGCAGTATTTAAAGTCCTTATCAATTGTTATCTGTTTGGCAAGTTGAATTCAAAACAACCAAGTGTGACTTAATCGTAAAATGGAAAAGAAAAAGAAAAATTCATTTTTATCAAGTACTTGATTATAAAACATTCAACATTAAAACAAAAACATTTAATAAGAAGAAGAAATTTAAAATATCAGTAAAAATAAGTTGTCAATGGAAGTGATGATGCTCTATGAAATATTAATTTTCTTATTCAATTCACAATATTTAAAAAGTTGCATGTGACTTCATTCATACAAGTATAATAATATTATGCAATGTTCTATGTTTTGATGCTTTCTTGATGTTGATCAGCAAACTTGATACGCAATTAATTTGAACACACTCAAAAAAAAGCTACCTTAGTCTTAGCTAGTCGATAGAATAGATTTGTCACGACAATTTTTGTGCAATATTTGAAATGACAGCAATAAGTAAAAGATTTAAAATTACCAAAACACGTTCAAATTTGATGAAGTTTTATCACTTGATTACAATTATACAATATGTGCTCTCAATTTATTATCACCTTGAATTTGTGCACATTCCACCACAGCTTCTTTACAAATTCAATTATAATGATAAGGATTTTTATTTTGGTGGAAAATTTAAATATCTCACCTTCTTAAATGTGGTAAAATCAAGTTTTATTATCAATGATAATTACAATCATAGAGTGAACCATTTTTTTGTTAAATTAACCTTTGATTTCTTTGGTACATGAGCACATATGAAGCTCAAAATTAATCAATGAAAGTTAAAACATCAAAAAAAAACACTCCCAAAACATTGAAATATTTATTGTTATGCTTTATGTTTACAGATAATTCAAGCAGTATACTTTATTATCGCATTGATCAATGATTTTGTCGGCACGAATGAAGTTTTGCTATCAAAGGCACCAAAAATAAGAAGATTGAAGGACTATTTTTTCGCAGCATTTGCCTTTCCAGTTGCATTTAATGTCGGTGTGACATTCTGGGGATTGTATGCTATCAATCGTGAACTCGTGTTTCCCAAAGCCATCGATGCATTTTTTCCAAAGTATATATAATAAATACTAATTATATATTATAGCAGTAGAATTAATCGTCTCAATTTTCCAGTTGGCTGAATCACATTATGCACACGAACATCATGATTTTCATTGTTCTTGAACTTTTTACTTCATTCCGCACGTATCCTAGTCGAAAATCAGGAATGGCTGGTCTCTCAATCTTTATGGCTGCTTATTTAGGATGGCTTCATGTAATCAAATATAAAGCAAATATTTGGGTTTATCCGATATTAGGTGAGTTCATTTTGTGCGCAAATTTTAAAATTATTACAAACATTTTACTTTTTTAGATGTTCTTAATTTGCCACAGAGACTTGCATTTTTTGCAATGTCACTTGTATTTTCAATTGGTCTCTATCTTTTTGGTGAATTCTTTAATGAACAAATTTGGGTGAAAGAAATTAAACAAGCATCGAAAGTGTCATCGAAAAAAGTAAATTAAGCATCATCACTGCATACTTTATTTTTAGTTTATGCTCCATTTTAAATTGACATAAATGATAGCAGAAGTAAATGTTTTAGAAAGAGAAAAAGAAATTCATGTATGAAAATAAATTGTGAGATCACTTTTATATGTAGGTGGCTAAACGCATATTAACTTTAAATATTGATATTATAACAAGAAAATTTAACTTTTTCAAGTGATTGTATGTGACAAGGGTGTGACTTTCATAATGTCATAACTCTTATCAAATATTTATGTAATACAATCATTTAGCAGCTTTTATTCTCCTCGGTGCATTAATGTGTTTATTAGACAAATCTATAATTTTTAACTGTTAATGTAAGTAGCTGCAAAACGTGTCCATTTAAATTTGAAATAAATGATAATTTTTTTGTTATTTATATGTTCAGTATTTATAAAATATATTTCGAAAAAAATAGTTGTAATTGTATGATGCACCAAAAAAAATTGAAAACTACAATCGATCATTTTAAGATTAACTTTTTTCCATCATTAGAAAATCACTAAAATGTGGTGTCAAAAAATTTGATATAAAAAATTTCAGCTTTTTTCATCTATGATACTTATTGATAAAATTGTAACTTTAAGCCGATTCTCAAATAAACATTAAAGTTTACATCACAAACATTAAATAAGTCGTTTATCTTATCAAAAATTTTGAAAACATTCATGCCGCAGTGGTAAACAAAACGTCAAACAATTAAATAAAACATTGAAATTAAACATTGTGGTCTAATGCTGCATCAACATTAAATGATGATAAAATGAAATGAATAGAAAAGAAGCAGTCACATACGAGCATTTAACGGGATTGGCAGGTAAAGAAAGAGAGAGAAAACAACAAAAAATCATCGACTTTGACCCCTTTAAAATATTAAACTGTAGTTAAATTTTAGAGTGACATATCTACAACATGGCATTTTCAACATTGTTTCACATAATTGCTGTAATTAATTTTGTGTATGGATGGTATTATGATAGAGCTTACATGACTGAACCCGACAACAAATTTCGCGGTTTTGAATTTGGAGGACGAATGAGTGAGATTGTTTGAAAATTATCTTTTAGATTTATATCGATAAATTATTCTGTTCTAATTTTAGTATATCTTACAATTTGGAATTTGGTAAGTACCATTTTTAACCTTATTACCTCAATCATTAATCTTAATCGATTCATACACATTAACACATTCTCACTCTCTCACAAACATATTTTTGATTATTTTATTTTACAACTCAACTCATCCGTTATTGTAGACATTCTTGTGCGTCTATTTTATAATTTCTCTCTTGAATGATTTGATTGGAACTAATGAAGCGGTACCAAAGAATAGTCCTTTTATTAGAAAAATTAGGGACTATTTATTCGCAATTGCAGCATTTCCTTTCTCATTCAATGTTGGGTTAATGTTTTGGGTTCTCATGTTTGTTGATAGGTAAAGAAATTTTTATTTAAATTATTTAACATGAATAAAATGTTTTTAAATTTTTTAGAGAGCTTGTGATGCCTAAAGAAGTTGATGAGTGAGTTTTAAAAATTTTAATGTGGACGTTTGAATTTTTAAAATATCTAAAAAATTTTAACAGATTTTTCCCGTTATGGTTGAATCATTTAGTGCATACATCAATTATGGTTTTTGTTACAATCGAAATGTTTGCCTTACCCAGAAAATATCCTAGTCGTAAATCTGCAATGACTGGTATCATAATTATTATGGCAATCTATTTGGGCTGGATTTTCTGTATCAAAGCAAATACAAATCGTTGGGTTTATCCCATTTTGGGTATGATTATAATTTAATTTTTCTTTTGATTGTGTCTTACTAAAATGAGAGTTTATTAATTTTTAGCTGTTCTTAATTGGCCTCAAAGAATTGCATTCTTTGCATTCACATTATCTGTCCCGCTTGTACTTTATTTTGTTGGTGAATACTTTAACAATTTAGTATGGAAATCAGCTGTTGAAGAAAAAACACCATCAAAGAAGAAGAAACAGAAGCAAAAATAAGAAACAAATGCAATTGATTCAATCTATAGACATTCAACAAACACGTTGTTTCTTGTTGACTCTTTTTTACAAATAAATTCAAACAATTTGAATAAAGAGATGACTGTTGTGTGTTTTTTTTGTGTTTAAAGACCAATGCAAAGATTCTATTTAAAAATTATTATTTGTTACATTAAGGAGATTTTTATTAAAACTAATTTTAAATCAGTCAAATTTGAAAAATTTAAATGCAAAAAAATTTGAGTATTTTGTTATCAATACAAAATATTTCATGTTTGTCATCACTCAAGTTAGTTTATTTAAGGCACACGCTCATTAATCTAAAAGTTCCTGCTTAAATACTATTTCGAAGGCAATAAGAGTAATTTAAGTTTTTCTGATTCTGTCAATGAGATTTCATTTGTGTCACGTTTTTTCGTTGTGTGGTTAATGGAAGTCTTTTTAGGAAGTAATTTGAAATTCTCTGTTGGGTCATCTTCATCATCATCAATGATGTCTTCATCATGCTGATTATTTTCACGATCTTGTTTCATTAAATTTTCTGCAAACTCCATTGATGAGATTGTGTGCACTTCTCCCATTTCGGTTTGTATACCTATGTCACTTCTACCTGAGCAAGAGCCTTGTAAAGTGTCATTTATCGGCATCATTTCGATTGCCATAAATGTTTCCTCTTGAGATTTCCTTAAAATATCTTTGGATTTTCTTTCTTTTTCCATTTTTTTCTCTAGTTTCATTTTTCCTGAACCATTTGTAATAGACAGTGGATTGGCATTTCTTGTTATCGATCGAGATGATTTTCTTCCTTTTCTTGTTCTTGAACTACATGATGCTTTTAATGCTTTCTTACTATTTATACTTCTATTACTTGCTTTAATTGCTCTCGACATGTTTTCTTTGCCACTCACATCTGAATATTCATTCATTGATTTTCGCATTACTTGAATCTCTTCTGAATCTCCATCTAAATTATCACTATTTAACTTATTTTCTATAATTTGATGTTCACTCATTCCTATTTGCTTGAGAATGGCATCAATTTTTGAATCTTGTTGAATGAATGAACCAACCGAAGATTTATCATCTTCTGAAGTTGTTAAATATGGCAAAAGAAATCGATTTTTGGCGACAAGTTCATTGATTTGTTCACGACTTAAATCGGCAATTCCAGAACGTCGTCGATGCGATACAGGAACAAGCATACCAGCATTTGCTTCAGCTGTTGATGTCGAATGAGCTCCTTTCTGAGCTATAGCAAGAATTTGTGATTCCATTGATGTACTGCTTTCCTTTCTACTATATCTTCTTGATGTAAAGTCTCTTCGTTGATGTCGAGATGAACGTGATTTCGACTTTGAACCACGCGATCTGCTTGCGACCTTTGTCTTCATCTCGGCAATTTTGACAGAAACTTGCGAGTCATTTGAATTTCTTCTTGATTCTACTGATACATGACGATAGCTAAAGCTTATTTCAGAATCGACTGAATTTTTTCTATGACCATGTGAAGATCTAGATGATGATGGGCATCCTGTTAAAGCACATCGTCTATTGACAATTCTTGGTAGATTATTTGCCCATGTTGTACTAAAATCATGAGAACCAACTGTTGAATTCATATCACTCATTCCAATTTTCAATCCAACTGGATCAGTGTGTGAATTATGAAAGCTTATCGATAATCTACCTCGATTCTGAAAATCTTTTCTTTTAGCAAATGCTTGAGCAATTACTTTATGTTTTTGAAGTTTTAATGGTTCTTCTACTTTTTTGCCAAACTTACGACGAAAGTAGCGAGACCAAATTTCAAGTGATGATGGAGTAAAGACAAATGATGCCATGACCATTCCAGATGCAAACAGAGCGAGAAGATGAAGTTGAAGAATTGATATTGAAGGTCTATCCACAATTTTACATGATGATGAATCATCTGAGTAAATTGATGTAATTTTACAACTAAAAGTAATTTAAAAGTATATTTTTAAAAAATGTTTCACTAAAGAACTTTAAAAATTTCTTACATTATTGAGTCTCTTAAGCTTGTTGCCCATTTTGTTGAATTTTTAAACTCATAGATATGGCACAAAATTGTGATAATAATGAAGACAAATACGAGAGTTGAGCATGCACACATTCTAACGATCGATTGTCGAATTTTCTTGTTTGCTTTTGTCGATATAATTTGCTTGCTTGAAATTTTCAAATTTACTAAAATCACAATTCCTCTCACAAGAAAATATCCGCCTATTAAAAGGCTGCATAATACTGGTCCAAGAACAAAACCACCTCGTATTGGATGATTGACATATCCAACAAAGCAAATTCCTACTGTGCTATTTGCATCAACTTCAGAAATTGCTAAAACTGTTATTGTTAATACAAGAGGAATGCTCCATGATATGACATGAAAGTAGGACGCTTTTTTGTCAATTCTTTCTTGAATTTTTCCAATTGCTTTGAAACTCATATACCAAGCATAAGTGAAAATCACAAACCAACACATTGCAGCCATTAGAAAGTAATAAACAAGAATGAAAACAATGATGCATGATAAATTTTCACCACCACTTGGTTCTCCTTGTTTTAGTGTGTTATCAAATCGACATGCAATATCCTGTCGAGCACCAGGAATAAATTGAGCAAGCCAACCAATGCATGATATCATGTAGCAGAGATTGACATAAAAGATAATTAATCCTGGATATTTATTACCATTATGCCAATCAACTGTGAATGTAAAAATTGCAAAAAGATGAAGTACTAGTGATACACTTGCACACCATCCAATTTGCTTTCTTATTTGTCGATGTTCATCATCAGTGTAGAGTGGATCTTTACATTCTAATCCACATCCCTCAATATCTTTATAACTGTTTGTTGGATCCATTGTTGGCACAAGAGGATGCAAACATTGACCAGTTAAATTGAATTTCATCTCACGAACATCATTGTGACATTTTGTTGGAAAATTTGATTCATTACATTTAAGAAAATCAGGAAAATAAGAGGTATTGTAGAGAATTTTACAAGGCTCCATTGTAATTTTACACATTTCAAGTGAGGGTAAATAAATCATATCTTTGTCAATAATTTTCTCACATTTTGGGAATAAAACAGCACAAAGAAGTGGTTGAATAACTGCCCAGCATTTAGGTACATGTTTAAGCGCTTGATAACTTGTAATTCTTTCAAGTGCCACATCTTGACTAAAGAAATGCGTCAGATCTTGATTTGTACTTTGATAGGGAATATTTTGACCAAAACATTGCTTTATTTCGAGTTTTTCGCATGGATTTATTGCTTCACGAACGCAATAAATGTATCTTCCTTCTTTACCATCCCAAACCCATCGATCATCTTTTGATTTTTTTCCATGCATTCGAAAATTATTAGTGCCATTTATAGACTCAAGTGTTATGCGCATTGTTTCAACATTCTCAGAATTTTGAGATGATTTTGAAACGGATGCATTTGTTGTCGTTGTTGCGAATAATAAAGTTAAAGAAGAAACGAAGAAAAAAATGAAATACCTGAAAATGCCATAAAATGTAAATGATAGTCCCTTGAAAAATTTTTTTTTCAAACTCACCCCATTGTTTCAATTTAGCTTTGCATAAAAGGAAACTAAAAGTTATCCATTAAAATCCTTATTTTCCCTATTAAGCGTGTGAAGCCTTTTCAAGTTGCTGCCATTTGTGATTAAAAATAAAGAAAATTATGCAAATTTAATCTTTGAAAATGATATAAAAATGAAAAGAATTTCAGACACAAACTCAAAAGATATAAACAACTTGTGTGGTCGGCAGACTGACTGAATACTGTGCCAGTGATGTCATGAGAGCATAATATTAGAAGGGGACTTGTGACTAAAACTTGTTGAATGTTGCATGATGTTTAAATTTTTCAAATACGTTTGAATGTGACATTTTTGTTCTGCTTTTGGAAATTAAAATTTTGTATCAAAATTTAATAGCATCGCAAATTTTTAAAAATTTCAATATAAAAACTGAGATAAAAATAATTTTTTAAAATTTAATAAAAATAATTGTTGCGATGCATGGCATTCAAAAAAATTGTTATCAATCCAACCTATGATTGTAAAAAATTATTTTGGGTCAACGTGTAGAAAAAGTGAACTCCAAAATTGAATTACACAACAGAGAGTAAATCAGACGCTTTTTATAACCGCATATATGCATTACTGTATAAATAGAATCCATCAAAATGCTTCACACATTAGTTTGTAAAGTTACATGAAAATGTGGAGATCGAAAATTAATATTTCTTTTGGATTTTTAATTACTTCATTTGTCACATCACAGGATTTTAATTATCCAAAATTACCTTCAGCACGTCAACTATCAATGAATGGTAGCTTAAACAACATGACGTATTCGTATAATAATGAAGATACTCGTGGTAAATAAAAGGAATACAATAGGCTGATTAAAACACGTAAGCTCATTTGGGAAAATATTTAAGGCCCATCAAATTGGAGAATATTTAATGCAACATGTGGAGGTTTTTCTCAAAGTCCCATCAATATTGAAACATCAAATGTTTGGAGAGGAAAAGCGCCTCCATTATTTATGGACTATTTCACAAAGCCTGTAGTTGCCATTACAGTACGTGTGCATTTCATTCTCATGATTGATGAAATTCATTAAATATTTTTTAGCTTACAAATACTGGCCATTCGGTTAATTATAGACTAAAGTTTATAGATTCAGCTCCCAATCGGTTGATTTGGAATGGGATGAACGGAAAAACTTACATTTTCGATTCGTTACACATTCATTGGGGAAATTCTTGGTAAGCTACCTCCATAATTCAGACTGTAATATTTTTTCATTATTTATCATTATCTCCAATCCTTTTGTGTGCTTAATCTTTGCAGTGTTGGTGGAAGCGAACATACAATCAATGGCCATCGATATTTGGCAGAAATTCATTTAGTTCATTTTAATGCGAAATATAAGTATTTAGAAGCAGCAGCATTACAACAAGACGGTTTAGCTGTTATTGGTATTTTTCTTGAGACCGCAGATGAAGCAAATAATGACGGAAGTAACAACAATAAATTTGTTAAATTTCTCAATAATGTTAGACAACCGGGACAGACTTATCTCATTACGGACACTAATGGAATATTCACTGTGCAAGAACTTATCAAATATGAAATCAGAGAATATTATAGCTATAAAGGTGACAATTTGTTATTTATATTGACGGAAGTTTATTGAAAATTAATAATTAATAACTTTATCAACAGGTTCTTTAACTACACCACCTTGTTCTGAAGTAAATATAATTAAATTATTACTATTTTTAATTGATATTCAATTTAAAATTTATTTTTAGTCTGTAAGATGGATTGTTGCAAAAAGACCTGTAAGAATTTATCCTTCAGAGTGGAATTTGTTGAATCAAGTTATCTCATTTGATGGAAGATCCATGACTGGGAATAATCGTCCTGTTCAACAAATAAATGGCCGTAATGTCTACGAATACAATTATGTTGGAAATTATAGACATAAATTTGATAGAATTTTATGGAATATACCATAAAAATCATTTTTTCATGCATTTAAATAAATTGTTGTCAATGTTGTCGAAATTTAATTTTTTTTCTCATTCAAGTTTAAATCAATTTGCGATATAAATCAAATATAATTGAGCGCGACGGCTAGTGCGGGAGCGAGAAAATTGCTATTTTTCCCACAGAAAGCATCACACGAATCGCTTGGTCAGTCGAGTTGATAGCTGAACACTCATTAATACACTTTTTATTGAGAGTTTTTCATTTTCATCATTTTATAGACACATTTTTTGTTTTATTTGTTTAGTACTCAAAAAGGGTCGCATTTTGGAATAACAAACTTTATCTGGCTTTTAATTAAATGGCTAAAAAATGTTGAAAAAAAAAAGATTGTTTCTCTCAATAAAAATATAGACAGGAAAAGTCTTAACAAGATGATGACAAAAAAGCGAGAGCCAAAATTCGACATTAAAAGCATAAAGCAATGAATTAAAGTGAAAAAGACAGCAAACGAGTCCATCATAAAAGTTGATGGCGTAGAAAAGCTGAAAATAAAAATCACCATTCTTTGCGTAATAAAAAAGTCGAGTCAGAAGAGATATAAAAACATGATTTTAATCATCGGAATTTTTACGACAGAAAATTTTTATTGAGCAAATTAATTCGTCATCAACATGCAACAAACATAAATTCTTTAAGAAATATAGAACAAAATTATCATTATTATCATTCGTTTTTCTTAACAAGTATAAGTACTAAAAAGATCAACAGAAATAAGGAAGAAAAATTTTCCCATCATTTTTCGACTACAAAGAAAATTCTTGACATTCATATTGTTGTGAACTGAAATGAAGCATTTTTATAAAATATTTTAAAAATTATTTCTATGAAATATCGCTAAATATCGCATTTATGACTTTTTTGCAATCATTTTCAATCCACAACAAATTAAATATTTATTTGATATGTCATATCTACCACCATCATCAACGATTTCGATCATTTTAATAAATTTTACTAAATGAAATTAGTCAATTTATTTATTTTCATTAGTTTAGTAAAACAAGATTGAAATGTTTGTAAACAAGAGAGAGAGAGAGTTTGAATTTCAAATTAAGTACAATGTTTACATGTTAAAACCTTTCGTCATCAATTTTACTATTGTGTTGGTCCACAAAATTTAAATTTGCATGCTTCATGTATGTGTGTATATTGGCTGTGTCTGTTTGAATTAGTATTATTATTTTAATGTCATCACATGCCGCCAATTCCTTTTACACACACACACAATGGAGTAATTAATTTTACTTAATTATATTTAGTAGAAATTTCTTTTCTCTTTCTTCTCTTACTCGATCTAACTTTTGCTCTTTTGTTCATATAACAACATTATGTTTATAATATAAGAATTACAATTTTAATCAAATAATCACATTTTGTTCTTTATTTATAGCTCATAAATAAGAATTGAATAAAATTTAAAATCTCTTAAAAATCATTAAAAAATAAATTTCCCATGATTGATATTCATTGTGAGAAATAAATTTAAAGTGAACGGAAAATTTCAGTGGTTTATGATATTTGAACTCTGACACTCATTTCATACATGAAAGGTACAACTTTTTTTTCTTGTTTTTATCCACAATTTAGCATAAATTAACCCATTTTGTATATGCATGGATATGTAAAATTTCTATAAAGTTTTTCTCTATTAGGCAAATATCAAAAAAGGAAGGGGTGACAGAAAGTTTTTGTTGGGTAAAAATTTATTATTACAAACAACTTATATGAGGAGCACTTTTTCAGAATCTATCTATCTCGATGTAAAAAATAAAAGAGATCGGAACTAGAGAGAGGTTAAAGTTTTTTTTGGGTGAACTTTTTTTTATGCTTCGAGACATGAATAAAGTATCATAATAGTTGTTGCTCATACTCTTTTGTCGTAAATGAATTAAGAGAGGTACTATGCTATTCTGCTTATAAAACCCTTTCAAAAGCGTGCACGATGATGATAATATTATTATTTAAAATTCTCTAAACAGAGGGAAAAACGAGGAAGGAAATTAAACTTCATAATAATCATAATCATAATAAATGAATAATGTTTTGATGTCTTTATAATTTCTTTACTTATAAAATGCTTTTTATTATAGCTCGTGTTAATTTATTTCATATATATCAACTTAATGCTTGTTTCTCTCGGGGCCAAAAAAGTCAGTTCTTCTTTCATTCATGACAAACTTTTTCTTGCCTTTCCCGAGTAACCAAAAAACCGTTACGCTTTCCGTTTATATGCTTATTGCATGCCACGGAAAGTAAACGGAAAGTCTTAACGTATTTTTGGTTACTCGGGTTTCATACAAAAAAAGTTTTCATTCTGCCTGGCCCTTTTTTTCTCCATTACTGACTGCTGTCATTTATGTTTATCATCAAAAACATAACTAGAAGAATCAGATAGAATGAGAGAAAAAGTTGTGATTTTATAAAATATGTCATAAATTAAATTTCTATAGGAAAAACTTCATTTTATTTTCTAAGAATTAAGATTAAAATTCAAATTTTGTCATTGAGAAAAAAAAAAAATTAAATTTCATCAATCATATCCTAAAATATGATCTAGCATCAATATATTAAAGTCATAAAGTTATTATTTTCTTCTCTCTTCAAGACAAGCTAGCTTATGCTGGCAAATAGAAGAAGAAAAAGAAGAAAGAAGAAAAATTGCGAAGCAAAATACCTTGATGTTGAGATGTGATGTGAAACTTTATCTATCCATAAGCTACTTTCTATCTTACTCTTGTTCAGTTTATTTATCCACCATAATCATGAAAATGTGGTTTGAGAATAGAAAAAAGATTAGAAAGAAAACGAGAATATAATTTTTTTCCATGAATTATTATCCTCACTTCGTGCATTTATTTCTCCTGTGTTCTGCGTTATGTTTGCCAAAAAAAAATATTTTGACATCGAAAAATAAAATAAAATCATCATATAGTTCATGACCTCATAAAATGGTGAAATTATTATCATGACTAGAGCTACACTATCATTTATATTAAATGGTGAATGTTTGTATGATTTATTTTATATTATAAAAGCCATTCCCGAACCAACATTTTGTAATTTTACATAGTATAGTAAATTTCTTCGTTATGTTCCCTTGGTGAGCATTAAATCGAGCTTCAGTAGACATTTGTCATTGCTCAAGTTGAGCTCAAGGAGCTAGAAAAGCAATTTAGTGAAAATAGTTATGCCTTCCAGTGTTGATTCATTAGTCTCTCTATAAAGTCGAGCGATGACAAACAAACAAATGTTTGGAAGTAATTTGAAAAATGTGTTTGGGACAACTTTTTTCTTAACTCTCCATATACATATCTCATTATATTGTTCCTATAATAACATTTTTTAAAAAATTCTTTTCGAACCTTTTCTATCCTTTTCCGTTTGGCTTGTTTTCATTTCATATATTTTCCTATCATTCATAATAATATGGTAATGCGTGTTCACATACATATATAATATGAAGTGACGAAAGGACATTGAATAAAAACCTTAGCATGTGTACATTTGATTCTCAAACATTTTCTTTTTATTATAAGAAAAAGCCCAACAATCCTCATGGACATAGCTTTTATGCTTTTATTTTTATTGTATTAAAATTGAAATATCATGTTTATAATAATAGAACAGAGTAAAAATTTTGTCCTTCATTCACTCAAAACGCTGCTCATCATCTCATCTTTGAGTTAAACCCCAAAAAAATCCATAACTTTCTTATGAACTTTTTCGTCCTTATCATATCTCACTCATATTTTTTTGCCCTCAAGTCATCACCCTAGCTGTAGCTTTTCCCTTTTGAGAACAGATATGAGAAATAAAAGAAAAATGAAATGAATGAATTTATGGTTAAGAGAAAGAAGTGAGGCATTATTAAAAGTTTTCTATAGCCGTTGACTTTGTATGTGTGTGAGAAATCTTTTTTTGTCTTCCATTTGCTTTGCTGATGGCGACGAATAAGAGATGATTTTTGCTTATAACTTAAATGTTTGATCATAATAAAAAAATGTTTTTATGTACCCTGAGCTTGAAGATGGATGAATGAAAGGGATACGATTGCCAGTGAATAAAAAATCAAGTGTCGCTTTTTATGCCAGTTCTCAACTTTCTTTTTTATTATTTTTATTGTCACATCTTCGTTTATAACTTTTGACTGGGAGTGAGTTATTCATGCTGTGATTTGTGTAACTTGCATTGAATGATGGATTAAAATAAAGGACAATTGATAAAATTGATAGAAAAATCCCTCGCAATTTAGATTTTATTTACGCTTTACTGATAAATCCAATGATACGAAAAAGATTGGGTTGATTACAATAAGTGGTTGCATGCCTAATCTTTTTTGTTCTTCTATCATGATGAAGAGATTCAATGAGTTTGAGACGCACGCAAAAAATGTTAGTAAAGAGTTTACGAGAACAATAACTTAATTTTTAAACAAAGCATCTTTTTTAAGGTCATGTAGCAGAAAATTTTTCCTTTTTTTAACGAATTACACTGCTTAAAGGTTTACATGGTAAAAGTTTTCTTTCATTATTCTATTCTTAACATGTTGCAAAACATGTTGTGCTCATTTTTTAAACAGAATTTTACATTTTTTCATGATAAAAATTTAAAGAAAAATTTTTTGCAACAAAAACGAATTTTAAAGGTTTAAAAATATTTTAAATTCTTTAAAGATCGTTAAAAGATGAAATTCTTTAAATAATAAACAATCTTTAACATCTTCCATAAAACAATAACAATAAAAGTAATGAGCAACGCATTTTTAACTCAATAATGCTGTCTTTATCATTTTTCACAACTCTCGTAAGATATAATAATTTTTATGGAGTTTCTTCTCTTCTTGACTGTAAATATCTTCGTTGTTATCTTTCAAACATAGGGTGAGTGAACAAGAGCAAAAGAAATGTGATGAAGAAAGAGAATAGAGACAAGAAATCTCTTCTTTTCTATTCGTCGATAATAGCAATTGTAATAAAATTTTATTATTATCTAAAAAATGTACTTTTTTGCCTAGTTATACACATTGATGTTTGTTGTTGGAGTTTACCATTGTCATCATCATCATACCATACCGCTTCCGCTATCCAGCACACATATACACACATTTTTTTTTGCGATAGTGATAGAGCGAACATAAAAATTCTTATCGTCTAATCTTTCGATATGCTTTTCATGCTCATTCGCTGATGCCTTTATTTATGTGTCTTATGAAAATTTTTCAACCGTTTGGTGTTGATTCGTTCTCTATCGTGGGAGAAAAGTGATGACTTTTTACAAACTATTATTGCTGCAATTAAACAACTCGTCCGATGTTTGAAGTGGCAATCGAAAGTTTGGTATATCTTCGAAAGGCTTTTCATTATTCAGTCGTTTTATATCTCTTATTCGCTCGACCTGTTCATAAAAGAAGAAGAGAAAAGTGATAAAATATTTAAATGAAACATATGGATATGAATGTGCTACTAAGTATACAAAAAGCTCATGTTTATATTCTGACCAATTCCAATTAAAGTTCTCTTTCACTTTTACTTGCCAAAAAATATAGAAAGAGAATGAAAAAGTAAAGTGAAAAAGTTTTATGATCATTAGAATTGGAAAATAAAAACCATGAGGGTGAATAAGAGAGAAAATATAAACTTTTTTATGTTTAGCCATCGAGAGAGCTAAAAAAGGACACTTTTCATTTTTATATACATGTGTGTTTGTACATATATAAAAAAAAGTTTTATTTTGCGACAAATACAAACAAGAAATAATAGAACTTTTTCTATTTTAGATTTATTTCTTTATTTAAATAAAGAAAAAATTTTATTTCCAACGGAACTATTTGAAAAAAATCTGTAAATTGAAAGTGTACAGAATACTTTAATTGAAATTAAATTTTAAACCTTGTGGGTTCATTCGACCGTTGCGAGAACTTTTTGAAAAAAAGTTCCCGGGGTGTAAAATTGTTTTCTTATAAAATGGTTTGAATTATAAAAAAATTGTTGACAAAAAATATAAATATCAACATATAGCTGATAATTAATAACCCTTGATGAAAAAAGTAATTTTATTCAACTAAAATCAACGTTATTTTACAGTATTTCACTTCAAAACTTTAATTATTTTGAAAATTCTGCAAATATTTTTTCGCAAATTTATTTCGAAAGATTCGAAAATTCAGAAAAATTTCGAAAAGGGGTGTAAAAACTACGTTTGAATTAAAATTTTCAACCGTTAATAATCTCGAGATGAACCACCAGGATTTTAAAAATTTTACAATGATTTTCTAACATAAGGGTTAAAAAATTTAATAAATACAAAAAATATTCTATTATTTCTTATATATCGTACAAAACTCAAACTCTTCACTACGTTTCATTTCAGTTTGAGAGAAGAGCAAGCGAGTGAAAAGGAAGCCATTGTAACGAAGGGGTTTCAGTTTTCACAGAAGCATTCACTCGTATAATGACCACAAAATGGGTCCAATTTTCGACACCACACAATAAACACACTCTCACAGTATGTCGTACTGTATTAAAAATTCGAGATTCAAATGAAAATGTTGTTGCTATTTGTAGACAGTAAGAAGGTGCAGTAGCTTTATAAGTATGCAAATGACCTACCTCACTCATAACACGAAGTAAGTTAGCGCCAGCTAATTTTGTTAATTCTTCTACTGTCCAACCATGACCCATAAGTTCAGCAAAAAGATATGGATAAGCAGATACATCTTCGATGCCCTTCGGTGTGCTGTAATTAATTTATTAATCTTATTAAATGTATATTCGTGCTTTCATTGCAATTTGTGTGTCGCTAGCTTGAATTTAACTTGATAAACGATTCTCTATGGTCATGTGCTTATGAGAGAATTACGACATAGCACAAAAGGAAAATGAGCGGACACACATGTAGAGAAAAAATCACGTTCATAAAAATTTCTTCCTATTTCTTTTTTTTTCGGTCTTGTTTCTACAGCAAGCAATTAGGTAATTTATGCATGCGTTCAGAAGAATAAAGAGAGATGGAAATTAAGTGTTCATGTCAAGGACATTGAATTTTTCTTTAACAAGTTCTTCAAATAAAAAATTCTTCTATCAAATAATTGTAAAAAAAAATGTTTCAACTCTGACTTTATCGTTTAATTAATTACTAAGAATATTCCATCAATGGACGAAATTAATGACATTAATAAAAATGTGTATGAATTTATGGCAATTAATAGGTATGAATAAAAATGCGACAGAAATTATGTTCAGATTAAATACTCACTAATTGATACCATCGAATCCTGAACCAAGACCAATACAATCAATTCCGGCAATGTTTTTAATGTGATTAATGTGAGCTATAAATAAAAAACAGAAAAGTAAAAAAATTTAAACGTTTTTATTCCCGAATGTTAAAAAAATTATTTGAAATGGTTGTGAGTGGGGAAGGAAAGCATTAATTCGCTGAGTTGCACAAAATTGCGGTTCAACATTTTCACTAGAGGCTACAATAAAGAGTGAGTGGAAAATCCATTAAAAATTCTTTTTTATTTTCATTTTTCACTGTGAATACACAGAAAATAAATATATAAAAAAATATAAAGTTTTTTCATGATCCATAAACTCTCTCTTTCTCACTGGCTCTGGCTAACATCATCACTACCACCTCCAAATAAGAACAACAAAATAATTTTCAAAATCACATTATTCTCTCGCACACAGAATCTCTCCTCACTTTATCCCACGAACCAACCAACTTAATATGTTCAGTTGAAAAATTTATTGAATCATAAATTAACACAGGAGCAGAAACGTAGGGGAAAAAATGTTGAACATTTTTATTAATACAGCCGATGTTGCTCGCTCTTTTCTATAATTCACTGCTCGCTGTTGCTAAATGAAAAAAAGATTTTTCGTTTCGGGTCATTATTAAACAATTTTCATGAAATGCAATTTTTGGTTTGTACAACTGCATTTGGTCGAGTAAAATATTGATGTCCTCTTTATGATTATTATCTGATATTATATTGAGTATGATTTACGTGAAATTGAATTATTGCTTAAATAGAAAAGAGCATTTTATACTTATCATTATGATAATTTTATTACTTAAACTTGCTGAAAGTTAAATAGCATTTCTTAATGACATTCTGAAAATTTTCTGCTTTTCAAGATGAAGAAAAAGTTTCTTTTAATAAATTGAAAAGTAGTGCAAAGAATTACGCTATATCTATAAAAACTTTATGTATACTTATACAATTGAAATTGAAAACTCTACTTGAAACTTAAATAAGTAAATTCAACAGTTTATGCATTTAATAAACATTTTTGAGCTAAACAAGAAATTTAATTAAGTAATTGATGATATTTCAATATGAGACATGCAATCGTAAACTGAAAATGTTGTTTTTAGCTCAATATTGAAACGTGATAGATGGAAAATTCCTGTCAAAATACATATAATGATGATGAGCATAAAGTCAAGCTAGAGTAAATTAATTTATGTTATTAGTTAAACAAGAATTTTCCATTATAATGTAGTTACATCCCCAAATTATTTGGCTTGTAGATGATGTTATTAATTTACTGATTTCCATGGTGCAATGAAATAGACCCAAAAACATCACAAACATGTTAGTTTATTAGCCCTAATGAGTTGACACAACACTTCAATAGCTTAACAAACTTCTACATTCACCTGAAAATTTCATTCATTAACAACAGCATCACATGAGATAAAATCCGATAAAATCAATTAGGAAAAAATTTCATAACTTTTTGATCGAGGTTTCGCAATCAGATTTTGTAAACTGAGTTTTGAACTTTTTCTCCATAGTAATATGAAGCTTTATAAATCAATTAGAAAAGTTTAGTCAGTTTTACGAAAAAGAGAGAAAGAAAGCAGCAACAGTAAGTTGGATGTAACAAAATTTTTAATCGTGATAAGCACGTAATGTCTGTATTAAAACTCTTTTTTACTTCAATAAACTTCTTATTTGTGAATAGAAAACTTTTTCATTCATTTAATTTAAAAGTTCTTTAAATGAAATTTGTACAATATCTGCAAAAAGTGGCATATTCAACCATTTTAAAATGAACTTGGAAAGTTTCCCAATGAATAATTTTCCACACACAGATATCAATGTTGATATCAACCGCGAGACTCATGAAAGCTTAAAATAATTGGTTTTGCTAAAAAATGCAACAGCAGCAATACATAGAGCAGCCTCTCTTCAATATATAAGTGTTGAACAAGCAATTCCAATAAATTAATTAAAATTAATGAAACATATTTTATGTGCTTCCCATTTGCTCTCTCTTGATTCCAACATAAACATATGACAACTGACAGTATAATTGCATAATAAATAATTTACTTACCGACTGCATCGTGAACTGTCGCGTTTTCACTACAACTGAGAAATTTATTGTAAAAGTTGACCATCACGAGACCACGATTTTTTGTCACTAGTTGCAGAATTTCATCTTGTACATTTCGACTCGAATTGCAAAGCTCAAATGCGGACGAGTGTGAAAAAATTAACGGCGCTTCAGCAATTGCAAGCACGTCTTTCATGGTCTTTACTGATGCTTTCGATAAATCCACTATCATTCCGAGACGATTCATTTCACGTACGATGGTCTGAATGTTTTCGTGTGTGAATGAGAAATGACATGAAAAAGATAAGAGAAGTTAAATTGTTAGTATGATAGGATGAAAAGTTTATAACAAGGCTTTGATACTGATTTTTGCATGACAATTATTTTTCGAAAAATTCATTCTGGTAAAAAATTCCAATGCATGAAGTCGCATATTGTTAGAGATTGACGAGATTACATTTTTTGTAAGCTGTGATTTGAACATAAATGAAGTCATGGTTAAATTTTTTTCTCTCCTTATTCTAACTGAACAAGGCAAGAAATTTGTTCTGCAATTTGATACTACATCTATAAGAGTGTCAGAGAGTGAGAAAACAACAAGCAACAGCAGCAAAAAAACAATGATAGGAAAAATGTGCCGATGGGGTTTTGTAAGGAAAAAGTTTTAACGCAAGTAACAAAACGAGCTTGTGACAATTACTATGAAAGGCGTACGAGAAAAAGACAATATAATAAATTATCTCTTTCACGATGTAGCTTGCTCTTTGCTATTTTTTCTCACCGAACTCGCTTGCTTTCTCATTATCTACTACTGAGATTCATTCTGTTAAAAGCACCGATCTTTTGTTGTTATTTTTTCTCCTATATTCTCTACACTTTATTCAAGGCAACAGAATAATCCATGAATGAAAAAAAACACTGCTAGTCTTTATAAAGTACAGACACAAAAAAGAGAGAGAAAACATGGTAAGCCAACAGTTGCTGATAAAAGAAACATAGTAGAAAGATTTTCTTTAAATTCACTCTTGTGTCTAGCAAGCAAGTAAGTGAGTGAACGTGTGAGAATGTTGCAGAAAAAGAAGCATTACGTGAATGAAAATGATAATTGCAAAAGTTTTCTACCCTCACTTTTTTTCTCATCCACTCATATTTATCAAGCCAGTGCAACTACTACTTTTTTATAAAGTGATTTTTGCATGATTTCCATTTTAATGGCTTTCATGTTGCTCTTACTGTTGCGGATGCTACTACTATTGTATAAATGTATACATGCATATATTAACTTCCTTTCTCACTTATTTCTCCCACGAGTGTACAAAGTGCGGAAATTTATTATTGTTTCGTTAAATTGAATTAAAATCATAAATGAAGTAATTGTGATTTCTCCTCGCAGGCTTATGAAAAAGTAAAACGGAAAAATATTTTTCATTTCAAAATGCATTTAAATTTAATTGCTAAAGTTTTTATGTCACTTTTTTATGCTGGTATGAGGAGTTTTACTTTTTCTCTTAATTAAGTAATTTTATTCATTTTTGCAGTTTATTAAATTAGCGAATGTAAAAAGCCAGGGTGGCTCAACAAACAAATTTCCGTTATTTTTAGCTAAAATTTTAATTTAAAAATTTAGTGCTAAAATTTAATTTTAGCAGAAATTGAAAAACCAAAAGCAATCTTCACAACTATAATCAATTTAGAAAGAAACTTTTAATTATATTATTGTGTTCTGTACTCGATTCATTTAATTAGAGCAAAGTTAAGAGTGATTTTTTATAAATTTTTAAATTGTTGTTTTCTACATTTTTCTCTGTTTTGTAACTAAATTTCAACGTTTTTTAAGGATCTTATTTATGCTAAGATTCAAATTTTAGCACAACTAAGGTCTAACGGTTTTGTTGAATCTCCTTGGGTTACAAATTTTTATCGAGGTTTTTATTTTGAAAAAATTTACAATGTTTTAAAAATAAAATAATAAATTTTTAATTCGTTGATGAAAACTTGCATCAAATAATATTAATTAAATATCAGACAATATAAGAAACCTTTCATATAAAATAAATATACTTAATTTCGAGCAGTGGCTCATGTTTCAAATGTATGTAAATAAAATAATAATTATTATAATTGAAATTCAATATGTATAATTAATAACTTATCCATTTAAATAATTAATTATAATATTACATATCATCAAGAGACATTAAACTCATAAAAATTGTAAGATTCTCAAATTAATTGGTTGTAAATTTCGTAACAAGTATTGTTATTAGAAAATATCCTAAAGTAATTGAAAATAATTAAATTAACTTGAATGCAGAACAAGTTTTTATATTCAATTATTGCATTGCTCGATATATTCTGGTAGAAACATTCATAAAAGAATATTATTTAATTTGTAGAATCTTTTAGTCTGATGTTATTAACAAGTCAACATGAAAGCTCTCTGTTTAATTTAATATTTCCTTTGCAACTATCATAAAAATTTGAATTTAATTATTAAGCAGCAAGAGTGAAAATTATAATTTTCTGCATCATCCATGTGTGTCTCATTATAAATTAGTAGTAGCAAGTAGAGAAAGAGAATGAAGCTTCGCACAATGCTACATCAGTAACGCACATATATATAAATGTGTACGTGTACGCTGAAGCGCTTCATTTAATTAGCATCACTTTGTGTTGAATATAAAATTTTTATAAAAAATGCTTTTATCTCCATCCATTTATATCTTTTATATGTTTATATACATGAGCCTTCCTCATATACATGCGTGATATTCTTCATGCAAGGCAAAAGCATTTTGTATACTTCTGTTAAGTGAAATATGCTTTGCTTTTTATGTTTTATACAATTATCGAGAATATGACTCTGAATATGAAATTTTATGCTTTTGCCTTGTACTAGCTGCTTGCTACCTCACGGGAAAGAGAACAAAAAAGATTGTGAAATGGAAAAAAAGTTTTTTTCGTCTCATTTCATGTGTGTTTCCCGTGTGTGTGCTTTCTCTGCGATATGTTATGAACATACATGTATATGAAAAACAAAATTCTCATTCTACCTTTTTCTTTAAATAGGTAAAAAAGTTAAATGAAAAAATTTCCAATTTTTGTGTACGTAATTTATATAGCTTAGAGTTACGCGACTTTTTTCGCAGCATCTTCTATTGTTACCAATTTTTATTCTTCAATTTACTTCTTCTGCTTACCGCTCTTGAAATTTTTTTCGATTTACATCCGCAACCATCACCATATCAAGCAAGCATCACTCATTCATTAAATATATGTACGCGGTATTTCCTTTACTTGCTCGCTTTCGCGTGGTGCCAAACAAGGTGAAACGCTAACAAACGAAGAGAGTAGAATTAAATTAACAAGGCGGGCGTGCAAAATGATAAATACACACATAACTGTGAAAATTTGGTTTCAAATGTAATGGAGTGAGTCGAGCTTTTTAACTTCCTCACGAAGCAATATTTACTTTGTTCACTCAATTGCTGATAGATTTTTATCAAAATTAATGTTAAAATGGAACTTCTGCTTCCACTTCTATAAACATTTCGTCGTCGTCATCGCTAAAAGACATTTTAGACTTGTATACGCAACTTTTTACGCTTCTTTATCTTTTTCAAGCATTTTCTTCCTCTCTTTCTACCTTACTGCTGTCATAATCATTGATGTTGCCGCTTCAACTTTTTTTCTCCTTTTCATTTCTGCTTGCTTAATAAAAACAGACAGAATAGCAGAAAACATCGAAATTCTAGGACTGAGAGCGCAAAAAAGGCTCGTTAAGTGATGGTAAATGATATCATAATAGACGTTAAGAGATCTTTATGAGATGAAAATCACGTGCGTGTATATGTGAGCCATGAACAAACTCTTTTTCCCTTCTTGTCATTTTGTTTGAAAATAATTTTCATAAAGTTTCATTCTTTATTGTTTAAGCTACAAAATTGATTAAATGTTCCCATCTTATTCAAATTATAAGCATCACTTTAGCACAAAAAGAAGAGAAGAGACTGCTTGAGGCAGTCAGCGGAAGGGAATAATAGACAGTCGCTTCTTCACTTGAAAAGAAACGCGCACTTGACTACTTCATTTACAAAAGGGGAGCAACGGAACTCTTTTTGTCTGCGACAAAAAGTAAGAGGCCCGCTATTGTTGTGAAAATTTCTCTCTTTTTTCTCTTTTAATTGTAATTACACGACAAAGTGCTTTTTATCATCGTGATGATGATGATTTTATTTTAATGACAATACATTCATGTTTAAAATTTAAGTAATAAATCAAAATTTTATCATTATACAATCAACTTAATTTTAAATATTTTTAAAAATACAAAAATAATGATTTTTTTTCTTATAAATCTAAAACGGAGTTCGGCATGCATATTTTACTTGATGTGCGTATATTTTTTGTCAAGTTGATTTCAAGTTGACTTACACAAATTGTCTTTAATTTATTCAGTTTGAATTTAATTAAATTAAAATACATAGTAAATTAACGAATTCTTGGCTTTCATAGAAATTTCCTAGATTTTAAATGAAAATAATAAAATCTGAATAAGTTAAAGAAATTTTTGTGTAAATCAAATTGAAATCAACTTGATAAAAAATAGTGCAAATCAAGTAAAATATGCAGGCAAATCGAAACCGTATAAATTTAATATCTTTAGAATTTTTAGTTCATAATTAAAATTTAAGTTAAGGTTGAGATTAAAAACAAAATATTGTGGATTTCAAGGTAAAATTAACACTCAAATTAGGCCATTAAATATGTCAAGTTGACGTCAAGTAACATAAATTTTTGACTTTTTATTCATCAAGAAAAAATTTCGTTTAATCTAAGTTTAAAATGATAAATTCAAGTATTTAAAAGAGTAAGTAAAATTTAATTATAAAGAAAATTAAAGTTTTTCATTCATGACACTTGCTCGTCCATTTCGAGTTCACAGCATATTTCATTAAGCGTAAAATGAAAGCAACATGCGACCAGTTAAATGAGATTTCGTCATTCAGCTTTTTTTTGCTCATCTGAACGTGCTTCGTGGACCATTCAACCACTCAATAAATTACAATAAATTCGCTTACTTCAAAGACATTCGTGACTGATGAAAATGAAAGCGGTCTGCTATCAAAGTCATAAGTCTTGGTTTTATTTTTTGATGAAAATTCCTTCAACAGTGAGAAAAGGGAGAAAAAGTAATGAAAATTTTGTTTGAAAAACTCATTAAGAATTTAAAGAAATTTTTTTTCTGCCTTGCTTTTATTAACATTTCTTCTGCTGTGGTGGGCTTTTGCAAACTTTTACGAGCCCTCTGTAATGAAAGTTCAAAAAAATATTCATTCAAATTTTTTATCGTACCGACTGTTGTGATGACGATAATGACACACAAACCTTTAAAGAATATTTTGAATTCCCGCTCAGTGGTTCTATTAGAGTTTCAATTAAAAACGAGATTTTTATGGACAACCGCAGAGAATTTACCATCATCATCATTTATCAGGTTAAGTAAGAGTTATGTGAAAGAATGAGAGAAATTTTTTTATCATCTACACAATCATTATCACGCTCTTTCTCAAAGTTTTCTTATTTTTACTCCGAATAAACTTTTTGCTTAACTATAAAGTTGCCTGAACTGTGATATTGAAACAAGAGAAAGAAAAAAAAGTATTTATGTGTGAGAAGAAATTATTTGAGAATAAGCTTTACGTGACTTTCGTAACTTAATTAAGGAGGCAGCCAACCAAATGTGTGGCTTTGTTTGTATTCTAACCACAAGAAGATTACAATTGTCGTTATCGGACTGTTTTGATTGAGTTTCATTTGATTGACCGAGTCTTCGAAAGAAGAAGAGAATTAATTTGGATTAAGTTGAGTTGCTTTCTTCTAATTTGCAGTTGACGAACTTTTTTTCCTCATTCGACAAAAGAAAGTTTAAATCTTCTTACAAATCCTCCCTCATGAATTTCATTATTCAAATTTTTTTTTCTCACTCTGTCGCAAATTCAACAAACAAATCTTTTTCTCTTAAAATTCACACCTTCGTTTTGCCACCCCATTTCCATCTACTTGCTTCCATCTATTTTTTCTCTTTACAACAAATGAAATCATTTCTATTATTTGAGGGAAAAAACTTTCAAGAATAATAGAATAATTCAGTTTGGAACTTAAATTTAAGTTTGTTGCTAAAAAAATTTTTAAAAACTTTTATAAAATTTAATTTTTCTTTAAAGCTAGTATCTTAAACTGGTTATATTTATCTTTTGTTGATGTAAACAAATTTAAATCAGATAATAAAGTTAAGATTTCTTGACGTTTTAATTAATAATTTTCTAATTTTTCATTTTTGTTTACATTCAAAAATTAAAATTTGTTTACAAACAATGTAAAATTTTTAAAATAAATTTTACCGGTTATTTTAAAAAGAAGAATTCTATTTATTTCTTGTAAAATTTCCTTCTCTATAAAACAATTAAAATAAAAGTTTGACATTTAAATCGAAAGTTTAATTCTGATCAATTGGAACGTGGTTTGGCTTTGAAGTGAATAAGCGAAAAACTTTTGTATAGATTCTTCAGTTCGTGTTAAATTAAATGAAGTCAGTGGTGAAAATGCGAACAAAAGCGAGTAAGAATTTTATGAATTTCGAAGTGAGCAAAAGTAAAAACATTCCATTTATCTATTCGGTCTCAATTTCAATGGAACAAAGTGGAAAACATTTTTCTCACTCACTCGTTTGAAACGACATTCATAGCATTCTAATGCTTTTTTCATGATGGTTTAATGTATGAATTTTTCAGTTACTAAAGAATAGGATTTGAATGAATGATGAATGAAATGTTATCACAATAGGAGAAAAATGCATGTACACCTTCGGGCGAGAGTAATGCATTGCAAGCTGTTTCATTCAATCGTTTCTGATGTTGTGTGATTTTAATTCATCAGATTGCGAATGTGCACATTTGAAATTCATGTGTTATGCAGAGTTCGATTGTGTAGTGAATAAAAGAAAGGTAAAAAATTGACATATGGACCACGAAACAAACTTCACCACCCTTCTCTTTCAATTATTTCACATTCACGCTTTGTTCAGTTTGACACTGAATGTTTACGGCTGGGATTTTAGTTCTTTTTACATTTCATATGTATAAAAAAAGACATTGCAATCGTTGTTGGTGAATTTTTATAATTCAGATAAATAAAATGAATAAAAAACTCGCGTAAAACACACGAGTAAAGAGCTTGAGGCAAAAGCTTGTAACATATACATGAACAACAATATTCATGGAGTGGTGCGTACAATTTTTTAAGTATATTTAATGTGACAATTTCATTCATATATGGACTCAATCCTAGCAGCAACATTTCATCCCTTTTATGCCACTTTTATGGAAATCATTTCAATGTTATTTACGTATATACATGCATGCTTTGTTATGTCGTGTTTATTTATGAAAAGCTTTTTGTTTATGCTTGCAAATTGTGAGAAAATGACTACATGCTTGCCTGCATATTTCTAATGGAAAATACATACAATGAAATGGTTTTTTCCTGCTGCTATTGATGCACGCTCACAGTTTTTATAGCACGCGAGATCTTGAACAACTTTACTTCTTATTTTCTCCCTTCTGCTCTTTCTTTGAGACGTAATTAACCTCCAAAAAAAGAGACAAAGGAAATGAAAAAAGAATTTTTCATTGTTTAGTTCTTTTTCTTCATTGAGCGTTGGTTTATGACTTTAATGAATGAACATTTTTTGCTGTTGTTTATTTATGTCTACATTTCAACAATCTTTTAAACATTTCACTTCTGTTCTGTTTGCTATTTTACATTTTTAAATGCATAATAATCAGAAAGTATTTATGAATTGTTGCAGAATGGCATTTAATAAGCGGAAGTAAGTAGAAATGTTAAAAATGCTTTTTAATTAGCGAACTCTTTCAATGAGGAAAACTACAAATGAGGATTAAAATTCAAGAGATTATTTTTTTTCGCACCACTATATGATGATAATGATGAAGAGGAAGGAAAGAACTGAAGTATGATGAGGATATGAATGAGTTGTTGAATGCTCTCTCAAAATCTCATTAATGTCTGAACTCGTTAATTAACAGCAACATCAAGTGGTGATACAGACATGTGAATACGTAAAACAACAACAAAAAAATCATCATAACTTAGAAGAAAAAGATTCTTAGTTAGAACTTTTAATGGAATTTCGTGCAATTTATCACAAATTAATGAAATTAAAGCTTCGATATGTTGTGGTTAAATTTAGCAACAGCAAACAGACTGTTATGAAGAAAAATCTTAATGGGATGAAGATGAAAAAACTTTTTTCCTTATGTGTTTGTTTTTTGTGTAGGTTTGAAACATCCGTTGATTTTTAGATATTTACCATGCTTCAAACTTTTTTCTCTTAAATTGTTTCTTGCCTATTAGCAACATAGAAAACATAAAGAAGAAGAAAAAAGTAAAAGTGTTCTAGACAGAGTAAATCACATGAGTGAGGTCTCATCATTTCCAACTCAACTGAATTGATGATTTATAAATAACAAATCTGATGCATGTTTCTCAATTATTGACTTGTATTGGTCTAATTCTATGAATTTTTTATCAACATGTTGTGCATGACTTGATTAAAGTTTCATTTCAATTCATTTTATGCTAAATTCTACTCATCAAGTCCAGAAAGAAAAGTTCGATCGATAGTTATTGCCATTTGTAATGAAATTTGATTTTCTTTCTTCTATTTTCTTCTATCGATACAAAAAATTGGAAACTGTCCAACCATCATTTGCTTGAAATTATAAAGTTGATGAGTAAATAAAAATGGAAAACTTTAACTTTTGAATTTTATTGCCTTGCAGCAAATTCTTGCCTGTTTCGTAGCTCGTTTAGTTTCTTTCAAATGACTAGTGAAAAAGAAGCAAAAAGTTATGCAAGCAATGGAAGAAAAATTCTAAAAACTCGTAAATAACACAAAAAATTGTTCAACAAAATTATTTTTTGCCAATTTTATTACAACAGCAGTGAAAGAAACTAACAAAAAACTTTACAGTTTTGATAAGAATCGATTTTTCGTCCATTGAGCCTGAAAATTATGCCATGCATGTCACAAATCGTTTAGTTCTCAGGCAAACATTTCCTTTACTTGAGCTCTTTTGGAAAAAAGTAAAAATGGACAAGCAATTCGATACCTTTGCTTATAGCTTTCATTTCTGATTTTTGAAATGAGATTTGAATCACAAAAGTCATCAGATTTTCACATATGGAAAATTGGATCGAAAAATATTTGTTAAGCTTAAAGATAAAAAGAAAATTTTGCCATTGTGACACAAACACCTGATCAATCTACAAGGAATTCTTTTTGTCCTCAAGCAAATTTCTTCTCATGTATGTTTGAATGCTTGTTAGAACGTTTAAGATAATCCAATTATGTTTACGCTCATTGCTACTGCTATTTATCGAAATTCCATTGACTTTAGGGCAACCACATGTCTTTCATTCACAATAAGAGCAAGGAATAATTAAATAGATGTAAGAAAATGTGTCGAGAGTCATGTCCATCTTTGGAACTTCATTAAAATTTATGAACTTTTACTTATTCATTCATTTCTATTGAAAATTGCTGACTGGTTTTCCTTCCTTTTTTCTCCTTCATTATGATTGCATTGCGAAAGCATAAAAATAAAAGCACCTCGTTCAGTTCTCACTTGCAGACATCAGCTATTCAGATATTCTAATGATATGAGCATCGTTTGCATATTTTATTTATTTTCACATATAAAAATGAAGTTGGAATGATCAACAACAATTTGTAAGATCATTAAGAGCTAAAAGCTTCTCGTACTCTTTTAGAATTTCATTATTACAATAAGTAAGCCATCGATAATCGAGTGAGAGAGAAAGGAAGTCGCTAAAAATTGAATTGAAGTTGGATTAAATTACCATGAAAATCGTGCTGTCATCATTTTATGGATACTAAAGCATTGTCATCAATCTAATAAGATAAATTGATCTTAGAGCTAAGGAAGTCATTGAATTTGTTGAAATTGCTACTCAAAATTGTTTCATTTTCAAATGATTGCAATTTCATTTATTCATAAGTGTGGTTGATCAAAAAACATTCTCTGGCAAAATATCAGCAACAAAAACTTTTGGTATTCTTGAATGCATGCATTGTTCTTGAAATATTTTGGGCTTTCATTTGTTGCAATAATTGCATGCATAATTCATGAAGTTTGTCAGTAGTTTTTGAAACAATTGAGAAATAAACTTACTCTGCCATAAGGTGTTAATCCACCATGCTTCACATCATATTTTGGTGCATCAGCATTACTCGAATCAGCCCATGGTGTATGACAAGTCGAAGTGAGCGTCATATAACGCACTCCTAATGAATAAAAAGTTCTCAGTACACCTAATGAACCTCCTAGTGAATGTCCGCCTTCAACTCCAATCAGTGAACATATTCTGCGATTTTTGTGCGCTTCTTTTATGTCTGAAATGAGAAAATAAAAGTGAAATGATTAAATATTTACAAAATCAAGACAGAGAAATGAAAAAAATCTCTTTCATCGTGTTATGCTGCATTCATGCTATTTTTTCATTTTAACCAACAACTACTATTGCTATTCACTGTTGTTGATGTTGATGAGGCTGATGTGTATGTAACGTAGCTTATGTCAATATTTGATTTGCAAGTTGTTGGAAAGAGACTGAATGGTGGCAATGGTTGATTGTTGTTGGTTAGAATTGCTTGCTCTATATAAACATTAATTTTACTCTGTATAACTTAACCTAGACTCAATCATGAAAAAGAATTTCTTTCTGATAAGCACACACGTTTCATCTCTTGCATATCAAGCAAGTAAGCAAAGAATTTGAATGCGAATTAGAGTCAATGGCAAAATAGAAACATGAGAAAATCGATACATCAAAAAAGTGATTTGCATTCAGGATTTTGAGTTCATTGACAACAACTATGGAATTTTAAGCTCTAATGATGAAGTAAATGATATTTGATGTTTATTAATTGAACAATTTTTTTCAAATTTTCCTAAAATTCCTCAATGACAATCGAGTGTTTAAAATGAGAAATTAATTGCATTCACTTTAAGTTTTTAAAATTGATAATAAACCAAATTTACTGCAATTGAAAATTTAAACTTACCTAAAACTGAAGTACACTTAGTCAAATGAGGCGAATATCGATCGGTGAGTCTTTCAATTACATCAATTTGCTCCAATGTTATCTGCACAGCATCCTTATATTGTGCCTCACATGGTACATATGCAGCCCAAAACTAGATAAAAAGAATGAGAAAATGAATGAAAAATGAGCTTGAAACAAATTGAGAAAAATTTTTCATGCTCTGCTTCACTTCTTTTCCTACTGCTATCATTTTACTTGTGCTTTTTTAGATAAAAAGTTTTTCACTTTCATATATGAGCCATCTACTCATGTTATTAAAGAGTTTCAACATTAAAACACAAAAAGTACTTGAAAAATTGTGAATTGAAGATAAAAATGAAAAGAATTTTATCACTTTTTTCCTATAAGTCATCTTCTACACGAGTGAGAAAAGAAAAGAATTCCAAGAATCAGCAGAATATGAAGAGAGAAAAATTTGCTGATATTGCTCAAATGTTTAATAGAGAAAGTGGAAGGAATAGCCAAAAAATTATTCATGTTTTTTGATAAGAAAATTCTTTACAATTGATTGATTGAAAATAACAATTGAGTATTTTTTATCTAACTTTCAAGTCAATGAATATTTTTAAAGTGACATATTTTATTTAAAAGGAAATGCCAAAAGGCATGAAGGAAATTTATCGAATTTTATTTTTATCTCTATTGTCTTCAATTTATGTTTTAGGGCAGAAGAAGAGTTTGTCATCGATTTGTAAAGAATAAGAAATTTTTTATTGCTTCATACTGGCAGACATTTCAAGTCAATGAATGAGATGGAAGTAAAAAGTTCTCACATACGCACAAAAAATTCTTTCTTTTATCGAATAATCCTCACTTTCATTTATGATTATTTTTCTATTTATTTACGAGCGAATGCGTGAACGAATGTGATGCGAGACGTGCAAACAAATAAATAAAATTCGAATTGTGACACATTCAGCAGAAGCAGCAGCAGCATTATTACTCAGTTATGATGAGTCAATGTTTAGAAATTTATTAAAATGGCATTGTGAAATAATCTTTATTGGGGTAAAAATATTTCAATTGATATCTAAGCATATCGAAAAATGCGTGAATACTAATGGAATGTTTCTAAGTAGCTGCCATAAATATTCATTCAAATACCATCATCATTATCATCCACAATGACTATTATCAAAAGTTTTCTACTCAACGAAAGTTTTTTCCTTTTAACAAGCAAATAACAAGCAAAAAAAGAAAGAATTTTTTTATTCTATTGATTGAAGATAACGAAAATTGTTGTTATGTATTTTTGAGCTCAAACTCTCAAAATGTCAATTTTTTGCTTCTTTTTCCATCTTCTTTTTCTCTTTCTGCCATCATCGATCGATCCAAAAACGAGAAATAAAGGAAGTAAGTCGAAAGCAGTAAGTCGTTTGATGAAAAAAAATTGAAAATATCTCCCTATCGACCAATATTATGCCATTCAAGCACATCATCAAAAAAAAGCCAAAACAGAAAAGCTTTCTTTGTAAAATCTCTGATTGCTCTTCTTGTATCAAATTTCTCTCATCGGAGACATCACATCATGACTCATCTTTTAGATTTCAATCACGAAGAAAAAAAAATTTTCCTTTGCTGTGAAAATTGAAAATCAAATGCCATTAAACGTCATCAATTTACGCACGTAATGCTTTTACCTTTCAGTTCCCTTTCATCGAATTCAGTGAAACATACATAAATAAATTTGTGACCAAACAAATGGAATGAAGAAGTCGCTGAAAAGATTTGACTCAGCAAAACAATGTTCATGCATGAAGGCACCATTGAGTTACTTTCTTATTGACTGAATTCTGTCACAATGAATTAAAGATAGACTTTGTAACACTTTTGCTTTATCTTATTACGCAAAAAAATATTTCTTAGCTACAAACACAAATTTTATCGTCTATACTGCAAAATATAAACAAGTAAACACTCAAAAGCAATCAAAATATTTGAATTTCAAGTTAAAACATACTAAAGTGGGATTTAAGATTTTGCTTACTCTGTTGCTTCGTTACAATTGAAAATCTTTCTTCAGGACATAAATGTGAGAAAAATAGAACAAAAGAAAAAGAGAAGTTTTCTTAAGAGCTTTCTACTTGAAAATTGTTGAAACACTTTACTTAATTTTCTATCATTAAATTTAACGATAATGTTCTTGGTGACAATAAATATTTAGTACGATATGCTGAAGCATAGTCAGATTGAAAAACTACAAAACGAGAAAATGAGAAAAAGAAAGAGAGAAAAGGGCAAAACCACAAAATCTCTTTCTATATCTAAAGTTGTCCTTGTTTTTTTTATGTTTGTTGACACAATGGATAATATAGAAAGAACTGAGTGACTATTTGGCTTAATTATTTAATTAAAAATTTTGTTTCAATTTATGAACATGTTAAATTAAAGATTAAGAATTATTTTATTGAATTTAATAAAGAAATTAATGAAAATTTTTGTATTTATGAGTGAATAATTTAGGACTTAAAATTTGCCTTTTTTCTAAATCTTTTAATTTAAACAAAATGACATGTATGAAAGCAAGCTTTAGCTATTTAATTTCAAGAGTATTAATGTCAGAATTTTTTGTTAAATCTTGAAAATCTTCTTATAGCAATTCTAATGCCTTAAAGTGATGTAAGTATGAAAAATTGTTGGTGGAAAAAGTTTTTCATAATAATTCAGTAAAAAGCAATTCAAAGTAAATTATTAAGTAAGATTTCTATGAAAATTTGTTAATTATCAAAAGAAATAAACTTCAATTCATTAATTAAAGAAAACTTTTATCAAAAAAGAATGAAAGTTTCTACGATAATTATGAAATCCATTAAAGAAAAATATTTTTGTTAGTGTGATAATAAGAAGAAAATTTTAAAATTAGATCAAGCCAAAAGGCTCAAAAAACCACTTCAAGCATAATAATCAAGATGATGAAAATTTTTCATTCAATCATTAGGGAAAATATTTTCACAGAGAGGAAGAAACTCATTAAGCTTTTGATATGCTTAAAACATCATTCACTCTCATTTTACACATATACGCATATGTATGTGCTTAGCAAAATTTCCTCGAAAATGCTGATGTTATCCTTTAATTCATCTGCATTAGCAACAAATCATGCTAAAACCACCACAATCACTTATCATAAGCCTATACGCGTCTTCATATAAGCATACACGAATACTTACTTACATTCTTATACACGAAACCACAAGCAAGTGAAAGAAAATGAAGCAGGATAGAGAAATCTAATGGAATATAAATTTTTATCATCACACAATATATAACATCATCAGACGAGCACAAATATGTTTTATGCCTTCTGTTTCGCGCTTGAGTTTTGTCCCAATCGCTTTTATTGTGTGTGCTTTCGGTGTGTGGCAATATGCATGCATTTTTTATTAGAGTATATGTATGGAACAATGCGCGACATATTTATATACGTATAGAGCATGGCAAAAGGCACGCTTGCTATAAAATTACTGAAGAATGTTGCCATTCGCTTGAAGCGTAATATGTAATATGATGTATATTTAATAGGATGGCAAGCAAGTGAAGATGGAAAAAAAGAAGAAACCGAAGAATGTTAAAAGTGTGGGCAATAGCAGTAGACAGAAAGAGAGACATACGGTAACGAGCCAAAACAGTGGCAAAGATATTGAAATTTATTTACATTCCTGAGAACATAACAAACAAACATAAAACGACCATCGTGAAAATAAATTTCGTGCCCATTTACTTCTTCCGTTATGGTGCTCATATATGCTGTCATCACAGAAGAGGAAAAATGAAAATTATTTCATTTATAGCTTCATAGATGTTATATGGTTGTCGTTATTTATATTTTTTTTCTTTCCTTTTCACCCCATGCCCATTCAAGCTTTCATTCATTTGATCCTCTCTTTCAGTAAATCCGCTACAAGGGAATAAAATAATTTTTTTCCCTTTCTCTCATCTCTGTGTGCGGTATGTGAAAGCGACCACATTTTATGCATCACATAACATGAATGTGACTCGAGTAACGAGTACAAATTAAGTGTTAAAAAAGGTGCGTGTTGAGCGATAAAATTGCGATTAGATAACAACTTTCGCTATGTCTAACACTCGTAAACATTTCCCAAATCTCATTTGTTTTCATTTATCCTCAATATATTTATTCCATAACACGACGACGACGACGACGACGACAATGGTAAGTAAGCAAGAGCAAGCACAGTGTGTCTGGTCTGTCGTCATTATGTCATGTAAATAATGTAGCAAAAGCAGAACAGAGGAAGTGAGCTGTCAACAGCATAATGACAACAGAGATGATGATGAGATTGCTTACCTGTGCCGACAAACGACCACGTTTCAGTCTTTGTAAATCCGTATGACTCCATGGTGAGTTTGCCCAAGGTGAAATTGTCTTGAGATCCTCATCGAATCTACATGAAATAAATTGCAATTTGACAATAAATCAAAATTTTAAAATTTATAATTAATTTTTACCGAAATTCGTTAATTTGATTGTGCATGAATTTTCTAATATTCCAAGGAAGATCATTATGTCCATCGATTATAGGCACTGCATCGAGAAGTTGAATGGCTGCTTGATATCGCTCATCGAACGGTGAACCTGTGTATTGATATTTATGAAACAGATGAAAGAATCTCAAAGGTCATTAATATTTTACCTGCCGTTACACTTAAAGCTAATGGAACTGCGAAGCTTGCAGCACCGGCTATTAGTAAAATTGATGTTAATGCTAACCATTGTCTTGATGGTAAATCCCATTCTATGATATAAGATAGAAATGCATAATTAAAAAGTAATTAGAATGAGATTTTCTTTGACTTTTCTGGCCTTAAAGTGAGTAAAGAAATCTTCATGGTTATAAATGGAAAACCATAAAATCATTGAAACTTTTACTTTTATGAATGTTTTCTTTAATAAGTTTAAAATACTCTTTACTGACTTTAAACAGATTTCAATTCTCAAATGCACTTAAAAAGATTCCTGTTTGCTTCTTCTTTCAATACGGAATTCTAAAGATAGAAAAGAAAAAGGTTTCCTCATTGAAGTGCACAGAATAATGTAAGAGAAGCAATTCTGCAATGGTAATGCTTTTTATGGAGAGTGGAAATAACAACAACAGTAGAAATAACAAGAAAATTAGATGAAGCGAAGCTTTATATGTGCCATACTATAAAATCCCTTCCATCCATTGAATTTTCTTTGAATGTATACAATATGTGCATGTGTGCTTTCACTTCTTTTTAAATAAATTCAATAAAAGAAAGAAAAAATATTCTTAAAGCGTCAGCTCGTATTCAATTTTACTTATTTTTATTTCTGTTTAATGACACAATTTTAGAAATGACTGTTCAATGAGGGTGTTATAAAATAACTTTTTGACTTTTCTCCTTTTTCGTTCGCATACTTTCTTTGTATAGCCAATTTAATTGAACGAGTTAATTGCACAAAGTTGCTCATTAGTGTAATGATACCATTTTCAAAAAGTTTTTTCTGTGAAATTTATCACATTTCATGCTGTTGAGCTTGTTTTTGTAGAACAAATGATTGTTATTTGATGCGACAGTTTGTCAACTTTTGATCTCTATAGTTAAAGTTTGTCTTTCATAGAACTGACAATTTAATACTTATATAACTTTCTCATTACTTCCTTATTCATTCTTTTTCTTTTACATTTATGCAATTTGTAGAGTAAAAAGCTCAAAACAAAATCTCAATGAAAATTGTGAATAAATTAAAAGGTAAGAAATTATAGAACATTTCTGATGCAGATTTTAATGATAAAATAAAGTAAATATTGTTTAATATTACGATTTTAGAGCATAAATTCTACGATTATTCTTTAATAAAAAAATGTAAATAAAATTTTATTGGTTGTGAACAAAAGTTTATTTACATTTGAATTGAAAATTTTCAAAATTTTGATTATAATCAAGTGATTAATATTTCTTTAATAAACAAAATTTTTCAAGCTTTCTTTAGGGAATTAAATTATTAGAAATTAAATATTTGAGCTAACTTAATAAGGTAAATTTTAAATGGGTTGAACTTAATTTTAGAACAAATAAAAATAACGTTTAAATGACTTATATTATTTCCATAAAGTTTCTTATTACATTTTACACTTTTTCCAACGCTCATAGAAATTAATGACAAGGTTTGTGCAGTTTCAGGACGGGAGGAATTTTTTTATAAATTTATGCAGTGAAATAAATTGAATCATAAAAATAAATTGCATAAAAAATGAGTTTTCAAGGTATTTGAAAGAGTTTCGCACTTGTACATTTGAGTTCAAGCATTAGCAGCTTTTATATGCATTCTCACACAATTAACAGTCATGCCATTTCTATTTTGTTGCCATTTTTGCACACTTTTCATATTCATAGCGCGACATACACATGCATAAATTAAAATCATATCACAATTTTTCTTTCTTTTGTGGACTATAGCACACCTTTCTGAATGAAAATCTCATATTTCTGAATGCGTTCACATAGCGGTGAAAAAAAATGAATTAATTTCTTTTACGATTGTGGCAAACAGCGAAAGAAAATTGAATGAATAAAAAGGTTTCTCTTTTAGCAGGAATGTTAAATCGCAATCTGCATGATTTTCACTGATATTTTTGTGCCTGTCTGTTCTCTCTACGCCACTGATTTATTCCTGCACTCTCTTCTTATGATGTAATATGAATGAAAATGAGAAAAAAGATTCTCATGAATTGTAAATTTTTTCATATATTTGTTGCATAAAGGGAAATTTTAATTGATTGCATTGCATAATCTTCATGTAAATTAAAATGAATATTCTAAAAATAAAAAATCTTTTCTAAGTTAGTAAATTAAAGTTTATGTCGTGGTATTGTTTTTGCAAAATTTCAAAATTTAAAATACGAAATTGTGGATGAAATGAATGTGACATGAATGAGAAAGTTTTATATGCATGCAACATGGTTAAAAAGGTTTTAAATGTTAGATGATGATAAAGTTTTTTACTCGCATTATTTTGGTTTATATTTGATTGATGTATTTAAATTGTTTCTCATGTTAAGGTGCAGACATTCATCTAAATTTGTTATGTTAAAAACAGTAAAAGTTTTCCCTTTTTCTTAAGTGCGCAAAAGAAGTTGTCACAATAAATTGACTGCAAGAAAATTCCTTTAAAGGAGGAAAATTAATTGCTGAAAAGTTTATGTTTGAATATCTTAATTACATTTCTAGCATTTAAATTTAATAGTTTTGTGAAAGATAAAGTTTTTCTTTTTCTACGTCGATGTGAATAATTTAAGTCTTTGTAATTACACTTGAAAGTACTTTAAAGTTTTTAGAATTAATAATATTTCAACTACATATTTTATGTTTAAAAAAATATAGAAAAATTATATTTCATGTATATAAATTAAGTAACTAGAAATTGCTAAATATTTAATTAAAATTTTCATAACAATATAATAAATTTTTGGATTCGGCACTTGCATGCATACTTGACTTAAAATCTGAATAAATCAGAGAGAAATTGTGTAAGTCAACTTGCATGTATTTAGTCAAATCACTATGGGCATACTAGTCAAGTATGTATGCAAGTGCCGAACACAAAATTTTTTTAAAGAATTTTCTTAGAAATTTTTTAAAGTTTTTGCCAAGGCCTGAGAACTCTTTGATCCGAATTTTTGATTTTTTTTTGATCCGAGTTTCATTTTTTTGATTCCTGTTTAATTTTTTTTGATCCCAGTTCGATCTCGGATCAAAAAAATCAAACTCAGATCAAAGAGTTCTCAGGCCTTGGTTTTTGCATATTTCTTTGAAAATTTCCACAGAAATTTTAGTTTGGCCAGTACTACATAATCGAATAAAACATTCATTTTTACTGCATTGAAACTTTTAGATTTATTTTTTGAATTTTTTAAACAATAAACAAAAGCAACTAAAATAGTAATTATTCACAAAAAATAAATACGTAATTTACTAGTAATAATCGATAAATTCATCAGTTCACAGCTCATTTTAAATTAAACAAAAAGAGGATAAATATAAATAATTTTGTGCATAATTTAATAGTTTTTATGAATAGTTATCGAAGCGTAAATAAAACTGTGAGCTGCAAATGTACATGTATAAGGACATAAAAGTCTATTTATGATGATTCATGTAATCTATTCAGTTATTGTTATTGCATTTCTGTCTACGAAAATAAGAGAGAGAAAGTATTGAATTTCACTCTCTGAGAGAAAGCGTGGCACTCTCTTATTTTTCATTATTAAAAAAGAGAATGTTATGCCATGAAAGAAAAAAAGCTTTCTTTACTCTCTTAAAAATTTTTTCATTCATTAAAAACACACGACATGAATGATTTATGAATATTTAAATGGCATCAAACTCGTATCCTACATGCGTGCGTACTCTATGTGATTTCACTGACTTTCACTCACATTTCATGCCTCATCCCAGCTCATTTCACTTGAATTGACATTTCACTCAGATGTATACATTTTTTAAATTATCCTGAAGCATCTAATACAAGCATATGTGTCGTCTTTCTCTGTAAACCACAGCACTTTCTTTTTTTTTCATTCTTTTGTCGCAGTAGCGTTAACTCGTGAAATATAAAAATGGGTCAAAATATTCTTTTCTCGGTATTTTTCATGTGTGTGGATGATGAATTGCTTTAAAAAAAATCTCTTTTTTTCCGCCCACACAATGACAGGTTAGAAAGAAGAAAAGTACTTCAAGTAAAAGGGAAAGAAAGAGAGCGGATTACTTGCGTAAATGTAAGTGGAATTGAGAATCTAGACATATTATCAACGTGAGCGTGACTTAAAGAAAGGAGCAAGGTGAAAGTCAAAGCATCAAAGCACTTAAAATAAAAAAGGTAGGCAATTGTGAAATCTCATTTATGTGGTAAGTGCTGAAAAATTCTAAACGCAATAGAAACGTTTCGCGTTATGCGCTGATAATTTTGATTTAGTTTTTATTCCTTTCTACAAAAATTTCTGTCAGCGACGTGAGCATCAAATAGTAACAAGTTAAAATAAAACACTGAATGACAGGTGAAAAAAATGGAACAACGAGCTAGAAGAATAAAATGAGATGAGATGATTTACAATGATTGTTCTCAGCGATCAATTACAGTAAAGATTCTTCTATTTTTATTTCGTATCCTTTTTGAAAAAAATTGTTTTGATACTAATTTTTACAATGAGTTGTAACAAATCTTCAATTTTATGAAAATATAATTTTTTCTACAAATTGTAATAAATTTTGAGAGACTGGAAATTTTAATTTTCTGTTACTTTTTTATTAAATTTAATTAACTAGTTAAGTGTCCCAATCATGATAAACATCTACGTTTTTACAGTTGTAGATGTAATTTTTTTACAATTTTACAATAAAAAATGTAAATTTTATTACAATTTTAGATTTAAATGTAAAAATGTTTACAAGTTTCATAATTATCAAAAATCAGGTCAATTCAATCAATCCTGTCAAAAATTTAAATTTCTACTAAAAAAGAAAGAAATCTATCTAAAGTTGAAAAATTCAATTTAAAATAAAATGCGTTTGAAATTTTTAAAATCTTGTATAAGCACAATTTGTCTTCTATTTTTTCTATTGTTATTGTCAAATAAAGCAATCCTTAATTTATCAAAAGGAAGAAAAGATGTCTCGAGCGAGGGATGAATTTTTTCTCATTTCTCGAAAAACGACATTGTCAAAGTCGATTGCAGTTGAAATGGAAAATGAATGAAATTCAAGAAGGCTCATTTTGGTACCTTTTCATTTCTTTCTTTTGTTATTAAATGGACGACATTTTGTAAGTTGCCCTAAAGGATAGAAAATTAAAATAATTTCTTTGCTCATCATCAAGAGCAGTCTTTTTAAATTACTATCACACAAACGATCGCAATGATCCGTAATAAATCCAATTTTCCACGAAGCATCATTTCGTATATATTCTTCGTTATGACAATCATTTTGTATCAATTTTTGTTGTGTGTTTGTTTTTTAGGTATGTGTTGTGGCGTTGTTAACAGAAAACAGAAAAACAAAATTTCATCGAGTTATGATGATCACATTTGGAATTCAATGCACGTTCATCACCATTCATTATGCTTTCGTATTTATGTGTCTTTTGACTGAGCACTTTATTGCCCAAATTCACCGTTCTCACTATCAAAAAACTCTGAAATACTCTGTCACATACACACGTAAGTCTTTTTAGGCTTGAAAGGTTCTCCTTATGGAAACAAGTGCCATCATCAAGTCTCATTGCGTGATATAGTTTGTTTAAGTGTATGCATATAGATAGAAGAGCAAAAAGGGACCAAAAAATAAATGAAATGTGAATTAAATATTTGGATGAGACTTGACTTCATTAAAATGATAAAATATGCTTTTCTCCACAGATGCTCACTCTTTGCTTTAGTCATGATGATAATTGAAAAGTTTATATCAGAAATGAAATGCACAATAAATAAAATTCATATATATGAAGCAGAAAAATGATTACCATATTTCGTATCATCATTATTATCCTCTTTTTCCTGCTACATTTATCTGCCATTGCATGCATTTTTAATATCTACATTAAAGGTGAAATTCTAAATACAATAGAATTTTTGTATGCCATACATGAGTGAAAAGAAGAAATTATTGTTTACTGCATGAAACATAAATTTTAGTCTTTTGCGTGATGTTCATGCTGATATATAATTTTAAAAATTCACAAATAACAGCTAAGACACATATTTTATGAATTTGAATTCGCTCTGAAATGTCTTTGCTAATTTTTTTTGTTTCTGTTAATTCTCAACTATTTTCACTTCCTGCGGCTTTCTTTTATTTATTTAATAAATTTCTATCAAAAAATAAACAAAACCACTTGAGATAGTTTTTTTTCTTAAATAGTTTTGGTTTCAAATTTCCCACAGGACTCATCCCATCCCTTTTTTTATATCGCACACGCATAAAACCGCGCACATCTGTTTTGGCTCATTCAGTCACGTTAATACAAAATACACACATGTGTTGCATCGTTTGACTGTCATTTCATTCAGAATTTTTATGTGTGCAAAAATAGTAAAACGAGAATAAGATGACTGAGTAGAAACATGTGCAGTGCATGAAAATGCAATTTTTTATTTTTGGATGAAATTCGAGTGATTTTAAGAGATTTTTGCGTCTGTTTCTAAGTAAAAGAGGAAATGAGATTTTTATTGGATTAAATTATAAATTAAAATAGGAATGAATTTTTATTTTTTTAATTTCTTTTGTTTAAAAAAAATTTACTGAATTTCTTACTTTTAACAAACTTTAACTTTCAGAAAAAAATGTCAATTTATCAAAGAACTTCTACAATAAATAAACTTAAAACCTATACGAAATTCTGATAACTCAAATTTGACTTCTGAAAATCATCGTTGTATTTATTTAAAATATTTTGAAATTTTTTGTAAAAATTTAAATTTTATTATAGACTTAAATTAAATCCGTTAGTATTAAAATAAATCAACTTATTATCTGCTAGATTAAATTTAATCTTTGGTATTTACGGTTTTTTTAATTCTTGCAAGAATAAAACTATCTTCTTACTATAGACTAATATATGATAACATTTTTCTAAATTTGATTGTTTCCAATTTAGTTCTTGATTAAAGTAGTTTATTTTAATATGTTATGAACTGTCAGTTAAAGTCAAAATAAAAATTTCACTATTGATTATTTTTTAATAAAAGAAATTTTTTCATTCATTCTTTTTCAGTAGGAAAATTTATTTTTATCTAATCAAATTGAGATGAAAACACTCCAGTGCTTATACATAGTAAGTAGCATTTCTAAAATAGTCACATCGTAACCAACATTTTCATTTATTTATAAATATCTAAAATGATCGCAAATGACATCAAATGAAAATAATTCATGTTACTCTTGCTTGATGTCATTCATAAATTATTTGACGTACATCATTTCCAGTTATAATAAAAAATTTTATCTTGCATGTGCTGAATTTAAAAAAATTTATTCTCACAATAACAAGCAAGAAAGAAACTAACAAATAAACGAAATTACTTAATTACGAAATAAAGTGAAATAAACAAAAAATTATATAGATTCACACACAGGCACATCATCATCTCTGTCGTCATCATTTTCATCTTGCAACATAAATAACGCTCACTCTCTATTTCTTTCTTTCTCTCTGTCTTATGTCTCCATATATACAATTCACTCTTTTCTCTTTATACTTTTATTTTATCGTAGTCCGAAAGAAAAACAGATACGGAAATTTTCATTTAAGACATGTAAAGAAATTTTTTGTTTTTATTTATTTTTAGACATTTCTTACTTTTTTTTCTTGACTCTCATTCTACTGTAGACAGCGTGCGAGAAAGATTCATTTCATTATTAGTTGTGTGTCGCTACTGACGTGTAGTGCTGGTTAAAAAAAAGAAGAATGAGAGCAAAAATTTGATAAATCAGCTGATTGAAGTGAATTAGCGACAAAAGAGAGAAACTTTTTTTCTAAAGTGATTAGACTGTTTATTATTATTTACGATGCTATAAAGTGAACCGAACGTACATGATGTCGTGATTGTGTGTATTGTAAATGAAGTGGAAGGAAAAAAAAGTGAACGCGAGTAAAAGCAGAAAAGAGGAAGAAAAACTTTTTTTTTGTGTGTTCTGTATGGACAGTAAAACTTTCCAGCATCCTTCGCAAAGTACCGCAATCTCAGTGAAAAATTTTCGGTACGCGCATGATCACAAAGTCGATAAATTCCAGCTTCCTTTATCCACCTTCCAAATTATCTTGCGAGTTTTTGCGACATCATAACGGGGAAAGGAGACGTAAAAGTTTGTGAAAATTTGCAAAAGTTGTAGAAAAAAGTGAAATTGCTAGTTAAAAAGTGCACAAACATCTTACTAACGCAATATTCTAGCAAATTGCGATAAAATTTGGACGCAAAAGCTTGAAATTGTGCAGAAATTCAATAAGATAAAATTTTAGGGTGCAGAAGAAAAAAAAGTGAGAAAATTTTGCTAAAATTGTGAAGCTATAGAAGAAATTATTTTTAAATTACTTTATAAATTTGCTGATAGATTAAACTACAATAGCAAATAATGAATTTAAATATTTTTTTAACTCGCTTTAATAAATGAAAGCAAAAAAAGGGAAAAAAATAAAAAGAAGAAAAAAAAAAGATTCGAGATTTTTGTTGTTGTATATTGCGCTTTGTGATCATAACGAAAAAGAAAAATAATTTTTTTCTTTCTCTTTCTCTGCAACAGATTTTCCCAAGGAGTGAAATTTCCCAAATATTCACACAAAAAATCAACTTTTCCGTGGAAGGAAGGAAGCAAAAAGGAAAGAAAAAAAAGTTTTTGCGTGTGTGTGCTAGAAAAATTATATAACTAACAAATGCTCAGGAAGAAATGGATATAAAAATTTTTGATGATGGAATTGCAAAAAATCGACATTAAGTGTGAATAAAAATAAAAAAATTAGCTGAAAAATAAAAAAAAATCCACCCTACCTCATTCAAGTGAAAGTAGCAGTGCAAAAGAGAGAAAAAATAATGAAAATATCAATTAAAATGCAAACAATTTTGCATTATCTTCGTTTTTGCTGCTGCTATATAAATTGAGGAAGGAAAAAAAATTGTTTGAAAATTTCCAACCAACAAAACAACAAAAAAGCGAGAAAAGAAAATCTTTTATGATGAAACATCAAATCTTGTATTTGCTGTTAGTTGCAGCCGCTTTTACAAATGCACAACGTCCATTGAATACAACAAACACATCAGGCGTGCTTACTGAGCCTTTTTTTATAAAGCCAACAAGCATGTCAACATCAAAATACTATCCAGAACAACGCGGAGGCGGCAATCCCTATTTCAATTCTAATGATTCGCCTGGAAAGGGCAGAAGTAATAGCGGAGGCGGAAACGAACGACTTTTTCAAGCATCACAACATCCAAATGTTGATATTTTAATTCCGCCATTGAATGGAATTGTTGGTGATCCTGGAAGTGCACAATCACAAGTGCCAGCATCAAATCGACTGCATAAAGTTAGCAAATCACGACAAACAAAATTTAATCAACTTTATCAGCTCGCTAAAAATCCCAATTTTACACTAAACAATCCTAATCGTGAAAAGAATCAAAATTTTTCATTTGGTCATCGTAATGATTATCATCATGGTAATATTATAACATCAAAGAAAGAAGCAAGACCTGAAAGAATTTATAGTAGTCCAACTGATACATTTGATCAACCAAAAGCAACATGGTCTGAAGGTCATTCATTTCAAGAAGTAAAATATCAACTAAATGATAAAAATCATATGCATACACCATCACCACCATCATATTCAGTCGATGACATTGATTTTGATGAAAAACTCGGTGTAAAATGCACATTTGAAAAGCCTTGTGCTTGGACTTATGACACTGATGTTGTCGGTACAAATTTTGAAGTGACAACAGGTGCAAATTTAACAAGTGCTAATATAACTGGTGTCATGTCAGGACCATCAGCAGACGATTTAAAAGATGCCAATGGTCATTTTTTGCATTTACCATTAACTCCAAATACAACAACAAGAATTCTTAGATCACCTGTATTTAGTTCAACACGTGAACGCTGCTATCTTGAAGTATTTATGCATCAAAGTTCAATGGCCTATGGTTCGATCAAAATTGTCATCGAACCAGCAGCATCACGTGAAAATTCTTGGGTTCCTGCTGAGATCGTGGGCGATGATTTAAGAAAATGGAAACATCATGCATTTGAAATTGACAGGTGAGAAATTGATGTTGTGTCATAAACATCAATTATCAATTATTCTAATTTTTTTTGTCATTTCTTCAGAATCACATTTGATTTTCGAATTCTATTGGAAATTGTGCCAAATGGATTGGGTGGTGCACTTCGTGGTCATGTGAGCATTGATAATCTTAAAATGAGTAATTGCTTTGCTGATCCACCACGTAAAGATTCATGTAGTCTTTCACAAATTAAATGCAATCAAAATAAAATTGCCGTTTGTATTGAAAATGCTCGCATCTGTGATTTAGTGCAAGATTGTGATGATGCAGAGGATGAAAATTTAAATTGCGGTGAGTAAAATTCTATGAATTTCATACAAGAGATTTAAATTGTTTACTGATAAAAATAATCCTATATTTAGGATATGCAATGCATTATAAATTGTAAATACCATAGATGAGAACAAATTCTTAGAAATTTCATACGTGGTTTAAACACTAACGTTTCTTTTACTTTTCTATAGAAAGGGCACAAATGTTTTTCAAAAGAAATTTTTAGTCATTCATATTAGTATTTCTACTGTTGTTCAATTTTCCTGAAGTCAAATTAAAAATGTACAGTAATGCATTCAAAACATGGTCTTTTATGTTTGATTATAAGATTCAGTTTTTACCTAAGGTGCAACAGACCGTTAATTCAACTAATTCAAATGGCGCGCGCTCGTTGATCCACTAATTTAAAAAATACGTTAAAAACTGTTTTTATTATTTTTGTGGAAATCTCTTTTATATTTTGATGAAATCACTTGTAATCATTACATTTGGCTTAATATAACAATGAACTAGCGTTTCTGCAATAAATTAATCTGATTTGAATGATTTTATAGAAATTTTATTATTTGAAATTTAGAATGCGTTCAGAAATGCAAATTTATCTAAACATAAAATAACGGTTAATTTTTCTATTGCACCCCTAGCTGGATTTATATTCAAGGAGTAACGACAATTAATAAACTTAAATTTAGTACTTTTAAATAAAAAAATAATTTAGTCAGGAAAACAGAAATTTTATTATTAAAACTAATATGAAATGTTGCATAAATTTGTTGAATACCTAACTATTATAAAAATAACATTTCCTCATTGTTTCTAATATTAATAAATTTCTAAGAATCAAAACATTCACAATTAAAATTTTAATTGAATATTCATGCAAATTCATTTCTAAGAATAAATTTTAATTTAAATTTTTCAGACAAAATACCATTTGGAGGATTATGTGATTTTGAAAATGGCTGGTGTGGTTGGCAAAATTCGGGAAAAGCCATGTTAGATTGGATGCGTCATATAGGTCCAACACCTACAGAGAAAACTGGTCCCGAATTTGACCATACTTATCAGCATACAAATAAATCTGGTCATTATATGTTTGTAAATATGGACCAACATGCAAATGATCCAGAAAGAAAAAGTCTCGCAGGATTTGCGAGTAATGCTATCATAAATTCGGTGATTTTTAATCCACCACCACCATGTCATTCAAATATAACTTCACCCTACCGTAATACATGCATGGCACGACTTTTTGTGCATCAATTTGGCCTAAATCCTGGTAGTTTTAATGTATCGGTAGTTGAAATGAAGGCAAAGGAAAATATCACAACTACATTATGGTGGAGCTCACGGTCGATTGGCGACAAGTGGGAGCGTGTCGAAGTAGTGCTTCCAAACATTACGTCCAAATACTATTTTCAAATTGAGGCACGAAAAGGCATGCGAATTTACAGTGACGTGGCCATAGACGATTTTTCAATGAGCCCCGAGTGCTTTGGCTTCAACATCCCACTCGAGCATCTAAATAATTATAACTATTGGGATCCAAGAATTGGAATCCACAAAAAACCCCATAGCGATTTTGTAGATAAGAAATGTAAATTAGCAAAAAAAAATTTTTACTAGCAAATATGAAAACAAAAATTATTATTTATTGTTATTTTTTCAGTTTATGAACTATCAACATGTGGTGCACATGGCATTTATGGTCCCACACCTGAAGCTTGCTCAATTCACTATAATAACACTGAAATGATGAATCATGTACGTGTATCAGATAAAGTACCTTTTAAAGGTGTACAAATATGGAAAGTACCTAGCGAAGGATATTACACGTGAGTTTACTTTCTTTTTTTTATCTAAAATCAAAAAAAAGTTGAATTGGACGATCGAATTTTATTTCTTAGAAATTGTCGTAAATGTCAAGTATATATACATATGTCAATTGATGTCATCTTGAGAGAGAGAGAGAAAAAAAGAAATGAATATCAGTACCATATCAGTTTCAGATTCATTCCTCAAGTTTATTTTTCTTTTCTTTCACTTGTTACATACTTAATGGATTTCTTGTTTTATTGAGAAATTTTTTTTCTATGTTTAAACGACTTGACTACCTTTTTTATTCTTATTTTACTTTGATGTTTATTTTAAGAATTATTTTCTATTTACACTTTTTTTTTTGGAAACAATTGTTGGGAAATTTCAAAATAATTATGAAGATCTGTTTGATTAAATTTCATTTTTAAGATAAATAGCAAATTTTTTAAAATTTAATCTTTGTTATTTTTTGTTGAAAGAAAATTTGGTTTATGACGCTTTTGTTTCAATTAGTTAATTCAAGCAACTTTGAAAATCAGCTCTAAAAATTACATGTATCTATTGTATATTTTTATTACCTATTAATGCGGTTATATTGAGTCTACAGTAGGGTTCGGCACTTGCATGCAGACTTGACTGGTATGTGCAGAGTGACTTGACTATATGCATGCAAGTTGACTTGAGAAAAATGTCTCTACATCACTCAAAATTTATCAAATTCTGCTAAAACTTTGCAAACTTAAAAATCATTAGATTCTTTCCAAGTTTGCTAAATTTTGAAGAAATTAAACAAATTTTGAGTGAATTAGAGACATTTTTCTCAAGTCAACTTGCATGCATATAGTCAAGTCACTCTGCGCATACCAGTCAAGTCTGCATGCAAGTGCCGAACCCTACTTTTATTCATACAAATTTTATTTAATTCATTTGAAATCCAGCAAATTTGTATGAATGTCAATGATTCTTAAATTTACTATGTATTTTAATTGAATTAAATTCATTCTGAATAAATTAAAGACAGTTTTGTGTAAGTCAACTTGAAATCAATTTGACAAAAAATATCAAGTAAATCATACAAGTCTAAACCCTAGTCTAGAGAGAATTCAAAAAATCCTAAATCATGAAGAATCCACTATTGTTTATGATAATCGAACATTTTTTTAAAAACCCTAATTAATAATTAAATTCAATTACACTTTAATAACAACAATTTTTTTCAAAAAATTTTAGTACCAATAAAAATTTTCACACCTAGATTTGGAACAATTTTCAGTAATTTTAGTTGTGAAACCAAATGCGAATATAATTTCTAAGAAATTGTTGCTTAATACTATGATATTTACTTCATAATAGAGCTTTGATAAATTTGGTTTTATATGTCAACAATTTAATAGACAAAGTTTCAAATTTACTCTAGATACATATTAGAAGATAAAATCTTATCAAACATTTTTTTTATATAATTCTCAGTAAATTTTTAGTAATTACATTATGAAATCAAATGTGACAAAATTTCTTACTAAAAATGCTTCAAATTGAAAATTTTATTTATAGAACTTCTTCTATTGCTAACAAAATCAATCTTCAAAAATTAATTAATTAAATCAGCAAAATTTATAAAAATTATGCATGTTTAATAAATAAATATTATCATTTACAGAATAATAGTAAAAGGAGCGAGTGGTGGTTTAGGAAGTGGTGGTGTTTCATCATCACGTGGAGCAATTGTTAGCTCAGTAATGGAACTACACAAGGGAGAAGAAATTTACATTCTCGTTGGTCAAAAAGGCGAGAATGCATGTATAAAATCAATGGGAATTTCAGATGAAGCATGCTCACCTAAAATTTCCAAATATCCTGATCAAAATTCTGTCAACATAATCAATCAATTGCGAAATGGTTTACTCGAGAATGGCGCTGGTGGTGGTGGTGGAGCAAGCTTTGTATTTTTGGTATGAATAATTAATGAAAACTTTTATATTTGGTCGAATAGCAGTATGTATTAATAATGAGCTTTATTTCTTTTTCTATCTTTAGTTGAATCAAGTGAACAAAGCTGTTCCATTGATCGTAGCAGGTGGAGGCGGCGGTTTGGGAATTGGACGATATCTTGATGAAGATATTCAACAGGCAAAAGCATTTGTGCCAGAACGTGGTGATGTTACTGGCATTCAAGAGCTTGATATTGGTGAATCAATTGTTGCAGGCCCTGGAGGTAAATTTGAAGTTAAACTTGCGTTGTATTGAGCAATAAACTAAAAATAAATTTTTATCTAAAGGTGGTTGGCGACCTCGACATGATTCAGCTCTAAGTATACATTCTGGTGCATCACTTTTAGAAGGAGCAAGAGGTGGAATAGCATGCTATAATACTATTGGGCAAGACCATAAATATGGCAATGGAGCATTTGGTGGTGGTAAGTAAGCAAGCAAGAGGAAAAAAGGCCCGCATGATTTATGCATGGCAATGAAGATGCTGATAGACAAACATGACATTTGACATTTTAATTTAAATGTCACAATTTCGCTTTTTCTTCGATAGGCGGCGGCTCATGTCAGTCAGGTGGTGGAGGCGGTGGATATGCTGGAGGCAATTCAATGTTGAACTTTACAACAAACTCCTCAGCCAATCCTGATGCATTTTCAACTAATGGTGAAGGTGGAACTTCTTATTTGAGTCAAACACGAAGCATTAAGGAGCTATCGTTTGTTTATCCTGGCTCAAATAGTGGTCATGGATCAGTTATATTGATTCCAGCCATTGAAGGTTGCGGTTGTGACTACCGGTGTGTTGCACTTGATGAATATCGATCACTTGTTGCATGCATTTGTCCAGAAGGATGGCGATTAAAACCTGATAATTTAACATCATGCGAAAGTAAAAAAAACGATTTTTTTTTTGAAATTTTTATTGATTTTTCTTTTTTTTCTTTTAACAGTTCTTGAAGAACCAAGCAATGATAAAGTATTAGTCGTAATACTCGGAATTGTATCATTCCTTTTGGTTTCATTCTTAGTATTATTGATGTGCATGTTGTGTAAGTATTTATTTTAAATTATTTTTAGCGCATTTTTCTATCACACATAAATTAAAAGGAATCATTTGATAAACTTTCTTTATCTTTCTTTTATAATGAGACTTGTCTATTATAAAATTCATTAAATCAAGTAAAATAAGTCAAGTAACATTTAAATCAAGTAATTTGAAAAAGTCAAGTAGAAAAATCAAGTCAAGTAATACAAATTGTTAATGATCTGCTATAGAAAAATGGACTATTACAACATCATTTATGATAAATATTAAATTTAAATTTTATTTTTCAGACACTCGTTTCCAAAGAAGACGACAAGCCGAGACGCGCCACAAAATGCTACTCGAACAAGAAGTTCAATTAAGTCGTTTGCGACACACCGACGATTCAGCTTTAACAAATTTTAACCCAAATTATGGTTGTGATGGAATTCTCAATGGCGGAAATGTTGACGTTAAAAGTCTGCCACAAGTTGCACGTGAAAGTCTACGACTTGTAAAGTGAGTTCTTTACTTTTTTCTTATTTAAATTAAAATTTTATAAATGTAAATTTTTAGAGCACTTGGACAAGGAGCATTTGGTGAAGTATATCAAGGACTTTATCGTCATCGTGATGGTGACACAGTTGAGATGCCTGTTGCTGTTAAAACCCTGCCGGAACTGTCAACTGGACAGGCCGAATCTGATTTCCTTATGGAAGCTGCCATAATGGCAAAATTTAACCATCCAAATATTGTCCATTTAATTGGCGTATGTTTCGATCGACATCCACGCTTTATTGTTCTTGAGTTGCTAGCTGGCGGTGATTTAAAGAATTTCTTGCGTGAAGGTCGCAACAAGCCCGAACGTCCATCACCATTAACTATGAAAGATCTGATATTTTGCGCACTGGACGTTGCTAAGGGTTGCCGTTATATGGAGAGCAAACGCTTTATTCATCGAGATATCGCTGCAAGAAATTGTCTACTTAGTAGCAAAGGTCCAGGTCGAGTTGTCAAGATTGCAGGTAGGTTAAAAAATAAATATAAGAATAAAATGCAACAACTACATGATTGTCTTCTTTATAGATTTTGGCATGGCTCGAGATATTTACAGATCAGACTATTATCGTAAAGGAGGAAAAGCAATGCTTCCAATAAAATGGATGGTAAGATTTTTTTATTTTTTTCTTACTTGAATCATTTTAAAATTCGTTTACTTTTTTCAACAGCCGCCTGAAGCATTTTTGGATGGAATTTTCACGTCAAAAACAGACATCTGGAGTTATGGTGTACTGTTGTGGGAAGTATTTTCACTTGGTCTCATGCCTTATACGGGGCTGCCAAATCGTGACGTCATGCAGTTAGTAACTGGAGGAGGACGACTTGGTAAGTTAAATAAAAAATAAATTTTATAATATAACGGATTTTTTAAATTTAAATTTTTAAAACCGTTACATTAAAATATAATAATTGTTGATGTTATTTTTAGATGCACCACCTGGCTGTCCAGCTGCAATTTATCGAATAATGGCAGAATGTTGGAATCCAACGCCTGAAGCACGTCCCACGTTTTCAGTTCTCTTGGAACGTTTGACTGCATGCACACAAGACCCAGAGATCATGAACGCTGCACTGCCAAGTTTTTTCCGCCCACAATCAATGGAACGTGATGCTACAATAATGAGACCGTCGGGAAATGATGATTTCTGCTTGCAAGTTCCCAATTCTTCTGACTATTTAATACCATTACCTGATTCACGCGATTCTCGTGCCATAGCAGAGCGTCTGCTTAATGAAGCAACTTGCGTCACACTACCTGATACTCTATCAACCTACACACTCACAAACTCGCTTAAAATGCCCGAAGCAAACTGCTGGGAGACATCTTTTACCAATCCCAAGCTCAACAATGGCGTCGACAATGGAATGGATGTGAGTTTTTGATCTTTATCAACTTTTTTTTTGTGTGTATGAGGTCTAATTTTAACTTTTCTTTTCCTTTTTCTTTGATTAGGATCGTTTGATAAGTTTAGATACACCGACAACAATTCAACCACCACAAGCATTTTGTAATAGTCCAGTACAAACACTTTCATCAAGTAACAATAACAACAACAACAGCAATGGCAACAAAGCAAATAACAACTCAGCTATCACACTTGATCCGGCCACATTACAACAAGGCTATGCAAATGTAAAAATGATGAATGGCACTGATAAGCTGGATAATGTCAATGACATGACAAAGTTTAATGGTGGTGGTACAACAATGGTCATGATGAATAACAATAATAATGGTACAATTGCTAATGGCAATGGCATGATAACCAAAGATAAGAATTCAAATCAACCATTTTCGATACCAATGCAGGGCTATAATGAAAATCATGCTGAAATCAGCTGCTAATTTTTTCTAATGAGATAAAATGAAAATTTGTGAAAATAAAATACACGTATGGAGACTGAATAGATGAATTTTATGATAACAACAGATACACACAAAAAAAAAAGAGAAATTTAAGAAATTTCTTAGAATGATGAAAAATTTCACAAAGTTGAATAGAAAAAAAGTAAACTTACACACTCAACTATTTTAAAAATATATATAAAGAAAATATCACACACAAAAAGTATGCTCAAAAAATGTTTGAAACAAATAGAGCTCAAATCAGTTTGTTTATTTGCTATAAGCAGAATGAAAAGAGTCTAAGAGTAGTTTGATATAAAAAAGAGTATTTTTATTATAAAAAAAAGTGAAAAACATGAAGTGAAAAAAATTCAAAACAAAAAGCTTTAATTAACCAAGATTGTGGAATATATGACAAAAATATAAAAGAAATAAAAAAATTTTGATGTGAATTTAACTGCATGAAATATTAAGGAAAAAAATATATAAAAATTGAATGATTGTATGAAAAATGAAAAATGTTTTAGCGTATATAAAAAAATAAGATTAAAAATAGTTAAAAATTGAATAATAAGAAAATTAAGTGACATGTATTTTTTCAAAAAATTCAGCAAAAATGAAAGATTAAAAAGCTTCTTTCATTTTTTACCACATATGAGAACAATACAGTAATTTTTACATAAATGCGCCTAAGGTAGATAAAGAAAAATCAACAAAAAAGAAACATTCATCCATCTCCAAAAGCAATTACCTTAAAAATAAATATGATTATTTCCGCAATAATCCCATGAAGACAGCATTTTTAACTGAATGAAAGACACAAAAAATAAAATACAGACACAAAATAAAAAGAGCTCTGTCTAAATGTTCTCTAATCAAATATATATAGCGATAATAAGAATCTTTCAATTATGTGGAAAATACATAAAATAATAAAAAATGTTTCTCGTCTTCATGTACTAAACTGATATATTAAAAAGAAGAAAAAATATCCGGATTGGGAAATTTACAGACATACACACAAAACTCATATACATAATTTTCATTCATGTAAATATTTTTATAATAAACGGGTAAAATGTCAACACAACAAAAGAAGAAAAGAGAAAATAATTCAAATTTTTTACTATTGATTGAGTGAAATTTGTATCAAATGCAGCTTGGTTAAGTTCTTTTATACAACTTATGAAATAACATTGACATTTTCATTTTGCATTTCTCTATAAAGCTCAAATTATTTTTTTAATTTTTAATATACACTTTCAATGTGAAAACATTTCTGGTTATGAATTAAATTGCAATTAAGAGTGGAAATTAATTTGATCATAACTTTGGTAAAAGTCAAGTGATTTATTTATCGTCAAGTTAATTTGAAACTTAGTTAACTTGATTATTTTTGAAATTCAAGTTAAATTGACTTGAATTTCTTCAAATGTCAAGTAATTTTATAATCAAGTTAAAATAAAGTCAACTAAATTAACTAGACTTAAGTTTGAAAGTTTAATAGAAATAAATATTATTCAATGTCCACTCTTGAATTTTAGTTTTTAAGTTTCAAATAATTTTAAGAGTGAGAAATTGAAAAATAATTTTTAATTTATCAATGGAAATGTTTTTACTTTAATAATTAACTTGCTCATAAAACTGACAACAAAAAAGGAATAGTAAAATGAGAGAGAAGTTGGAAATTGCACACAGGGTAAAAATAGAGAAAAAATATAATTTCAAGAAATGAAGTAAAAAGAATTTTTCATGAGTTTAAAAGATGTTTATTTAAATTAAATTGCATAAAATGTATGATGATGTTATTAAATGTAAGTATAAATAAATAAATCACACACTGATCCACAAAAAAAGAAAGTAGATGATAAAATAATAATATTTTCATGTATTATTGAAATGTATTTCGTAACGAAAGCCAACTCATTGTAAATTTCGTAGTAATTTAAGTGAAAGAAGAAAATTTTAGCTCAATAAGGAAGAATATTTAAAAAAAAGGTGAAAATATCCCATTAAAAATTTACTACTGATTAGAGGCAAAATATTAAATGTTTTTGAATCTTTTTTGAGTTTAATAGAAAAGAATTTTTTTGGTAATTAATTTTTTTGATAAAAATTTAAGAATAGAAGAAAAACCCAAGAATAACAACGAAGTGAATTTTTTTAAAAATTATTTTGATGAAATAAAGCCTTGAATTAGTGTTGAATAATTTAATTGATAGACAAATACAATTGCCTTTGCTGCCATTCAAGAAACAAAAAACATTATGTTTGTGACAGTTGTGAAAATTCTATATTAATGAAAAAAAATTCTTCCATTTAAAAAGTGCTCAAGAAAGTATTTTATTTTTTGGTATGCAGCAAAGGATGATTTTGATGATCAGTTCCTGAGTTTAAAACTTGTGTGTGTATTTTTGTTTAATATTAATTGCATTAGCTTAAGGATTGTAGTTGTACCATTTCATGCTGACATAAAAACACAAAATCACACACACATAAACATGCTCTATAGGAAAACTAGGTATTAATGAGTGTGATATATGATAAACATGATAACTTCTACTAATGTGTCAAAAGAAAAAATAAAATAAATATTAGTTGTTTTAATAATAATAATAAACTACACACACATACTTGTTATCAATTTGATATATATTATATACTTTTTATGTTCATCACACAAAAATTTTATATCGAAGCTCAAAAATGAAAGAAATGGAAAGAAAAAAATATTAAAAGTTCTCACATAAAAATGCAAGAAAGAGAACTAAATAAAATATTTGGAAACTTTTATTTGAGAAAGCAAAATTCAAATGGATTGAAGGAAAAATTGTTGAGAAATATTCGGAATTTAATGAAAACAAAGTGAGAAAAATTTAATAAAAATAATGATGAGAATAAAGTGTTTATTGTACTTAAATAAATGAAAATAAAATCAGAGTTGTTATGTGCATCTTTGTAACAGCTCATCAGAAAAAAATGAAAAATTACCTAATAAAAATAATAAAACAGAAATATATTTATAAATACAAAAACAAAAATTTCGTTTTTAATAACTTTTATTTTTTCAGATTAAAATAGCCTAGGATTTAAAATTTTATAGATTGTAAAACTTGTCAGTAAGAATAAATATTTTTAACGATTATTTTAAGAAAAATCAAGGCGTGAGAACTCTTTGATTATTTTGATTATTTTTTGATTATTTTGATTATTTTTTGATTATTTTGATTATGCGTTTTTCTCTTTTTCTATAAGTCCTAAAAATTATCTTAATAGCTTTAAAGAAAGCTATGACCAAAAGAAACAGGAATCAAAATGTATTTTGTGGCTTTCAAATACTGTATAGAAACTATTGCTATTTTTGTAAAAGTCCGGTCTTGATTTTTTTTATTTTTTCGAAAAAAAAAGGTAACTTGATGCGAATAATCAAAAAAATAATCAAAAAAGTTCTCAGGCCTTGAGAAAAATAATAAAATTTATACTCTTTAACATTAAAATAATACATAGAAATTTATGCAAATTTATTATAGATCATAGCTTGATCAAAGTCTATCATTTCCAATAATTTATATAATTTATTTTTAGTTGGGAATTTTCATGTTTATTTTCAATTTTCATACGTTTGTATAAATTTCAAATTTTTAGTCAAGACACATATTTTGAATTTGCCCTGAAAGTTTTGTGTATTTTATTTTTCTATAGTATTCTTCTTTTTTTTCAGATATGATATGATAAATTATTTGTCTTCGATATAATAAGTTTTTCTTATAAATCTAAATACGGGTCGGTCTTGCATGCATGTTTTACTTGATTTGTGCATATTTTTTGTTAAATTGATTTCAAGTTGACTTACACAAAACTGTCTTTAGTTTATTCAGATTGAATTTAATTCATTTAAAATACATAGTAAATTAAAGAATCGTTGACATTCATACACATTTGCTAGATTTCAAATGAAATAAGTAAAAACCGAATGAATAAAAGGCATTTTTGTGTAAGTCAACTTGACAAAAAATGTTCGCATATCAAGTAAAATATGGATGCAAGTCTGAACCCTAAATCTGAAATATTTTATTAATTAAAACACTAGGAAAAAGAATAAGAAACTATTTTTTGATTAATAAGAAAAAATATATTTAAAAGAATTTACTTTTATTTCTAAGAAAAAAGTTCAAGATTTACCTGAGTCGAAGTTAATAAAAAAATGTTACCATAAGTCTTTTTTTCAGTTCACAATTCTCAAATTAGTATTTTTCAAAAAAACTTTTCTAATTCTACAGATCAAAATTATAAAAGATAAAAATAATCGTCCAGTTTTCAAATAAATTTTATAATGTAATCAAGATTGATAGAGTTTTTTTTGGGAGTGTATAAGTTAAAAGGTATTCACATTCCCTATAGAATATGAGCGAACAGAAACTTTTGAATGAAGTTTTCACAAAACTTTAAAGGTTTGATGCTTGAATTGATTGAAAAAGAATTTTCAATCTAGAATTTAAAATAGTTTTATTTTCATACAAATTAATTTATTGTTATCAATTTCATTTTTGATTTCAGAACTTTTGTTTTTATCATTGTTAAATTTTACGATTATACTCTTTAAATATTTTATATGTGCCCTCATTTTGCAGAATGATTAAATAAAGATAGAAAGTTCAACAAGAAAAAGAAGGTGAATTAACATATCACTTTAAAAATTGATGACGATGATGATAAACATCAGAAAGAGACACAAATGAATAAGGGTGTGACAAATTAAGAATAACAAAAAAGTAACAACATTTTGAATTAAATTAAAGAAAGATGTGAAAAAAACTCATGTGAAAGTACAAAGTTTATTTTTTTTCAACATCTGTCTAATTTTCTTATTTCAAATTAATCGCACAACGATGAAACTTTTTTTTTCTCTTTCTAAAACAGTAAAAAAGAAAACTCAATTTTTGATATTAAAAAATCTGTTTCGGGATCTTTTTTATTAAATCGTAAATTTTTCCTTTTTTTCTTATCTTTCTTTTCACTCACTAGAGAGCAATAAAAAAATGCCTTTCGTATTTCTTAAACTTCACTTCGATTCAGGTGAAATTTGTGTATGAGAGATAGAAAAATGTGTGTAGAATTAAAATAAATTTTTCTTTTCTTGTTATTTTAATTATTCCTAAGAAAGGAAAGCACAAAAAAAAACATTAAAATTCCATTAAAACAAATCGTTAAAGTTTTTTTTCTTTAATTTATTCAACTTTTGTAACATATTGAAATTCTGTCCATTGAAATTCAGTCACACAAAGTAAGATTTCTTTTTTGCTTCTTACATTTTTCCCCAGTGTAATGAATGGCTGTCAATGTCAAACAATTGAAACTTTTCGATATAGAATCAGCAATGAGAGAGAAAAAAAGAATCAATGTGACACGTGTCAACAGTAGAAAATAAATTTATTTGCAGATGAAATAAATCAGTAATTGAATATCCTCGCACGTGTGTGTATTTGATATCAAAAAGACTAAAGTATAAAAAACAATCATCAACTCAAACATAACCTTTTTTATAAGAGGTTCTTTTCTATCATTTGCACCATTTTCAATATTGAAGTTTTACTTTATGTTCTGTACTAATTTGTTCATGTCACAGATATATCGAGTACAAATTAATCTGCAATATGTAAGCTTAGGCTGCCATACAATCGAAGCAGAGAAAAGTCAAAGAGCTTAAACTCTAATACCTCAAATGACACTCATCTGCTGACCTGACCTGACTAGCAGCTTTTTTGACATTCAATATTGAATTGATGATAGAAGATTAAATTGAAATCTCTGAGTAGGTAACTTTTGTTAGCTTACTTTCAAAAAGAATGAATAAAAATTTATTAAAATGTCAGTTTAGAATTTTTAATATTTTATGTTAAGTTTAAAATTTCTAAATAGAAATTCAAAAAAAAAACAATCATGAATTAAAAATATTCGTTTATTTTCTATAAGAAAAAAGTATTTTATAGCAGTCATAAAGTGTTTGAAATTTGATCCTATAAAATCAAATTTATTAGCCTTAAAAAGAAAACTTAAAAGTGTTATAAATTTTTTTATGACAGTTATAAAAAAATTTATAACTGTTATAAAACTTATAACAGTCATAAAAAAATTATAACACTTATTTTCTATTTAAGGCTGATAAATTTGACTTTATGAGGATAATCTCTAATACTTTATGCCAATCTTCGTGCAATCTACCAAAAAATGCGCCCAAAATCACTTCACACAATATTCTCATTCTATCATAGTAACCATGATATGATGTTAGATAAAAAGAACCATTTAAAATGAAAAGCAATAAATTTTAAAGTGAACCTTTCTTTTGGCAACCATAACACATACGAACGTTCAAAATTTTCGAGTAACATCAGAATGTCAACATTCTCATCATTGTCACTAACGCAAAAGAGCAACAACGACAACACTTTCTGTCGTATCTGCTATTCATTTTCATCAGAAGATTTAATCCCAATGCCATGCAAGTGTAGAAGCACAATTGGGCACGTGCATAGACGATGCCTAAGCAGATGGATTGTGGCTGTGAGAAAAAATGCTTGCGAGATATGTCACTCAGTATATGACAAGAATGTTGTTAAAGTACATTCAAGGTAATGATATGCATGATGAATTATTAAAATTTCATACAACATGACTCGTTTATTTTTCTTTCACTCTTTGTAGAAATTTCAAGACTATGTTTTGCTCATTTTTCTTTGGCCCAATACCATCTCTATTGAGATTTTCACTCTGCATGATGTGCTTTTCTTATATTGGTGTCTTTTTATGCCAGAAGGTAAATTGCAATTTATTGCTAGAGAAAAAATGAAATCCATGAGACATTGGGAATCTTTATGTTAGGATAATGAGTCCTCATCTTGTGGATTTTTTTTCTTCTCTTTCGCTTTCTATTGTGAATAATAAGACAGGAATGTAAAATTTTCTTTTTTATTTTTTTTTCAAGCTTTCCATCATTTACGAGCCATTTGAGGAAGTAATGGTCGATGCAGGCGACATTATAGAAAGACTTTCATTTCTCGATGCTGTCATTTTTGTGCCAAGCATTTTCGCTTACATTCATCTTGCTAAAATGAGCTTTTTAAACTTCCAACGTTTTCTATCATCATTACATAATTGGTGGAATCAGAATGAAAGCAGCAACAGCAACCGATTCGAAATTGTATTGTAACAATGACAATTTTTAAACATAACAGCTCAATAGGGGATCATTATTTGAACTTTGTGGTCGTAATTTGGAATGAAATAAAATTCATAGTTAAAAAAATATTGTACCCACGAGAGACTTCATATCTTTACCAAGAATTTTTTTTTCATTTTTAATCTTTAGTTACTATGGAAATCCTGATGAAAATGAATGGAAAATTTTTTAATTACTCCGATTATCAATACTTAAGTATCTTTTCTGCATAGTCATCGATTTAATAAGCCTCAGCCTAGCAATAAAAATTTTGCTTTTTCTTGATGATTCACTTGGAAATAATAAAGTGAAAAAGAAGGAAGATAAAAAAAGATTCGAGTTACAATTTAATGAGCTATTTCTCCTAAAGGAAATTTCGCAACAGTGAATTTTTCATGTCTTTGAATCTTCTGTGCTTTTCCCACGCTCTTCTATCTCACTCATCGCACTTCGCATCAGTGAATTAAATTTAATAACGTTGCAAATTAATTAAGTCATAACTCTTTTGCTTTTATACTGCTCTGCTGTTGCTATATATATAGAATATTTATTTTCATTCGAAACAAATAAAGAGAAATTTGTCGAGCGAGAAAGAAAAGTGAAGGAAATGATTGCATCCTCGACTTTTTCCTATTCTCTCGATATGTTTCACGTTGATATAAAATAATGAAGCTTTCGCTTACTTAATAATGACAAATGCATGAAAATTATTGTTCATGATTCTTTTTTCTTTCAATTGAAATGTTAAAATTATTGCATGGAATGATTTGATGAAATAATTCTAATTTATCTTTGACTTATTTTTGTAATTCTTTGGAACTTTTTTATTTAAATTAAAGAAATATCTACCGTCTTCCTTCGAATAAAAGAACCGGCTCTTGTATTCGAATAAAACAACCATTTTTGAAATAACGTATATTTTTACATACTTAAAATAAACAATGACTCAACAAAAAACACGATTCTTGAATACAAGAGTAGGTAGAAAAATTTAAAAATCTTTGTTTATTGAAGCTGTCAAAGTTATCAATTAGTAAGATGTGTTCATCATTTGTCAACAATCAAATAAAAAATTATAATAAAAAGCACTCTTAAAGAATAGATTTATTGCTGTCCATAATCCATTCATTTACCTCAGCAAATGTCTTTTATTCATCACTCAATGTGTGGTAAGCATATACACGTAAAAGATTTTGAACCTTTTTCTGTCTACTTATTCGCTTTCTTTTTCTATATATTTTAATGTTTTGTTGTTATTGCATCAACTTATACAGAGTGAAAGAAAAGAAGGACATGATAAATATTTCTGTAAATATTTGATATCCTTCGGCATTTTCCATATTATGAAAGTAATATGTTAGCCATCGTTGACATGATTATTAATATTAATGGAGATTACTATGCTTTACTTAATGTTATGAGATTTTTCTTCTTTTTCACATTTATATGGAATTTTCCCATTTATAAACTAGATGAAGTAAATATTTGACTATAAGAGGTAAAGAAAGAGGTAAACACAATCTCCATTCTAAAGAATAAACGCGCTTAAGTACTTAGATGAGTTGAAACAAAACTCAAATGCAGAAAAAAAATCATTTCAAAATGAAAAAGTTTCATATTTGCTGTTCAAGATAAACTTGAGTAAATCGAAGACATTTGAGTTGAAAGAAGTAGAAATTTTTTACTCTTCACTGTCTCTGTTATACAAAAGTATGTAGAATGAAAAAAGTTACTCAACAAGGTAATATTTGTTCTCTATGTGCTTCTTTAATCTTGTCTTTTTCTTCTTACTTACTCTTAAGAATATGCTCTCAACAGATTTGTATTACAAAATTGTCTATGTGGAATAGAGATCTTTTATTTAAAAGTTGAATGTTTGTTCAAAAATTTAAAGAGGTAAAATTTACAAAGACAATGTTTGATCTCAATATCCAGGTGAATACACTTCAATCAATTGAAAATATTGTAATTTCTTATTTTCATCAAAATGAAGTAGAATATTGAATATATTTTATCTTTAATGGATTAATTAAGGTTTATTGCTTTTATTTCTTGCTAATTCAAATAACTTTGTATTGAATTTGATGAGTTTCTAATGAATTTCTATAAAATTTCAAATTGTAAACAAAGCAATAAAATAATTGAATTTCAGAATGCCTTTAACTCAGTACTATCATTGACCAAAAATATTAGAACTTAAAAGAGTTATTTAAAATAAGTAAAACTTATACACTAGAGAATGATACATGTAAAAAAAAGTTTCCATCTTATCCCTGGTAGTTTCACACGACCGTTAGAAGCTTCTTTTGAAAAAAAGCCCAGAGGTGTTCAACCGTTTTCTTTCGAAATCGTTTGAATTGAAAAAAAAATTGTTTATCAAAACTTTAAATATCAACACTTAGCTAATTCTTAATAGCTCTGAATGCAAAAGGTAATGTAATTTACCTAAACCAAATATTACTTTACAACAAAATCTATTAATAATTAATTATTTTGATATTTTTGCAAACATTTTTTTCGAAAATTTATTTCGAAACATTCGAAATTTCAGAAACATTTCGAAAATGGGTGTGAAATCACGTTTGATTTTAAATTTTCAACCGTCAAAATCATCGAGTGAAACTACCAGGATCTTATCTATCTTTATAATGTAAACGACAAGCGTCTGCAACAGTTCGCTAGTCAAACAATAAAGAGGGAAGGAAAATTGAGTAATTTTGACATATTCATGATGAGAAAGTTTTTCCTCTTCTGCTTCAAAAACTTATTCCGTGACAGATCAGTTGTGCTCACAAAATGAAACGACGTTGTCAATAATAGAAACATGTAGAAACTGAACAACTACAAATGAGTTATCAGAAACTTGTTGTTGTCAAACAATGGAAATAATAACAGTAAAAAAAGTCTCTACATGAAGCGAGAAAACAAATTTGAGCAGCGAAAACTTTTTTTTCTCATTCTATATTGTCTTGATTGTTTGCTTCTCGCATAGTGACATTGTGACAAACGTCTTCTCCTTTCAATTTTAATGAATCATTCGGCATTCACATATATGATGATGATGAGCTAGAAACGGAAAAGAAACTTATTACATCCTGCTGAAATAACTGAGATATATAGAGAGATAAAGCGAAAAAAAGTTTAACATTTCAATTCTTTTGTCTCTTGTTCATTTTCGAGTTCTTTTTTTTCTTTGTGTGTTTCATGACAAAAAGGGAAGTTATTATGAAAATGTCATGCTTTAAAAAAGGATATATGAGACATATACACGTCGTCATTATATTGTGACTAATGTTGAGATTTAGTTTAAATCTCTCGCTTTTATTTGACTCAATTTAATAAAAAGAGTCAACAAATTTTCATCTTTAAAATGACATCAGCTTCATCAAAGAGGACGACAAAAATTGTCCCTGTCACTCAAACTATGCGGTCGCTCTTAAATGATGAACATCTTTCTTTTTTTTACTGAATCATCAAAAATTATTAAAAACATTTTATTTTTTTCTATGGCAACAGCACAGAAAATGCTGATGATGTCAATTAACTTTAAGTAAAATTTTCTTTAGCTGTTGCACTAATTGAAGTGGCAGGTCGTTTATCTGTCGTATATTCTTCAGTGAGGTCATTGAGATTAAAAGTGTAATAATTAATGGAAACATGCTCATCGCTGCTGTTGTTATGGCTAATGCACTACAGTTGCATCACTGTAATCCTTATGTATGAATTTAATTCAATAGGGAATAAAAATGTTTTTGTTAGAACAAAATTACAGCAATAAATTTCAGTTATCGTATTGTTGTACAAAAAATGACATTTTTGCATTCGCAATGAAGATGAAACTTTTTTTTATATGTTTTAAAAATCCCTGTTAAAATGAAGCTATTGGGAGGAAAATCAGTAAAAACATGACTGTATGTTTGCATCCGATATTCAAGCTATCTTCGATAGTTTTTTGTTCTTTATGAAATGCATTTCAAGCAATTTGGCGCCGTCAGACAAAATATAAAAATATTTCATTTACTCTGCATGAATATTGACTCAGACAGACACCGAGCGAGCGAGTAAGAAAAGGAGAATCTAAAAAAGGGACTGACTGGATAATAGATAAAATTAGATATGAAGCGCGATGCAGAAGAAGACGACAACGATGAATAAATGAAATTTTGTAGATTGAATATTTTTCCACTAACTAAAAAAAAAAGAAAAGCAGGGTTGAAAACTTTCATGAATTTTAATGCAAAAAAATAATAGAATTTTTTTTAAATTTTGAAATGTCGATAATTTGATAAGAAATGTTTTCCAATTCAAATTTTGATTTTTATTTAATAAACCCTGCTATAGCAGATACGATAAGGTTTCATTTTGAACAAATATTGGCAAAAATAGTAAAAAACATACCTTCGATTGGGCATTATTTCAAGAATGAATGACTAGTGAAGCATACATATACATATATGCGATAGAAAATAATAAAATGAGATGTAGATTGAGCTTATAGAAAAAAGAAAAAGGCAAGAAAAGAAATATGAAATTCAGAATGCAATGCAAATTTTTTTCTTCTCCTTCTTTCGTTTCTTTTTTATTATTCAAATATATAAAGCAGAATCTGTTGAATTTTTATTAAAACCGAGCAACGATTTTGCCATTTTCTTACTAAAACTTGTTTTCTTCTCCAAATTTCAAATCGTTTTGTTTGAGGATATATGCAAAGTGCTGTGCATTGCCTAACAACAAAAGATGAAAACAAAGAAATTTTGTTCTCTTTCCTGTTTTCTGTTCATTGTTGTTATCGAAGGGACACAAATATTACAAAAGAAAACTTTTTTAGGGCTTTTCAATTTGCTCGAAAACAAATTGATACAATATCAATGACAAGAAAGAGAAAAAGGAGAAAGCAAATAAGGAAGAAGGCTAGCAAACGAACGATGTCTTATCATCTTTCACTCTCTTCACTGCCACATCACATTCTATGCTCAATTGAATCCTTTCTTCTTGTTCAACGTCAATCCTAAAAAAAGAATGAAATTCAGAATCTTTTCTCCATTCAGTTATTTACGGCCCTTTTCTTCTCATATTTCAAGAGAGTGATCAACAGTTGTAAATTTGATAAATTCACATCCTTTGTCATTTTATTTTGAGACATCGATACATTCATGTTCAATTTATATATTGTATCTAAAAAGAATTTTTATTTTATAAACATTCACAACTCAGTTGAACACAAATTCTTGCGTAAGGGAGAGAATTTTGCGATTGGAAAAGTTTTTAGCTTTTTTCAATTGGAATGGAAAATGATAGCAACAGAAAAGCTGACTGAATGACATGCGACAATGTAAATTTCAATTCGAAATGTCATTGAAAAAAAACTTTCTAACTCTATATGGTTGTAAAAATCTGAACAGATATTGTTAAATAACTTTATAGATAGATAAATTGTTGTACATGTACATTCATTTTTATTTTATTGAAAAGTTTTCTTTTTCGTTGATTTCACATTTTGACAATGATTTCTGTTTTTGTCATGTCATCTGGGCTAATGGAACTATTTCACATATGAATGGATGACTGAAGCATGTTTTGTGGATTAATTAAAAAAAGACTTTTCATTTATGTATATGTGATGAAATAAAGAATAATAGAATTTTTCATTTGGAATAAATTTATTTTGGGTTCAGCACTTGCATGCTTACTTGACTTGTATGCGCATAGTGACTTGACTAAATACATGCAAGTTGAATTACACATATTCTTTCTAATTCATTCAGATTTTATTTATTTCGGTCAAAACATTACAAATTTAAAAACTATTGATTTCCATACAAATGTGCCAAATTGAATAAAATCTGAATAAATCAGAGAGAATTTGTTTAAGTCAACTTGCATGCATATAGTCAAGTTACTATGCGCATACAAGTCAAGTAAGCATGCAAGTGCCGAACCCTAAATTTATTATATTGTTATGAAAATTTGTATTCAAATGGAAATTGAAAAATTCTATTATTTTCATGAATAAAAGCTTCATTCAAATGGAAAATGAATTTTGTACATACTCAAGTTAAATTTCCTTAGAATGGTCACAAAAAGCTCAGTATTCATTTAATTGTAGCCTACAGGTAGATTTTTAATTGAACTTTTTTCACAGAATTTCAAATGTTGTTTAACTCAAACATATGAGAGGCAATTTTCACTTTGGAATTTTATTTACCTTTTGTAGGCTATGACTTTTATAGCTAAAAATATTTTTACATATTCTTCTTCCTACACATTTAGTCAATTCATTTTTAAAAGTCAATGAATTCTTGAAAATTTCTTTACTCTTGAAAATTCTTATCCAGCAAAAATTTCTTTCTTCCGTTCAAAGCATTATTTTAAATAAAAGAATGGAATTCATTTAAAGATTTCATTAAAAAGTATGCAGATAAACATCATTGTTCGCTACTTTGAAATTCTTTTGCAAAGGCTGTTGAAATAATTGACATACTTTTAATAGAATTTTCACTCTCTTAAAAGCTCTAAAAATATTTCAAAGAGAATTTCATGCCACACATTCACTCTCATTTCATTCAGGATGCTGAAAATTTTCTCTCTTTTTATCATCGAGAGAGCGAAATCACACGAGATTTTCACTTCTTTATCAGCATCACTTTAGACCAATTTCAGTTTGCCTTCAAACTCTGTCGCATTCAGTCGAATTTGAATTCTGATCCGTAAGAATTAAAATAACAGTGACACAAATGAAAGTTTTGAATTTAAAAAAAAATATTTGAAAAAGAAATGAAAGAAAAAATGCAATAATTAAACAATTTATTACGGTTCGCGGAATAAAGATTTTTTGAATAAGAAGTAAAGCAAAATAAAAAAAAAGAATTGAAATTCATAGTGCTTTCTCACTCTTTAATACTGTATGTGAGCGGTGTATATTGAAAGAAGAAAAAATAAAATAAAAACGAGAGATAGAAGAAAAGGAATGTGAAAAAATTGTGCTTAAAGATAAAATTTATGAAAGTAAGAATGAAGTAAAAAAATATGCAAATTTATGGAATATAACAACGGGAGATTATTCAAGGATTACTTACAAGACACACAAGCGTTAAAAAAATTTATTATATGTTTTTCCTTCTCCATCTGTTTAAATGGCACATACAGAAAAAAGGATTTCTTGCGTACATAACAAGTATGAAAATAATTTGTTGCAATCAAATGCATGATTAAATTGGAATAATTGAAATAAATTCATTCATATTTTCATCTACTGTCGTCTGCTATGTTTGTCATATAAGAAAAAATAATAAGAGAGATATGTGAGTGATGAATGCATGTCAAGTGAATGGCATCAGTCAGAATAATGGCAAATAATAAAATAAAACTCATCGACTGAACTCATCGCAATCTAAATTCGTATGTGCTTGAGATTATTATTTTTTTTTTGTTCAAGAGAGAGTGAAAGCTCAAAGGAACTAAAAGAAGAAAAAAGACAAATGTGCCTAGTGGATGAAGAATGAAAATGAATAAAGATAGAGATAAAAAAAGAGGAAGGAAGGAAGAAAAAGAGAAAGATAGAAGTGTGTGGTGTGAGAAGATAATCTAATAATGAAAAAGGAAAAACTATAGAGAAAAAGAGCTATTAATCGAAAGCTCATTTTCATGATGAATGCTGATGAAGATGAAGTTGAGTTTTTGCCTTATTCGTGATGAAGATGAGGGAAGCATGACATGAAAAATAGTTAGAGAGAAAGAAAAAAAAAGTTGCTTGCCTTCACCACTATCGTCATCGAGGCCATTAACACAATTTTTATTTTTATTTCATACATAATAAAATTTTCCCTCCTTTTTCTCGCTCTCCTTCTTTTTTCCATATCTAGATTAAATGTCGACTAATGTATTCTTAAGTGCGTTCCTTGCCTTTTCTTGCTTGCTCTTGCTCTCGCTCGTGCTCGCATTATGTATATTGATCTATTGTGATGAGATTAAACTTTTTTTTTCTCTCGTTCTTGTTCTCTTCATGATGGTGATTAACGTGCTATTCATTCAATTGCTATTGCCTCACATAAATTAATGACAATTTAATGAAATTAAAGATTTAACATTAAAATGCACAATTGTTTAAGAAGATAAAATTTTATTAAAGCAAACGATAATAAAGTATTTAATTGTTAAAGTGCTCTTTTTAATTTAGTTCAAATTGTTTCAATTTCTTTTAATGAAAATTTTGTTATTTTACCATTATTTAGAAAATTAAATTCAAAAAAACATTTTTCTTTTGTTTACAATTTTTTAAACGCCTAAAATGCCTAAAAATAATACCTAAATATATCTGTTTAAAAATATGCTGCCATTTCTTTTTTCAATGAAAAAGATCTTAAAAATTTCAACAAAATTTTTTCAAGTACTTGAGCTTCTTTTCTTTCATACAAACAAACACATCGTTTAAGCTCTCTACGATGAAAAGAGCGAATGAAATTCAAATATCATTTTTCAATTCCCTTAGCATACAAAAAGTAATCGTAATCTTTTGATACTTTAATTTTATTGCCATGTTACAAAGAGGCAAAAGTCCCATTTTCCGTGTCTATCTGAGTATCCTCAAATACACTCATAGAGAAACTCTATTTATATGCAATGTCTGTCAATCCTATCCTATGATATTCAATAATATTATTATTACTTTGCTGAACCAACTTACTTTCGATGCACGTCAAGCAACATTCACATTCACATGATCCTTACTCAATATCATTGCTATTATTATGTATCGATTTTCTTTCATAAACACAAAATCGTTTGATATAGAAAGGGGATGTTGTTGTGAAATTTGATTGAAACAAAAGAATACTGGAAAAGACATTGTTAAATTAATCCCTAAAAAGGAAAGCACTTAAAAATCAATTAAGTAATCAATCGCTTAACATTGCTTTACATTGTAACATGATATCAATTGTTCCAAGAAATGCACTTGACTTGTAATTGTCAGTGTTACTAACCGATCGATTTTCTTTTTCTTTTATTCTTTGTCCAAATAAGTGGACAAAAGACAAAAAGAAAAGAAAGGAAAAAAGTAAAAGTGAATGTAAGTCAAGTTAATAAATCAAAAGAAAAAAAAAAACTTTCATGTCCCTTTCATACACATAAATAAGCAGCACAAACGAGACATAGACATAGAGCAAGTGCAAAAGACCTTTTCAAAATACGGAGGAGTATGCCAAAGAAGAAAGAGAAAAAATAATTTGCCAGCTTAAATTTGCACATGAATCAGCCTTTTTCTCGCTTCTCCGCCTTTCTTTTTCTGTTTAAAGTGAGCAAAAAAGAGATTTATTAAATGACATCAAAGAGACGAGGAATTTTTTTCTTTTTTTCGGTGTGCCTTTTTTTCTAAGGAGCATAATGAGCTTCCGCAATGTAACAGTTTATATTTTTTCACACAATAAAGAATGAAGGAGGAGAAGTAACGAAAAAAAAAATTCATACGAAAAAAGTATTAAAAAATGTTTTTGACATTATACAAAGCATTTTGCAAAGTCTCTTACTTTTGTATAAGTGTTTTGTATGTCTATGGCATGAGAAACAAGAACAACAACAAAAAAATTGTCATAGCAATAAACCCAACTTTTGTTTGTTCTTTTACTCGATTTTCAGCCTGTCTCTTTGCTGCTACTGACTTTCACACAATTTTTCTCTATGTTTGCAAAAAAAAAGTTAGCAAAAGTGAGAGGAAAAACAATTTTCACAATAATTTATGGCGATACTTTTTAAGTCACTCTTGAATCGTTGTTATCAGCAATGGCAAGTACATGGAATCAGAAAGCTTGAATACGAAAAAAGAAACTTTTCATTCATTGCCATTTTGCTATGGTTGACTGTAAATCTCACAAAAATGTTTATTTTTTACGATAAATCGTTTTGTGTAGGCAAAAAGTAGAAATGCAGGCGAAAAGAAAGAGGTAGGGTGAAGACCACAGAAAGTCATTAAATTGGAATGCTATCGCTATAATAAACAAAATGACTTTTCTCACACAACATAACTAGCCCCAGTTCCACATATTATTGCCTCAAGATAAAAAAGCAAACAAATAAAAATAAGCGAAACGGTTGACAATAATTCATGAGCTTTTCTTCTCTTCTACACAGCTGAATAATGAATAAAAATTGCGGTTTAAGGGACACACAAACACACATTATTAAATTCCGGATATGAATGAGATGATGGCGACAATAAAGAATCGACTAATGTGATAGCATTCACACACATATACAAAAATTCTAACAGAGTTTGGAAATTTATTATATAGGCATTTTGTCAAATGCTGTGTAAGCTTTTTTATAGCTATATAGATGAAGTTATTGATTTTTAATTCAGATTTTGTGAAATTTAATCTTGTTAACATTACATTTTTTTAAATACACCTTTACTTTTAATTATCACGGAGAGTAATATTTTATAACTGGCATAAAGTTTTTGAAATTTGTCCCTATAAAGTTAAATTTATTAGCCTTAAAAAAACGTTGGAAAATTTAAGTGTTATAATTTTTATGACAATTACTTGGTAGGGTCACGCGTCCGTTAGGACTTTTTTTTGAAAAAAAAGTCCAGGGGTGTAAAAGTGTTTTCTTTCGAAATCGTTTGAATCGTAAAAATATCGTTGACAAAAAACTTAAATATCGATGTTTAGCTAATTATTAATAGTTCTTGATGTAAAAGGTAATGTTATTTAACTAAACTAAACATTGTTTTACAGTATTTCTCCTTAAAACTGTAATAATTTTGATAATTTTGCAAATGTTTTTTCGAAATTTACTTCGAAACATTCGAAAATTCAGAAAAATTTCGAAAAAGAGTGTGAAAATCTGAAAATTTCAAATTTTCAACTGACAAAAATCTCGAGTGACACTACCAGGATTTAATGCAAAAAATTTATTATTGTTATAACTGTAATAAAAAAATTTATATCACTTATTGTGAAATCGAATGGAAAGAAAATTTAAAATTATAATCCGTTAGATTTTAAAAATTTTTCAATGATTACAAATTTTACGTACCAAACTCTGAAAAATTTGCTACTAAACAAGCAATTCCAATGAGAAAAGTTTTTCATTTCTCCTGCAGAGATTGTGTTTAGTGATGGGAAAAATTAGATTCAAACCAAATTGCAAACAAAAAGGATTGACCAAGCAAATTGTCTCACACTGCCCAACTCTTCTTCTCATTGGTAGAAATGAGATTGCGTTGTTTATTGAGGCGAAAAACTAAAGATGGAAAATCTCATGGCAAAAAAAAAGGAAAAAGTTTTCATTTGAAATTCAAATTTAATTCACTTCACAAACAACCAAAATTCTTTTCTTTCCAAATATATATGTGTATATATGTACGACCTCGAGGAATGTGAGAAAGCTCCCATTGTGAAATAAATAATATCATCTCAACATTTTTTTCATCCTTCATCTACGTTTTGGTCCTTCCTCACAAGTCTCAAGTCTCCCTTGGCAATTTTTTCTTTCTTTTTTTCTTGGTGAAATAAAGGAGAAAAAACCTCTAATGTAAATTGTGTGGTGTGATACTCAGAAACCACATTATACTAAAAGAATGAGCCTGAAAAAATGTAAAGTAAATTTCCGCGAAAATGGTAGACCAAAAAGAGGCTAAACACATACAAGCGGTCAAAATGAGGTGGTTGGTTGCAAATAAGGAAAAGAACAAGAAAGATAAATGATTTTCTGCTTAACATTACTTAAGAGAGCCCTTTTGTGGAATTATTTCCTCGACCAAAAGAAAAAGAGAGCAAATCAAATTTAATCCTTCGAGAGAACGAAGCTGATTTGAATGCGGCGATGTTGTAGATCAGAATCCATTTGAAAATAATCTTTATCAAGGCAATGATACTTTGAATTTTTCTTATTAAGTTAAGGTCTTTATTATTATAGAAATGAATTCAATTTGACATTTTTTTTATCTTTTTAATTGTTCAAAATGACAAAATTTAAGAATATTTTTAAAATAATTAAAATGTCAACAAAAAATTTTACTTGAACTTTCAAAATTATTTTTAATTTCTAAATTAGCTTATTCTTTCTAAAATAAAAGCATTCGAAAATTTAGTTAGCAGCTTTTTACAAGACACATAGGAAAATATTTTATAGCCAGCACAAAGTTTTTGAGATTTGTCTGTCTTTATTAAAGTCAAAATTTGTAAATAAGTGTTATAAATTTTTTATGACAGTTAAAAAGTTTTATAACAGAAATAAATTTTTTTATAACTGTCATAAGAAATTTATAACACTTATTTACACACATTTTGACTTGTAAGGACAAATCTCAAAAACTTTAAGCCAGTTATAAAATATTTTTCTACATTTATATAATCTTTAAAATATGTCAAATATAAACAAAATATTATATATATATAAATTTCTTTTAAATCATCAAGAAATTTCATTAAATGTTAGCGTCTTTTCCTAATTTCATCATCTCTATCTTCAGGTTGAAATGATGAGAATTATGTTTGAAATATTTATTACAGCAAAAGGCTTTTCATAAATTACTGAGCGTTAAGCTGTAGACTTTTACAAAATACTCAAAGATCAAAGCATACGGTTGAGAGAAATTGAAAATATTTAAGCAAGCGAAACCAAATTGTTGAAAGTTAATATTCAAATGCCAAAATTGCTATCATGATTATATTTTTGAAAAGGGACTTTAATGTCATCCCTTCACATACATGCAATTTTGAGGCAGAAAATCAATGAGCTGTTTGAGTTTATTATGAACTCAATGGGGATTATATGTAATCTAATTGAAAAGGATTTTCTTAAAAAGCAACAGAAGAATTTTCCCAAACCATTTTTAAACGACTGAACTTGATTATTATTAATGGTCATAGAAAACTACTATAACAAGAGAAGAGTCAGTTACGACAGAAAAAACAATAACCAAGGGAAAAGGTCGTATTAGCATCAAGTATGAACTTGACCTCTTCTAACTTGATGTTATCGTTATTATTATGATTATTTAGATATGAAAAGTTTTTGACTCTCAATATTATTATGATAATTTCATATACATGCATGAAATGAAAAGTTGTTGAAAATGCAAATGAAGAGTCCTCTATAGACAACATCAATTTATAAAAGTCACAAATATATGTAAAATATTTTCAACCATATAAACGAAAAAATAAATAAATAAAAATGATGGAAGCTCCCAGAGCTCATCTCAATCTCATTATTATGAAAATGATTCATTCCTTCCTTCCTTCCTTTTATTCACAAAAAAAAAACTTTTTTTTCTCTCGAATGTAACACGCTGACTTTGGTAGTACTTGACTGCTTGATGTGCTGAAAAGTTAAATAAACTCATTTCGTAGACATCAGCGTAAAGAGGATGAATAAAAGTAATCGTGAAGTGAGGAGAAAATGAAAGATTGTTGAGCTGCTATGAAGTAAGTGGGTGCAGGCGGATGGAAGAGAAAAAGTTAAGAAACTTTCAAGTTGGATATAAATTGGATTTGTGGCTTTTCGCCTGGTTGTTATTTTATTTATAGATGATAATATAAAGTTTCTCTTTTTCATATTTTTCATGCTTATTTCATTTATCCATCTTTCTAAAATTCATCTTAGTCAAGAAATTTCTTTCTTTTTGTGTGTGGATATTTATTTTATTGGGATAAGTAAAAGACATGCATACACATGAATGTGATGAATGAGAATGATTTGTTATACTGTCTGACTATCTTACTTCTAATACTATATTCTGTTATTGAATAAAATCGTGAGTAAAGTCAGCTTAACATTTGCGAGTGGACTTTTTATTCTTTCTACATTCATGCTCTCACATAATCTGGGATTTACTGGATGTGATGTGATGACGACTACGTTCAATGTTCAACAGGGGCAACGTAGTTTGTATCAAAGCAATTTTCCATCATTAAATTTATAATAGCAACTGGTGTGGTGCACTCGCTCGTTTGGAATAATTTGTTAAAATGAGAAAATTTTCATTCAAGTTCACTCACCTTTTTTTCTATGGTGATGATAGTTTAGTGACTTTAATCTTTTCATATTTTGTTCTTTCACTGTCTATCTATGAAAAACTAAGATAATTTAGCTTGTTTAAATAAAAATTTTATTTAATTTTATAAATAAAAATCAGATTCAAATTTAGTTCATAAAAATAATGAAATCATTATAATAAATTAATTTAAATTATTGTTAGTAGATTGAATAAACTTTAGCTCAATTTATCAAACAAATTCAATCTATTTTTAATGAATTTTAAGCGAATTTTAATGAAAAACAAAAACTTTTTGTTTACATTATCAAAATAAATATTTTTCTTCTTTAATTCTGAAAATTTTCTATAGAATTGAGCTTAAAATCTAAGCAATATTATTTACGGAACTAGATTCACAAAAAAGGAAATAGTAAGCAAGATATCCGGACTAGAATACATTCACATATGCTATGAATTGGCAGGTAGACACACAATTTGCAAATAAACATACACGAGTCATAGTCATGAGAAAAACTGTCTGTGAATGGACTTTTCTTTTCTCTTTTTTACGACAGAGACTATAAGATTTCCTTTCTCTCATTTTCTTATCGCTAACATCGACCCTACCATTGCCTGCTCCATTTTCATTTGCCTTATTATGCCGACATTCTTTCTTTTATTCACAGACTTTTCTTCTTGCTTACTGATTGAATTATCGACCCGAGAAGAAACTTTCTTTCCTTCCTTTATATTTCTACCGTTTGCCGTGTGTCCATTTTTATTCTTTCTTTGTGTATAAGTCTTTCTAATACCATCATATAAGCTAGAAAAAGATTCGATAATACTTGGCATGATGAACAAATTTTTTCGAATTGTACTGATGCCATTTATTGATATGCGAATATAAACCACTGCAATCTTTAACTCAAAATATGATTGAGGACTAAATGAACTTACCAACTGACGCATATTGTCCAATTCAGTCTTTTATTACTCTTGTTTTGATATTTTGTTGAGACATCATCATCGTCAAGTGAGCAACATCAGCAAAATTTATTTTCATCCCTTTTTTATGTTATTCGGAAATGAGAAGCTCGTGCTGCTTGTACTGGTCACTAGATTCGCCCTCATAAATTCAAATTCAAATTGCCATAATGATTCGAAAATTTATTTCATTTTCTTTTTTTCTCATTTTCATCTATTTATCGTGTGTGAGTGGAAAAAATGATCATCATTATGTAATAGACTCTACAGCGGCATATACAGAAAGAGAAATTACATTATACGCTCTTAAATTATTTTCTTTCGCCACATGAATGTCCTTCGGCACATTTCAATGCTGCACGTTCGTTTGCAATAAAAAAAATAAACAGCAAATGCCTTATGTTCAGCATTTGTTAACGTGGGCCTCAGTTTTAATTATCTTCAGTCGTAATGCTGCCTTTGCTAATAATTACTTGCTTGTTACTTTCACAATTGCCTTGATGGTGTAGGAAGATGAAGTTAGGGAAAAAAGGCATTATCTTTTATGAACACGGGCTAAATTTCATCTAGGGATGGCAAATTCATTAATTTTCTGCAGTGATTTTTCTATAAATGCCCGCAAACTTGTCTTTTATAATTAGGCAGAGATCAAAGAAAAAAAGATGAATTGCTATGGTGAGAATTTCAAAAATTACCAAATTAATTTCTCAAGGGATGTAAAAGCAGTACAAAATAAGTAGAGCTAGAAATAAAACAATGAAGCAATTTCGATTTTAAATCCCCTGAAATGGGATGCTTGAGCCAAATGGATATAAGTAGAATAAAGTAAGATTTTTTAGTGTATGTACAACGCAAGTGAAGGCAATTTAATCCTAAACGAGGTAGTAAATAAATTATAATCATTATTTACAAAAGGCAAAGAGGCAATTAATATAAAAAGCAAGGCAAAGAAATTGCGATAATAACATGTTTCGGCATCATCCGTTCATTCTTCTAACTTCACTTTTTAATTGCTTTAGAGACACGCGAAACACGCTCGTCTCGAGGGAAATTTGCTCGTTTTTTTTTGTATTTCATAGCAACACAAACAGTAGCAGCAGACTGTGTTTAACGTAAACTGTTTCGATTAAATTACTCCTTCTTGAATGAGAGAAAATGAAAGTTAAAAAGATGCGTGTGTTATGTGTGTATGAACACTCTGAACGATGTCTTGAGAGTAAAAATCTGTTCCTGAAAATGATAGCTGTGGAAGCTGTTGATCCAAAGAAGTCGAAATAATAGAATTCACCTAAAACTTAAAGCTCATTTTTGAACTTTTTAATGAACATTTTTTTTTCAAAATTTATTTTTTTAGAAAACTTGACGAAAGTTTTATTCTTTAGAAAATTTAACGAAAGCTTTTATTTTTAGAAAACTTCATTAAAATATGATAAAAAATTTTAAAATTTTTATTATTTCTTAATAAAAATGAATCATGAATTCACATTATAAATCAAATCAATGACAAATAAATTGATATAAATATACATGTTATACATGTACGATGATGAAGACGAAAAAAAAAGAAAAAGAATGAGTAGAAAATTGACAAAGATTGAGATTTTTACTGTTTAAATTGAAGCATATAATAAAAGAATGTGTTCATCCATATTATTCTCTCAAGGGATGGTAAATGATATCAGTGAAATCTTATTACGAAGGCGGGTGAAATTTTTTTGACAAATATTGAAGGTTTATTGACAATAAAAATTTTTCTTTCATTTTTTGATGAATAGACAGATTGAGGTCATTTGACGTTGATTTATGATAGAACGACCTGTGATTTGATGAATGAAGAGATCAAGATCGATTGAATTATTGATTCAAATTCACCCTTACTCTTTCTTGGAATAAAAAAGAAAGAAGAAATTTTTTTGAAATGAGTTAGAAGTTATTTGATGGATGATTGAGCAGTTCTTGAGAGCAATAAATCTACAATTGAGAATTTGCTGATGGAAATATTTCCAAATTTTATTGTTTAAATTACATTTTCAATTTCCATCCCATGATCTGTCTAGATTTTAAATCTGCAAATAAAATACCTTGTAGTAGCAAATTTATTTTCGCACTTACTGCTTTAATATGAAATCTAGCAACTGTAACGTCAGACGCTACTCAAATACTCATGATCCAAAAATGGAAAAATTCATCTCATCGTCTCGTTTAAAGAGCACAGAAAGAGACAGCAAAGCTAGTTGAAAGGAAGCTTTATCCAGGCATTTATCGCAACATTATGTTTGCGTGGATTGAATTTGAATAACGAAATTTGAGAATGTACACATCCAAGTGAGATATATATATGTATTTATAGGAGAGAAAAAGAAAGTAAACGAATTTATTCAATGCGAACGCCCACATTTATTCGTGTTATTGCTCCATAGTCCCATGCTGAATAAGAAAAAAAAGATGGATAAGGTGAAAAGGGAAAAAAAGTTCTAAAGATGAAAAAATAATTTACGAAATATTTTCAATACGAATGGATTAGGTAAAGAAAACAACACAACCTCAAGGAAACATTGTGAAATAAAAGAAGTAAAAAATGAAGAAGAGAGAAATAAAAAATGTGAATCTTTTTTCTTGAGCTGTTTATTTGACTCGAAGATGCGATTTTTATTGCTCAACGCTCTCTTTTTTATTGCGAACCAATTTTCATAAAAGTCATAGATGAGAAATCTAAATCTCCTCACTTCTCGCCCTCTTCTTTTTTGCCCATTTGAAAAAGGCAGCAAATCAACATCCAATACACAAAAAACAGTCTTTATTTGTTTTAAAGAACGGAAAAATCTCTTTCTAGTGAAGGGCGCTTTTGAATTTGCTTCCACAAATATTGGCAATAAAATAAAATAACAAAAAAATATTCATTCTATCTTCCGTAACAATAACAACAACAACAAATGACGAATAGCAGCAGCAGTGCTTTTTTTTGTGAAATGAGTTCTGGCAGTAAACTCACTGGGTGTATTTTACAACTTCAAAGGCCCATTACATGTAATAGCAATAAAAGAGCATTTTTATGATATCCCAGAAAAAAAACAGCATTTGTCTGTTGTATAATTTTTTTCCCATTCTTTGATACTTTTTTTCTGCTCTTCCACTTCTGATAAGAAGTAAAGATTTATATCATAGCAAATATTATTGTTCTTCTTCATCATTTTTTCTATATTGACTAGAAAATGTCTGTAAAAATAAAAATTTACATTTATCATTTATCAAGACATAAAAATTGTTGTTTTTTTCAAGATTTAGAATAGGTAAAACTAATTTGGACACTTTGTAGTTTAAAAAAATGTCAAAATCTCTTTTAATGCATGAATTGACTCAATGATTATATTTTGTACATAAAGTTAGAGCTTTACTTTATTATTTAAACTCATAACTGAGAGCTATAAGTCTTTAATTATTGAATTATTAACAAAATAAAATCAAACCTAATTTTGGACAGAAAACCTATTTTGGGACACTTTTAATATCGATTTTTACTCCTTTTATACTTACTTTTGATGATAAATCACTCAATTAACTTCTTTATTGCTCTAAAATACATTTTAAGCAGCCAAATCAGCTGAATTCATTAAAATTATCAATTCGAAAAATTTGTTTTGTTCCATATTTTATTATTTTCTATAGAAAAATTAAGTGTCCCAAAATTAGGTCGAAAATTGAAATCGATTTAAAACTTAATAAAGTAATTCTAGCTCTGTAATTATTCATAAGTGAGTTTGTAAAACGTTTTATTTCTTGTGAAATGTCAAGTTGAGTGCAAAAGTAACTATTAAAAGATTATCACAAATAGAAAAGAAAAGTGCGAAAATCACAAAAATTTCATTCTAAAATGAAAGAATTTCATTATTCATTAAAAGTGTTTAGTGATCGTAAATTAACATATACAGTGTTCATGAACAAAAGAGTCTAATAAGCTCATTTATTCATATATTAGAAGATTAAATAAATTTTAAATGTAACAAAAGTTCCAAAATAGACTGTCCAAATTAGTTTTACCCTATTTCATTAAATAGTGTATTTTTTAACTATTTATGCTGTTATACTGAGTCTACAAAGAATACTAAAAATGTTTTCATAAATTTTACCTTTTAAAAAAAAAATTTTAAAATTTCTGTTTGTTTACATTTTTTTGGCGCGAAAATTCGAATTTTGGTTTTATGAAAATCAAAAAGTTTGTGGACCTTGATTTATTCTAAATGACCAGTAAGTCGGGAAGTGTAAAATTATGCATACCAAATAAATTTCCCTTTCTATGTTTATTGCATATGTAAATATTGCATATTCCTTCAATAAACAATGAAATTCCAAATTCAACACAGAATAATTACTTAAGTAAACATGAGTGATAATTGCGAGCTAGAAATTCAAATGAATTTGTGGTTTTTGAAAGCATTCTTGAGTTTGAATATTTAAATCAAAAACTTGAAGCATATTTCAATTTTATTATGTTTAAGATGTGTGAAATCACATGTGGTTTACATTCTATGGTAGATTTTCTAAATGCTTCATGCAAATTTTTGTGTTTTTTTGTTCACTCTGCAACTTCTGAAGCAATTTTCATTTCTCGCGGTTTAATTAATGTGAATTTAGAAAAAGAAAAATTTCAATAAATTTACATAAAATAAAAACTTTTTAAAGTACTCAAGAAATCTTTTATGAACAATTTTTCATAATGCGCAAAGAGAGTTCATCAAAAAAATAAGGATTATGCCATCTGTGGTCCACTGAGTTTTACTGGGCTGGAAAATAAAATTGTTATATGCAGGGTAGTTTCACACGACCGTTAGAGGCTTTTTTTGAATAAAAAATCCAGGGGTGTAAAATGTTTTTTTTCGAAATCGTTTGAATTGAAAAAAAATTGTTGATAAGAACTTTAAATATCAACACTTAGCTAATTATTAATGGCTCTGAATGCAAAAGGTAATGTAATTTAACTTAACCAAACATTACTTTACAGCAAAATCTATTAATATTTAATTATTTTGATATTTTTGCAAACATTTTTTTCGAAACATTCGAAATTTCAAAAACATTTCGAAAAGGGGTGTGAAACACGTTTGATTTTAAATTTTCAACCGTCAAAATCATCCAGTGAAACTACCAGGATTATATGTATAGCAATAGATTTTTTTAAAGCTTTACCTTCATTCCATTTGTGCTCCATTCAGATTCGACTTCAAGCGAAATTAAATTCAATCATAATTTTTGTTTTTGCATTGAATGTTTCATTCGAATACAAGTTAGAGTATGCAAGAGAAAAAGTGAAAGTTTTAAAACAGCAAATTTTTCATGCTCGAAAGAATGTAAGAACGAGGGAGAGAATGAGATTGAGACGATATTTATGAAGACTGCGACTATATGGTACATAAATATAATTTTTTTATCGTGAATCTGCAATTCATGAAATATTAAGTGATTTCATCGTTTCTGTATGTGTGTAAAAATTCAATTTTATAAAAATGATATGGGGCAAGAGAAAGGGTGAATAAGCAACAATACACGATGATCATGATGACGATGGGGAAAAATATTGAAGCCAAAAGTTCCGACATGCTAAACTCACACACATGAGGCAAACAATATTTCATTCACTCTCCATTCATTTCAACTTCATTCACTCTCAATATTTATTATATGATATACATACATACATGCATAAAAACAGCTTGGTGACGTGCGGGAATTATGAAACAATAAATCATAAATTACATTTAATGTAAACGACAAAAATGAGGTTTTAATTAATCCCCGAATGGCAATAGCAATTAACACACATAATTACATCGAGCCATAACTGAACACCATAGCAAAGCATCAATTTTTGCGGTATATTTTGTGTCTCTCTCTCGACATTGCCCATATGCCATGCCATTTAATTGCGAATATTATTGTTATGGCAAAAAGATATCGTTATTGGTTTTTCATTTACTTTACATGTTGAATTTTTATGCGAATTTGAACGTTCATTTTTGTGTAACAAATACTTTTTTTGTTATTTATAGTTATGGCAAAAAGATATCGTTATTGGTTTTTCATTTACTTTACATGTTGAATTTTTATTTTTGGACGTTTTATCTCAAGTGTATGCATGTGCAGCACTACACATGGACCAAAAATCGAAATTTTCCAAATATAGGCATATTTTTCGTTGTCTTGAAGCGTACAATAAGATACATAAAAAGTTTTAAGATTGGTGTTGACCCAAGGGCATGCATGTGGTTTCCATCACATGGAACAAAAAATTTTTTTCATATCTTATAATGTTAAAAGCTTAAAATGTCATTTACTTGAAGATTTAGAAGTTTTTTGATTGATTTTTTTTACTTTAACTTTATTGAGCTATAATTTAAAAAAAGCATAAAATTTGTAATAAAAATGTTTGGAATAATTACATAAGATTTGAAATCATAACATCTAAACTTCTAATTTGATACTTTATCCTTTAGTACATGGAGAAAAATATTTTATAACTGGCATAAAGTTTTTGAGATTTATTGGAATTAAAACTTATTGGCCTTAAAAAGAAGTGTTATAAATTTTTTATGACAGTTTTAAAAGTTTTATTACTGTAATAAAATTTTTTATAACTGTCATAAAAAATTATAACACTTATCAACAAATCTTAAAAACTTTATGCCAGTTACAAAATATTTTCTTCTGTTTATGAAGATAAATCAAATTTTTTTTAAAGATTATAAAATTGAATCTCGAACAATTTTTTTCAAAACATCCTTTTGTTATATTTTATGTTTCAAAAAATTTTCGTTTTAGCTACAAACCAAATGTCTTGCCAGATTTTATGTGTGGATCTAAGAATACATTCTTAAAAATTTTTCTCTGGATTTTAAAAATTTTATTTTCAACGTTTTCAAATAAAAATTTCTGAATTTTATTGAACAAACGTGAAACTTTTTAACGCTTTGTGGTTGCACCCTTATTTGACTTTTTTTCATTTTACTATGAATAAATTTGTGACAGTTAAATTGTCGCGACATTCCATTAACCACCATACAACTCTCCCTAATACCAAAACTTAAAAAAACATTCGCCATTGACTCGAAATTGTATCTCATTTTGCTCTTTGCTCTTATTCTCATTCCAGTGTGCGAATTTTAATTGCGGTGTAATCTGATTGCGCGGTATATACATAAAACGAGGGAATTAATTTCTCTCTGTGGAAAGGACGAATTTTAAAAAATTCAGCAGAACAAAAAAGAGAGGAAAAAATGCAAATGTCATTGAAAGATAAAAATAAATGAGAGAAAAATTGGAGCACCATGACCGAGTTTACGAAATACGGTTCGAATAATTATCATAAAAAATTATCGAGCGCGGACAAGACGAGTGTCGGTGGCATTTCAAATGCGACTGCTGCTGTCGATGAGAGTGTTAGGAAACCTCGCTTAAAGAAATCATTCAGTGAGTGTGAATATTACGAAATGGATAGCAATTTAAATTTTTCACCATCACGACGAAAATGTCGAGTTGCTGCGGCTGAAGAATTGCATCGTTATCATCACTGCCCACGACAAACAACGACCGCAATTGCGCCAGCAAACGATATAGTTGGTGTGGGTGAAATTGCGTTCATTGATGTGCCCAAAGGACAATATAACTATGACACTTCAAAATCACAATATTTACTGGCCCAACAGCAGAAATTGAAAGAATATAAAAATGATCCCAATTTTTTGGCAACAAATGGCGATAACTACTCGAGTGAGTCGTCAACGGAAACGCGCGGTATCCTAAAAAAGACCACGACTGCGGCCTCCTCAACGACAACCACGACAACGAGTGAATCAAACAATAGCAATAACAGTAAAAGCTTATTGAAACGGAATAAAGGATTGAGCACATTATCATTGTGTAGTTGTGATGCTGATACTGAGGTAAATGAGTTCAAGTTATAATAAAAATAATGACGATAATATAAACCGTTTAGCACTGCCAGTAACACGAAAGAAAAACATTTTACGGATGAATAATTTGAACTTCCTCCTTTTCATTCTCGTGTGTTGTTGTTTTTATTTCCACATATACAGAGCAATAGTAAAAATCAAGGCAAAGACACTCGATTAATCGCAATTTCCTAAAAGTATTGTGATTTTTTTAAATTCACACATTGATTTTTATAATTCCTATGAAAAATTCAATTTTCGTCAAAAATGCAAAAAGAAAGCAAAAATTTGATTGAATGCTGTTTGCATATGCTTGGTTTTTGATTGATTATTCATAGTTTTTGCTTATTTAAGCATTCAAGTGCTTTAATGAACGAATTTTCAATGTTTTCTTTACATTTATTTTTCAAATTACAAAATGTAAACAAAAACAAAAAATGTAAACAAAGAATTTTGAAAATTTTTGTAAATATTTCTTCGTAAACAGTTCAAAGCTTTAATTGCAAAATTACTTTATATTGAAGCAACAAAACTTTGTATTTATTAGTATAAACAAACTGATTTCTATAAAATTGCGATTTACGAAGTGTGTCTTCGCCTTGCTAACGATAGAGCTCAAAAAAGCAATGCAAGTAAGCAAGAAAGAAAGAATTATAACCCGTAATGAAAAAAAGAGAAAATACAACAATTGATTAACTTTTATCAGTGAAAACATTTGTTGTATTGTAAGCCATTTACACTGATTGTTTCTTTTAAATTATTAAGCTTCTTCCTTTGCCTTTTATTCCATTCTATTTGCGTGCAAGAGTAAAGACACAAAAACCTTTTTCACACAGAGAGAAGAGAGTGTTGTGAATAATGGGATTTTCTCTTCTTTACTTCCTTTACATTGTCTTTTTTCTCTTTTTAAAGCATTTGCTGCTTCTGCTGTTTTATAGAAAAAATTTCTTTACACACTTGAAAGGATATTAAATTGACATTCAACACTCGTGTGTCCATTAATTTATATGGTTGGAAAAATTTTCAATTTAATTTCTAGCACTCCTCTGTTGATGCTGCTATCTCAATGAACATAAAATATTTAAATTTTTCTCTACTCTCTCTTTCTCTAACTGCGTGTTGTAGGTCATTATTTTCCCAGAAGTCAGAACTTATTATGAATATTTCATGAACTCTTATTGGAATTTAGGCTCACTCGAACACTCAAAGCTCATCATAATAGAATTTTTCAACTTCAATAAATCCAACCTCACATTGTAGAAATGTTCACCTGCGAAAAATCGACCTTAATAATTAATATCAAATTTACAATGGCCTTCAGGATATTGAAGTATGTCTTTCATTCTCTCATTTACTCGGAACAGAGCCTAAAATAATAATAATAAAGTCGATGTATCAGCTTAATTTAGCAGCAGAGCTATGATATTGAATATCGGTAATGAAAGTGTGGAGGCGTTAATTGTTGTTATAGGGCCTTTTTCTTCTCTTTCTCTGAGATTTATGTTCTCTACAAAACCAATAGCTACAAAATTTATCGTCAACCACATCACATACACACAATCCAGTCTCAATAATCTATTTTTTTTTTCTGTTTTTATCTATGTATAAAGGTGATTCCGAGGCAATCAAGACCATTATATCAATATTCGCTCGATCGCAAACGTCCGCTGCACACTTACACCTGCGAGCAAAACGCACAGATTCTTTTGCGACTGGAACGTGAGCGCCTTAAAAAATATGGATCATATGGACGATTGGTATGAACAAATTGCTTTTTAGCTTATTTTTTTTGAACATTTAAATGTCATTTTATTTGTTTGGTCTTTAAAAATGCGCTTTAAAATACAAAATTCTACAATGAACTTCATCAACTAATTTCTCTTCTTTTATTTTCTTTTTTCTTTAATTTCCAGCATTTCACTTCATTGTCTGGTACAGAGCAACAGCAACAACAGAAATCGAAGCAAAATAATAATTGCCGGAATGACAATGGAAGTTTAAAAGACTTTAGTGCAACCACACGAGTGAGTGGATATCCTGAAACAAATCATATTGAAGTATGTACACACACCATTCATTGTTCACTAGCTGACTCGCTTCTTTATGCTTTTTATACGCTATTAAACTCAACAATGCCAATGTGCATGATGCCTGCAAGCTACATATAATTTATAGTACCTGTGTACTCGCTCGAGGATTGTATGTGTATTTTATTTGTGTTATGGGACAAATTTTTGTGCAGAGATAGGAAGCGCATGATAGCGAATGTTGTTGTGACGGTAAATAGTTAACGGAGAATGAGAGAAATTTCAATTAATTTTCAAAGCCGAAAAATTAAAATATTTTCCAAGTGGAATTGAATATAATTAATTAGCAGTCCAACAACATTGAACTCACTATGAATAAATAAATAAATAACATTTTTAAAATTGTTGGTAAAAAAGGGACAATAACAGCAAATAAATTAATTTTATTTTTTTTGTGTTATGCATAAATAATTCATGAGCATTGCAAATGATGATGATGATCAGTTTATGTTAAATATCAAGGGAAATGGACTTTAAATTTTATCATTTTAAATCCAAAATGTATTTAATCTATAGGGAAAATTATGTATTCTGTTCAATTATCCTTTATTACATAATTCTGATGATAGTGGTGATGTTATGTTATAGAGTAGGTAGGTTGTCAGGAAATTGGCATTGTTTCATATTATATATTCATATCTAACGCCTGCCTGCTTGCCTCATTCGCATTGATTATGAAAACTCATTCATTCATATAATAAATTCATATATGCCTGCATACTACTCACTTTATTCTATCTCTGTCTGCATATGTGAAGTTGTGAAATTGTTAGATTTATTTGTGCGGTTAGAAGAAAGGAGAGAGAGACGGAATAGGATTTTGAGGGATCATAATTCTTAATTATGAATAAATTTATGTTGTGTCGTATAATACTCAAAAACAGATACATGCACAATTGTTTATCTATCATTTGCAAAACTCACTCATACTTTCCACAAACCGCAGCCAAGAAAATTGAATGGTGAAACAAACAATCGAAAATTTATAATTTCCTGTCTCTTTTTTATTTGTTGGCATCCGATGGATTTTAATTTCCTTAAGCGAGTACGAATGTGTGCCTAATTTAAAATTTAGTGTCGTATCAAATGTGTTTTTCATACTCGAGTGACTTGTATGATTATTATGTTTCTAGCAATTAACTTCCGATTTCTCTTTTGCTCTATGTGAGATAACGAACAAGCACGAAGATTCAAAATGTGTGCTTGAATTAAGGTTAAGACTATTCGATTATTTGAAATTCTATCTAGGTTTAATTATTAATAACAGAAATGAAGGTTTTTGTTTGCTAATTCCAACTGTAAACAAGCTAAAGCTCTGGTTAAATTAAAATTCAAGAGAGTTTTCAAAATGTAAACAAAAAATGTAGCTACAAAATAGACTCTAAGACATTCATTCTAAAATACTAGGTAAAAATTCAGTGCCTAAACCTTAATTTTTGAAATAATCTAGACGATGCTTTTGTATCTAAAATTGGCAACATACATTCATATGATTACGTGTTTGTATGAGCTTACTCTATTCAAATAAAGAGTCTAAATTAATTTCATATATATGATTTTAATGTTTATGAGTATGAAGTGTGTTTTTAGTGAGTGCTAGAATGGCTTCTCAAAAATTTTTTACATCTCTTCTTCGTCCTTAATTGCTTTTTGTCTTGAAATAGAGATAGAATAAGAGTCTATGAATAAATAATGAGGCATTTAGGTATGTGAGCACTCAGAACCGCACGTTCTCAATATTATAAATATAAGAAAATGGAACATTCCACTTCTTGACTAGGAGGATAAAGAAAAAAGGAAAAAATAATCATGTTAAAGGTTAATAAATCTTCGTAACCGTCATCACTTCTTTAAAGCTAACCTACTCCTTCTTCAATTGAAGAAAAATAAATAAATTTCTTCATTCCACCCTTTTGAGCTTTTTTAAAGCTTAAATCGAGCGAATTTAATGTTGAATGAGAGACTCGATTCCGCCAATCCATTCAATTTTATTTCTAATCTTTCAGTTTCGCCTCAAAAACTCATCTCATATTCTTTTCAATTTTCCTACACATGAAATATTTCTATCTTGATTTCTAATCCTATAACAATTCTGACACTCACTTAAGAAAGTGATTGTGATTGAAAAAGAAAAAAAGAAAATTTTCTGCAATTTTCTCTCTCTTTTGTTAGAAGAAATTGATAGAAAATAATTATCTATCTGTTGAAAGATGAAGCATTTAAAGATTTCTCGATTTTAGTCCATTAGATTTCAATTTATCTTTCACTCAATACTCAATTCTGGTTGTTGAATGCATTGTATTGAATTACTTTTTATTACTTTTTCAAGTGTGTAAATATGAAGTAAAAGGAAGTTGAAGCTGCTGAGATTTTCAACAAGCAATGAATCAATGAGTTCTTAAGAACAGCAGTAGCTAAACGTATGTGTGTTTGTCGGCAGGAGGGAAAGGTATATTACAAAATATTCTCTCTCATGTTCATGGGAATATAATCGTAAATAAAGTCGAACTTGAAAGAATAAAAAAAGGTTTTTCTTTTGCTTCGCTCCCTACATACACATATATTTAAAGCATTCGTATTTTCAATTTCAAGAAATTTCTTTTACTACACTAACAACGGAAATTTCCCCCTTTATGTATTTGACTTTATTTCTTTTATTGATATACTCAATGCTATTTCATGTCGCTCGCTCTAGCTCTTCTTAGAAAAAGAAAATTATTTGGAGAGCGGAAAAATAAATAGAGGATTCGAGACAACATTGAAAATAGTATTTAGTTAAGCGCTTTTTCATATTGTATTTACTCTTTTTCCTATCGTTGTGCTTTTCTTATTGGCCGATAAATTTGTTTTCCTTCTTCTTTGTCTTTAATTTGTGTGAAATAAGGCACCGATGGATGGAAGCAATTACTTATTCAAATTTGTTTAAGAACTGAAATTTGATTCTTGATTGATTGGATTAGAAAGGCATGACCATAAAATAGAATAAACTTTCTAACTTCACATACGTTTTATTTCTATATTTCGAGCTCAAAAATTATATAAAATAAAAAAAAGGAAAAATTTCGCAGTGCTGCTCATCATGATGATGAATGATGTTGCTTGTGTGATAAATACGAACATTTCTCGCAGCATTATGTACACTTTTTTTCCTCTTTCAGCAAACATATTTTGGAAAAAAAATGTGAACATCAATTTGTTGTGTCCTGAATTTTTTTATTCTTTTTCTTTTTTCTATTAAAGAGCCTTCCTATCCACTTTTGAAAATGAATTGTACATAGCGAATCACAATAGCTGAATTGTTATTATTGTTGATGTCTTCGCTGTCAAGGGAATTGCGGGGAAAATGCGAATAAAAATGGATGAATGAAAAAAGCTTTCATCTCAATTTTACATTCATGAATTGAAGAAAGGACGAATAGATAGATGGATGGACATTTGAGTGAGGGAACAGAAACATAACACAAGATTCTTTTCCTTTTTCCTTTCTTTTTATTCTTGTTACAAAAGAAGTCATTTCATGAGATAAATGAATGAATGGAAAGATATTGTGCGTTTTATATAAAGAAAGATTTTTAAATTTATGTGTCTGCTTTACAAGGTAAAGACTCTTCAATTATCACAAATTGACAATTGAAAAATTCAATTATCTTCAAGTACTTGAAATTCAAGCTTTATTTTATTTACATTCTAATTGTATCTGTTTATTTTAGGTTTATTACTTTTATTTCTTGGTAAATCAATCAGCGTTTAGATAAATATGATGAGTTTTTAAAGATTTTTCTTGAAAATTCCATTTTATAAATGTTTTGTTTTGATTCTTTTGTTTACATTTTTGTTATTATTATGAATAAAAACAAATTTAAAAACAATAAAAAACAAACTCAACTTTAAATCGTTTCAGACAATTTAACAAAAGACCATTTCTAATACTTAAAAATAAATAAACCAGAAATATATTCAAACAAATAATTATAAACTTTTATGCTTGGTAATTCAAAGCGAAAAAATGATAATTTAATTTCGAAAATTTCAAACAGATTTTCTTTAAATTTTCACAATCCTCTCGAAAAGAAATTTTAAACATAGAAAAAATTTCTTTTTTTAACTTCATTTCTGACTTTTAATTAACATTTTACAACATCTAGAAGTAAATTATTATCAGTATGGTTTAAAGTACTTGCACATGTGTGCAAAGCACTTTAATTTAAACTTTTTTAATAAAAATGAAAACAAAAATTTTATCTTCGAAAGCGTATTTGCACACCATCTAGAATTTTGAAAGTTTTCGGAGTTGTTATATGACCGTTATTTTTTTTGCTTTGGATTACCAGACTTTTATGTATCAAAATTTTGAAGAAATTCTAACTGCTATAAATATTACCAAATATTAAATTGTTCACTGTTAATCTAAGAGTGTCTTAACCTTGATAATTTCTTTCCAACTTACAATAAATGCGTTTTCTCAGCAACATTACATAAAGCAAAGATTCTTAAAGAGAGAAAGATTTTTTATTCAATCACAAAGAGGAAAAATGTTTTCATTTTATTTCTCGTATGCAAACAAAACACAAAACGAGATTTATATCATAAATCATCATACATCCACACACGAATTTCCTTCTCTTTTTCATATTTCATTGAATTTTTTCTTACTCAATTTTCATGTGAAAAATCAGCGTAGACTGTTGTATTAAATTGAATAAGCACGTTATTTCTGTGTGTGAGTTTGAAATATTATGATGAAAAGCTCACTTAAAAGTGATGAGAAGTTATCAAGGAAATTTTTTTATAAAAGGTACTTCTTAATAGTGCTTATGAGCCTCAAATCCGATTTGAAAGGAAAGAAAACAAATTTTACAGTGATTTTGGTTTTTTGTAAAGAAAGAGAACAAATTGTTTGCATATCACAAGTATTCAAATCTAATTTTGGGAAATAAAAATTCTTATGTCTTGCAAAAAAAGCAAAGTTAAACAATAAATAAATTCCTGAGGCCAAAGAATAAAAGATTTAATGCTTCAAAGGAATTTTGTTATTGGCAGGAGAAAAACAATTGCTTAATAATTCATGATGTTCATTGATTATCTTTCTCTGCAAGTTATTTCTCATGTGCTGTTCTGCTTCTTTCATTTCATATCAAAATACAAAATTGATATTGATATCTTGGAAAAGAAGAAGCATAAAACAGCAAAAGATGAATCAAAATTCACTGGAAATGTTTACAAAGAACAACTACACTATCATATTTCACTTTCAAAATGTCAATATTTTAAAAAAGCTCCATTAATTTCACCCAAGCGCATTGTGGCAACACATACATCGAGATTTTCCTGATTTCTTTTTTTTTTATTTTTTGTTTGGCAACTAAACGTGCCTGAGGAGTAGTAAAGAAAATTTTTCTACTTCATTTTTGACACATTTTCTTCGTTTTGTCAATGACATACATTTTGCTTCATATTTTCTCGTCCTTATCAGACCTTAGAATTTTTCTCTTGTTATACAAAAGTTCGTTTCAGTGGGTGAGTAAACGATGATGAGTGAGAGGCAAAAGTTCCGCAAACAAGTCGAAGCATAAAAAGTTGGCACTTGATGAGAATGAAAAAAATAACATTGTTGCAAACACACAAAAAATCACTTCACAGCTTGAGAAATCAGAGCGTAAATTTATGTCTCTGACTCTCTTTCTCGCATTAGAAAATGTTTTTTTGGTATACAAAATGAGAGAGTGTTGAAATACATAGCAAACGCAAGTGAAGCAAAACTTTTTTAGCATATAATTAAAATTTCAAAACGGCCTTAAGGACGCTCGATGAGCAATTTTTTTAACGCGCGCGCCAACGACAACGACAGTATTTTTATGATTTTCTAGCGGGGATAAAAAAATATGTTGGAAAAACTTTTGTAAAGTTAGCATCATTTTTTTAGAAGTCACAATTTTTCTTTAGATTTTTAAATATTTTTATTAATTGTTAATTTTGGTTGAATAAAAGTATGGAAGCGTAGCAATTTATAGCGATTTTTTTGTTGAATTGCGTTTGTTTTCAAAACTTGGATTAAATTTAATTATAGATTTTTAAACTTAATTTAAGAATAAATCTTTACGATTTATTGTTAATCTGGTTTAAAACCATAGATTAATTTTAATCCAAATCAACGATGGATTTAATTAAAGTTAACCATAATCTTCTTTAGATTAAAATTAATTTCGGTCGATTTATTAAATCCATCATTAAATTTTCAATCAAAAAAAAGTTATGCTAACTTCACGGAAGTTGTTAAAAAATAATTTTTTTAAAAAGCTTTTGTTATGAGTTCAAAAATCATTAAAAGTGAGAAGCAAATATCATAAAGCGACAGAATTTTTCTGAGAAAAACAAAAGCCAAGAGGGTTAAAATGAAAGCGAAAGTCCGCACTATATAGAACGAGTTGTCACTCTAACAATATCGCACAGTAGGCATTAGCTACAAACAGCAAGCAGTAAAAAAGTTTATTTTTTAATTAATCCTGGTGGGATCTTATTTATTCGCTCTCTCTCTTTTCCGTTCGTGCTTTTTCATGAAAAATTTTTAATTGAATTTTAGCTTTTTTGTGCGAACGAGAAAGACATAAAAGAAGAAGAAGCGAGAACTTAATGTATGTTCGTCGCATGGCATTAATTTTGTTGTTGTAAAAGCTTGTAGTATGAGACAGAAAGTAAATAACAATTCTAATTTAAATGTTTTTCTTTCATTCTTTTCTTGACAGTCAAATGAGGTGTTTATGGGCGATGTTAATCGTATTAATAACAACATTGATGATGATGATATAATTCCACCAAATTTTCCACCACCACCAAAGGCAGGCAAAGTTTTACTTCAACGTAGTGCTAGCATAACAAATAAGCATACATCATCGAGTCCAGTGATCAATCAAAATGAATTTACATCAAATGTTGGCGGCAGAGTTACAGCTACAAATACACTCAGCTCAAATAAGCCAGATTTGTTTAATTTTTCCACCACAGCCACTAATAATAACTCAACAATGATGGATGAACGAATAGCATCAGTGAAAACTAATAATCCCGTAGAGATTAATGCAAATAACTGTCAATCATCGAAAATTGCATATCCTTTATTTTTCTGTGATGATCAGAATCGGCAGCTGGCATATAATCCCGCATCAGTTGGAGTCGGTAGTGGACTAGACGAGAAGAATTCTGTCTACTTTTATCACCATGAACCGCCAACATATTTGCCAAACTATGACAATATATCAACAAAATATCCCGACAAATATAGCACAATGCCGCCAATAGGCAGTGAATGTCCTGCGGGAGTTATTCCTCTACAGCAATTTAACATTCCTATGAGCAAAGTTCATGCGAGTACATGCAACCTGAACAATCAACTCAACTCATCGAATCTAATTAGCAATCACCATTTTTCGAATTCACTTAGTAACTTCAACATAATGGATACGCAACTGCAAAATTATTATAACTTCAATCCATCATTCACACAGCTGCCATCATCAAGAGGCGGACCACCATACGGTAGTTCATCAATAATAGGCAGTTCGTTTGCCTCGAATATTAGTCTGAATGGTACTCCAAAGAATCAACAAAATATGCCATGGAAACATCGGCAGTGTTCAAGTCGTAGTAGTAGCTCTGGAACGAATTCATCAAGTGAGTTTTATGCAAATTACAATTCTTTTTTTTCTCTGCACACATACATGACAGACATGTTAAAAAGAAAAGAATTAAAGGAAATAATAGAATATTTTTATTTTGTGCGAAGAATTTGTTTTTGAGATTTTTTTAGGGTTCGAACTTGCATGCATATTTTTTGTCAAGTTGACTTACACAAAAATGTCTTTGTTTATTCAGATTCAATTAAATTTTTTAAAATACAAGTAAATTAAAAAATTGTTGACTTCCATAAAAATTAAGCAAATTAAATTTTAAGTGACATTTTTGTGTAAGTCAACTTGAAATCAACTTGACAACAAATAAATCAAGTATGGTTCGGCACTTGCACGTCGACAGTTAAGTATCGACGTCGGCAATTGTCAAGTAGCAATTCAAGTTGATTTACTCAAAAGTGTCTCTAGTTCATTCAGATGAAATTTAATTTGGTCCATATTTGACAAAATTATGTGAAAATCAATGATCCTTCAATTTACTAAAGTTTTGACCAAACTAAAATTTTATCTGAATGAAGTAGAGACACTTTTGAGTAAATCAACTTGAATTGCTACTTGACAATTGCGAATCATAATATCAAGTAAAATATACATGCAAATCCAAACCCTATTTTTACTAAAAAACTTTGAACTGAATCAACTTTTAATTTCCGTATGAATAATTTTTGTAAATAATATCGAAATTTTAATAGAAATGTTTGTCATAACTACTAAAAATTCTCTTATTTCTTGTGAGTTAAAAAAAGCATCAAAGAGGCAGGCAAAAAAAGATAAAATATGAAAATTTTACTCCTAAGCTCTACATAAATCCTTCAAACTTTCCGACACACTGATGCGTGACATAATTTATAGATAAAATTTCCATACACTCATTTTCTCATTCACATGTAGTAACAATTTTCTCACATATATCCGTAAAGTTAAAAGATACACAAGAAAGTGCAATAAAAGTTTGCAATAACAAAAACTCTCTTGTGAAATTCTAGACTAATGAGATGAAAAATGGGAAGTGAGAAAATGAAGCTGCTTTACAAGTGTGCACTTGTGTCATAAGTGTAAACTAAGTCGAATCATATGCAATGCTTTGCTTTTTCGCCTTCTTTCTTTATTTCTTCCTTTTCCCATACTTGATTGCGGGCTAAAGTCAAAGTTCACATGATAGCAATAAAAACTAATTCTTGGTAAAATTTTCTCTACCACAAAATTTCTTTTCATATGTATGTCTGTGTATATATTGCATAAGGAGCAACTTTGAATCTTAGATATATGTGTGCAATTTATAAGAGAAAGTTTTCTTTCTCCTCTCAACAAACGAACTAGTGCATACATGCAGTTGAAATTTTATTAAAGAAGTTGAGAAAGAACTAGTCAATGCTACTAACTGGTTCAAACTGGTTGTTATGTCTTCTCTATTTCCCCTCTGATGATGTTTTATTTAATTTTTCAATAAAAAGTTTTCTTTCTTTCTTGCTCTTCTTTCTCCATTTCAACTGCTATTACGAATATGAGAAAATTTCGAATGTGTATTTCACCCAATTTTCATGTATATTTTTGTTCTCATTCCCTTTCTACTACTCATATATACGTTTTAGTATTTTCCCTTGTGGCTTTGATAAAAGCATTTCTCATTTCAGAGTGTTTTTTTGTTTGGGAAATGTTTATATGTTCAATGTTTGTTATACTGAGAATAAAAACAGCAGCGGATGAAAAGAAAAAAGGAAAGTTTTTATGCTCAGCGGTTCTCGTTATTTGCCTGAGAGTAAGTGAAGAATGAAGTAAAGGCTGTAAACAGGAATCTTTTTAAGTGCATTTGAGAATTGGAATCTGTTTAAAGTCAGTTACTTTGTATCTTCAAAAATATTCATAAAAGGGATAATAAAGGAAAAGGTTCAATAATTTTATGGTTTTCCATTTGTAACCGCAAAGATTTCTTTACACACTTTAAGACCAGAAAAGTCAAAGAAAATCTCATCCTAATTACTTTTTAATTATGCATTTCTATCTTATATCATAGAATGGGATTTACCATCAAGACAATGGTTAGCATTAACATCAATTTTACTAATAGCCGGTGCTGCAAGCGTCGCAGTTCCATTAGCTTTAAGTGTAACGGCAGGTAAAATATTAATGACCTTTGAGATTCTTCATAGGGTAAATTTCATAAATATCAATACACAGTTCACCGTTCGATAGCGATATCAAGCCCCATTCACTTCTCGATGCAGTGCCTTTAATCGATGGACATAATGATCTTCCTTGGAATATTAGAAAATTCATGCACAATCAAATTAACGAATTTCGGTAAATATAATATACAAATTTATAATTTTGATTTATTGTCAATTGCAATTTATTTCATGTAGATTCTGAGGATCTCAAAAAAATTTCACCTTGGGCAAACTCACCATGGAGTCATACGGATTTACAAAGACTGAAACGTGGTCGTTTGTCGGCACAGGTAAGCAATCTCATCATCATCTCTGTTGTCATTATGCTGTTGACAGCTCACTTCTCTGTTCTGCTTTTGCTACATTATTTACATGACATAATGACGACAGACCAGACACACTGTGCTTGCTCTTGCTTACTTACCATTGTTCGTCGTCGTCTTGTCGTTTTATGGAATAAATATATTGAGGATAAATGAAAACAAATGAGATTTGGGAAATGTTTACGAGTGTTAGACATAGCGAAAGTTGTATTTATCGCAATTTTATCGCTCAACACGCACCTTTTTTAACACTTAATTTGTACTCGTTACTCGAGTCACATTCATGTTATGTGATGCATAAAATGTGGTCGCTTTCACATACCGCACACAGAGATGAGAGAAAGGGAAAAAATTATTTTATTCCCTTGTAGCGGATTTACTGAAAGAGAGGATCAAATGAATGAAAGCTTGACATGGGGTAAGAAAGAAAAAAATATAAATAACGACACACCTATAACATCTATGAAGCTATAAATGAAATATTTTCATTTTTCCTCTTCTGTGATGACAGCATATATGAGCACCATAACGGAAAAGTAAATGGGCACGAAATTTATTTTCACGATGTCGTTTTATGTTTTGTTTGTTTTTCTCAGGAATGTAAATAAATTTCAATATCTTTGCCACTGTTTTGCTCGTTACCGTATGTCTCTCTTTCTGTCTACTGCTATTGCCCACATTTTAACATTCTTCGGTTCTTCTTTTTTTCCATCTTCACTTGCTTGCCATCCTATTAAATATACATCATATTACATATTACGCTTCAAGCGAATGGCAACATTCTTCAGTAATTTTTATAGCAAGCGTGCCTTTTGCCATGCTTCTATCGTATATAAATATGTCGCGCATTGTTCCATACATATACTCTAATAAAAAATGCATGCATATTGCCACACACCGAAAGCACACACAATAAAGCGATTGGGACAAAAACTCAAGCGCGAAACAGAGGCATAAAACATATTTGTGCTCGTCGTGATAGTTATTATTGTGTGATTTATAAAATTATTATTCCATTAGATTTCTCTATCCTGCTCTTCATTTTCTTTCACTTGCTTGTGTTTCGTGTATAAGAATGTAAGTAAGTATTCGTGTATGCTTATATGAAGACGGTATACTTATGATAAGTGATTTGTGGTTTAGCATGATTTGTTGCTAATGCAGATGAATTAAAGATAACATCAGCATTTTTCGAGGAAATTTTGCTAAGCACATACATATGCGTATATGTGTTAAAATGAGAAGTGAATGATGTTTTTAAGCATATCAAAAGCTTAATGAGTTTCTTCCTCTCTGTGAAAATATTTTCCCTAATGATTGAATGAAAAATTTTCATCATCTTGATTATTATGCTTGAAGTGGTTTTTTGAGCCTTTTGGCTTTGATTAATTTTAAAATTTTCTTCTTATTATCACACTAACAAAAATATTTCTTTAATGGATTTCATAATTATCGTAGAAACTTTCATTCTTTTTTTGATAAAAGTTCTTTTAATTAATGAATTGAAGTTTATTTCTTTTGATAATTAACAAATTTTCATAGAAATCTACTAATAATTTACTTTGAATTGCTTTTACTGAATTATTATGAAAAACTTTTTCCACCAACAATTTTTCATACTTACACACTTTAAAGCATTAGAATTGCTATAGAAGATTTTCAAGATTAACAAAAAATTCTGACATTAATACTCTTGAAATTAAATAGCTAAAGCTTGCTTTCATACATGTCATTTTGTTTAAATTAAAAGATTTAGAAAAAAGGCAAATTTTAGTCCTAAATTATTCATCTAAAATACAAAAATTTCATTAATTTCTTTATTAAAATTCAATAAAATTTTTTAATCTTTAATTAACATGTTCATAAATTGAAACAAAATTTTTAATTTAATAATAAGCCAAATAGTCACTCAGTTCTTTCTATATTATCCATGTGTCAACAAACATAAAAAAAACAAGGACAACTTTAGATATAGAAATTTTGTGTTTTGCCCTTTTCTCTCTTTCTTTTTCTCATTTTCTCGTTTTGTAGTTTTTCAATGGACTATGCTTCAGCATATCGTACTAAATATTTATTGTACCCATTATATTAAATTTAATGATAGAAAATTAAGTAAAGTGTTAACAATAAGCTCTTAAGAAAACTTCTCTTTTTCTTTTGTTCTATTTTTCTCACATTTATGTCCTGAAGAAAGATTTTTATTTGTAACGAAGCAACAGAGTAAGCAAAATCTTTAAATCCCACTTTAGTATGTTTTAACTTGAAATTCAAATATTTAATTGCTTTTTGAGTTTACTTGTTTATTATTTTTGCAATTGGACGATAAAATTTGTGTTTGTAGCTAAGAAATATTTTTTTGCGAATAAGATAAAGCAAAGTGTTACAAAGTCTATCTTTAATTCATTTGTGACAGAATTCAGTCCAATAAGAAAAGTAACTCAATTTGTGCCTTCATGCGAACATGTGTTGTTGCTGTCAAATCTTTTCAGCGACTTCTTCCTTCCATTTGTTTGGTCACACAATTTATTTATGTATGTATGTTCACTGAATTCGATGAAAAGGAACTGAAAGGTAAAAGCATTAACGTGCGTAAATTGATGACGTTTAATGGCATTTGATTTTCAATTTTCACAGCAAAGGAAAATTTTTTTTTCGTGATTGAAATCCTAAAGATGAGTCATGATGTGATGTCTCCGATGAGAGAAATTTGATACAAGAGAGCACAAGATTTTACAAGAAACTTTTCTGTTTTGGCTTTTTTTGATATGTGCCTAATTGGATATCTGTATAGGGAGATTTTTCAATTTTTTTCATCAAACGACTTACTGCTTTCGACTTACTTCTTTTATTCTTTGTTTTTGTCGATGCGTGATGAGCAGAAAGAGAAGAATGGAAAAAGAAGCAAAAATTGACATTTGAGAGTTTGAGCTCAAAAATACATAACCAACAATTTTCGTTATCTAATCAATAGAATAAAAAATATTTCTCTTTTTTGCTTGTTATTTGCTTGTTTAAAAGGAAAAAACTTTCGTTTTGAGTAGAAACTTTTATAATAATTCATTGTGTGATATGATTGACTGAGTATATTGAATGAATATGTTTGCACAAAGGGCTATTAGAACATTCCATTAGTACTTCACCATTTTTCGATATAGCTTAGATATCAATTTGATAAATATTTTTTCTACCTCAATTAAAGATATTTCACAAACCATATTCCTAACAATAATTTCTAACTATTGAACTCATCATAATCTAGTACTACATTTGCTTCCATGCTGAATCGTGTCCACAATTCGATTTTATTTTTTGTTTGCACGTCTCGCCTCACATTCTGTTCACGCTAGGGTTCGGCATTGCAGCATTCTGACTGGTATGCGCAGAGTGACTTGACTATATGCATGCAAGTTGACTTGAGAAAATGTCTCTAATTCACTCAAAATTTTGTTTAATTTTCTTCAAATTTAGCAACTTGGAAACTATCATTAAGTTCTTTCCAAGTTTTGCTAAAATTTGAAGAATTGAAAGACAAATTTTGAGTGAATGTAGAGAGAAATTTTTTTGCAAAATATTAACGTCATCTCTTCGCGCATACCAGTCAAGTCTGCATGCCAAGTTGCCGAACCCTAGTTCACGCATTCGCTCGTAAATAAAATAGAAAAATAATCATAAATGAAAGTGAGGATTATTCGAAAAAGAGAAATTTTTTTGTCCAGAATGTGAGAACTGGTTTACTTCCATCTCATTCAATTGACTTAAATGTCTGCCATTATGAAGCAATAAAAAAATTTTCTTATTCTTTACAAATCGATGACAAACTTTCTTCTGCCTGAAACATTAAATTGAGGACAATAGAGATAAAAATAAAATATCGATAAAATTTCCTTCATGCCTTTGGCATTTCCTTTTAAATAAAATTGTCACTTTAAAAAATATTCATTGACTTGAAATAGATAAAAAAATACTCAATGTTATTTCAATCAATCAATTGTAAAGGAGTTTTCTTATCAAAAATTCAATGAACAATTTTTGCTATTCCTTCCACTTTTCTCTATTAAAACATTTAAGACATTATCAGCGAAAAAATTTTCTTCATACTCTTTTCTGCTGATTCTTGGAATTTTTTCTTTTTCTCACTCGTGTAGAAGATGACTTATTAGTGAAAAAAGTAGATATAAATCTCTTTTCATTTTTAGCGCATTTTTGGAACAACAGATGCGCTTATACATTCACTTGGCTTTCGGGCTGGCTGTCCCTCTGGGCGACTATATTTTTATATTTCTGTCACTAGTCATTTACTTGGAATTATGAATATAATTTTTTTCATTTGAAAATTTGTAACAAATTTTTTTTCGCGAAGTGACTGCGATCAATAAAACTTTTCAGGTTCGTCGTACAACTTCGCGTATTTGTTTGAATTGTGATCGTTATTTTCAATTCAGCCAAATTTTTTTTAAGACGAATTTCGAGAATTTAATAGAACAAGATTATTTAGCCCCATTACAATTACTCGAGTTTTCATAAATTTTATTCCTATATAAAATAAAAAAATCATAAATAGCTTCTAAAGTTCTTAATTGACTGCTATTCGCTTATTCTTAACTTATTTCATTTCGAACACACCATGCGATATTACAAAATGAATATTCCATACTATGAAATTTACTGCATACCCAGTATATAGCTATCGCATAGAATCTGTTTTAATTAACACGCATCTAATATTTCTGTAATTTGTTATGAAACTCTGATCACGCATCAAAAATGCGCTATAACTCACAAGAATCTGCAAACACGGGTACTTGGTCACTGTTTATCTTTCAATTAACAATTTTCAAGTACTTTTTGTGTCTTAATGTTTAATCTTCTCATAATATGAGTAATGCTCATATATGGAATTGAAAAACTTTTTATCTAAAAACAAGTAAAATGATCAGCAAGTAAGAAAAGAAGTGAAACAGCATGAAAAATTCTCTCAATTTGTGTTTCAAGTCATATTTTCATTCATTTTCTCAATTCTCTTTATCTAGTTTTGGCTGCATTGTACCATGTGAGACACATATAAGGATGTCTTCGATAACATTGGAGCAAATTGATTAATTGAAGACTCACCGATCATATTCGCCTCATTTGGACTAAGTGTACTTCACTTTTAGGTAAGTTTAAATTTTTCTTCCGTAAATTTGTTTAGTATAAATTAAAAACTTAAATAATGAGCATAATCTTTTTCTGATTTTAAACACTCGATTTTCATGAAATTTTAGTGCAAATTAATTATAGAAAACATTGTTCAATTAATTGAAACACAAATAATCACTTATTTCATCCATATAGAGCTTAAAATTTCCATAGTTGTTGCAATGACTCAAAATCCTGAATGCAATATCACTGTTGATGTAGTAAACATTTTTCTCATGTTCTCTATTTCTGCCATGACTCTAGATTCGCATCAAATTCTTGCTTACTGGCTTGATATGCAGAATGAGAACGTAGTGCGCTTATCAGAAGAAATTCTTTTTCATGATTGATTAGGTTAAGTTTACAGAGTAAATAAATTAATCTTGTACTTAGGCAAGGCAATGTCATAACCACGACAACATTCAACCATGCCACTCATCTTCTTCAAACTGCAAATCAAATATTGAACATAAGCTACGTTAACAACACATCATAGGGCGTCCACAACATCAAACAACAGAAATAGCAATAGTAGTGTTGGTTTAAAAATGAACATCAATAGCCATCGTACTGCAGCACAAACGATGAGAAGTAGATTTTTCATTCTCTGTCTTGATTTTAAATATTTAATCATTTCACTCTTTATTTCTCATTACAGACATAAAGGAAGCGCACCAAATCGCAGAAATTTATTCCATGGCACTGCGATGTGTAAGTGCTGCGCGTCACTTCACAGCAATCACTTGGGGTTCATAGTCTTACGTTATATCTAGGCAGTGAATTTAACTTATGGGCTGCGTTATTATGACGCTCACTTCGACATTGCCATACCACCATGGCTATTCGAGTAAGTGAGCTGATGATCACCAAAACTATGATCAGCCATTGATGTAAGAATTGGGATTAACACCTTATGCCAGATAAGATTTGACACTTTCTCAATTGTTGCCAATAAACTACTGACAAACTTCCATAATTATGCATGCAATTCTATATGCCAAGCAATCTAAAGCGCAAAATATGTCAAGAACATATGCATGCATGCTCAAAATACAAAAGTGTTTTTGTGATATGTTTCCAGAAATGTTTTTGAATCCAACACACTTTCGAAATAAGAAATTGCAATCCATTTGAAAATGAACATCTGCATACTGTGGATCTACCAAACTTCTAATCATATTTCCAAATTCACATGACCTTCCATCTCTTCCTATTCTGTTCTCTCTACGCTCTACAGAGCCTATACCTGAATTATCTTACCTTAAGCACTCTGCATGACTATGCTCTTAGTCTACCTCCATTCAAAATTAGACAATCACTATTTCTATCCAGTTATTTAATCTCAACTTAATTCAATTTTTAACACTTCCCTATCTCTATACACTCGATTTCGCTCTGTACTTTATTTTTTAATTAATTGAATTTAAAAGATACAAAGCTATAGTAGGTCTTCAATCTTCTTACTAAATTGTTTAGTTGATCATTCCCAATCTTCATTAATTCTATATCGTGAAACACTCAATGACAAATATGCCAACACCACATGCTCATATCCACAATTACAATTTATGAATACTATGTCTGCTAAATGAAACTGAATCGAGGGCTAACATTTTGATTTTATTGCTTTTATCGAACAATGAATCATAATAAGGGAGAACATAAGTAAGAAAGTCATCGCAACTTATTCAAGTTAGAAATAATGATAAGTAAAATCATCATAACTTTTATGAATTCCAAAGATGGACATGACATTCAACACATTTTCTATACATCCTAATTAATTATTCCTTGCTCTTATTGTGAATAAAAAAATGTGGTTGCCCTTATCAATAGAAATTTCATAAATAGTCAAGAGCAATGAGCGTAAACATAATTGGGATTATCTTAAATTTCTCTAACAAAGCATTTAACACTACATGAGAGACAAAGCTTTGCTCGAGGACAAGTAATATCTCTGTACGATTTTGACAGGCATGTGTTTGTGTCACAAAAGCAAAATTTCTTTTTATCTTTAAGCTTAACAAATATTTTCGAATCCAATTTTCCATAATGTGAAAATCTGATTGACTTTTGTGATTCAAACTCTCATTTCATAACTCAGAACGAAAGCTAGTAAAAAGGCTATCGAATTGCTTGTCCATTCTTACTTTTTTCCCAGAAAGAGCATCAAGTAAAGAAAATGTTGTCGGCTGAGAACCTAAACTATTATGTACGTGCATGCATAATTTTCAAGCTCAATCGAAAAATCGATTCTTATCAAACTGTAAATTTACTTTTTATTTTCTTTCACTGCTGTTGTAATAAAATTGGCAAAAAATAATTTTTTGTTTTTTGTGTTACTTTACGAAGTTTTAGAATTTTTTCTTCATATGCTTGCATAACTTTTTGCTTCTTTTTCACTATTCAGTCTTTGAAGAAACTAACAGAGCTACGAAACAAGCAAGAAATTCTGCAAGCAATACAAATTCAATAAGCTGATAGTTTTGTCCATTTTTAATGTTATCCAAACGACTTCATAATCTCAGAAATATGTTTGGACCAGGTTTCCAATTTTTTGTACTCGACGATGATATGCGAGAAAATACATAAAATGCGAAATCTTTCATTACATAAATTTGCAACAACATTCTCAGTCGAACTTTTGCCTTTTCGCCACTTGAATGGACCTAGAACTTTAGCTAAAATGAATTCGAAATGGCAATCTTTAATCCAAACTCATGCACAACACGTCTGCCCCTCGTAAAAATTCCATCAGCAATCTAGAGCCAAATACCAAGTCAATAATTCGAAGAAAACATGCACAGAATTTTTGTTTATAACTCATCAATGTTCCAATGAAGTTGCCGCAAAGCATGCAGCACCCCTCACTAATCGTGGCTTTACTGTATGTCCAGAAACTTTTACTTTTTCTTCTTCTTTATCTATTCTATTTGCTATAGTAGCACAAGAAAGCCAATTTTAGAGAAAATTTAGTCTTGGAAATGGCGTAAATACTCTAGAAAATCGACTGGATGCTTCACAACCTACGAACAAACAGAAACATAGCATAGAAAAAAGTTCTTTCATCTTCATGCCACCTTAAGCATTTTTCTTCATACAGCTTCTGCTTTACTGTTGCTAATTAACCACACATATCAGCTTTTAATTTCATTAATTTGGATAAATTGCACAAAATGTCCATTTTAAAGTTCTAACTAAAAATCTCTTTTCTTATAAGTATATGATTTTTTTTTGTTGTCAACACTGTATATTTTACTGACGGGCTAAGGAATCAAAATTTTCGATGATGATCGGAATTGTGGAGCGAATTTGGGAGGAGGTAAATCGTCAAAGAGAATTATCAGATGGGCAAAATCTCAATCAGCAGACTCAAATCGAAAAATCTTCACACGGGGGGTCGGCGGGTTACTACTTCACATCTGTAGTGCGAGAGTGTGGAGTGTGTGTTGCTGTTAATTAACGAGTTCAGACATTAATGAGATTTTGAGAGAGTATTCAACAACTCATTCATATCCTCATCATACTTCAGTTCTTTCCTTCCTCTTCATCATTATCATCATATAGTGGTGTGAAAAAAAATAATCTCTTGAATTTTAATCCTCATTTGTAGTTTTCCTCATTGAAAGAGTTCGGTAATTAAAAAGCATTTTTAACATTTCTACTTACTTCCGCTCATTAAATGCCATTCTGCAACAATTCATAAATACTTTCTGATTATTAATGCATTTAAAAATGTAAAATAGCAAACAGAACAGAAGTGAAATGTTAAAAGTATTGTTGAAATGTAGACATAAATAAACAACAGCAAAAAATGTTCATTCATTAAAGTCATAAACCAACGCTCAATGAAGAAAAAGAACTAAACAATGAAAAATTCTTTTTTCATTTCCTTTGTCTCTTTTTTTGGAGGTTAATTACGTCTCAAAGAAAGAGCAGAAGGGAGAAAATAAGAAGTAAAGTTGTTCAAGATCTCGCGTGCTATAAAAACTGTGAGCGTGCATCAATAGCAGCAGGAAAAAACCATTTCATTGTATGTATTTTCCATAGAAATATGCAGGCAAGCATGTAGTCATTTTCTCACAATTTGCAAGCATAAACAAAAAGCTTTTCATAAATAAACACGACATAACAAAGCATGCATGTATATACGTAAATAACATTGAAATGATTTCCATAAAAGTGGCATAAAAGGGATGAAATGTTGCTGCTAGGATTGAGTCGCATATATGAATGAAATTGTCACATTAAATATACTTAAAAAATTGTACGCACCACTCCATGAATATTGTTGTTCATGTATATGTTACAAGCTTTTGCCTCAAGCTCTTTACTCGTGTGTTTTACGCGAGTTTTTTATTCATTTTATTTATCTGCATTATAAAAATTCACCAACAACGATTGCAATGTCTTTTTTTATACATATGAAATGTAAAAGAACTAAAATCCCAGCCGTAAACATTCAGTGTCAAACTGAACAAAGCGTGAATGTGAAATAATTGAAAGAAAGGGTGGTGAAGTTTGTTTCGTGGTCCATATGTCAATTTTTTACCTTTTCTTTTATTCACTACACAATCGAACTCTGCATAACACATGAATTTCAAATGTGCACATTCGCAATCTGATGAATTAAAATCACACAACATCAGAAACGATTGAATGAAACAGCTTGCAATGCATTACTCTCGCCCGAAGGTGAACATGCATTTTTCTCCTATTGTGATAACATTTCATTCATCATTCATTCAAATCTCATTCTTTAGTAACTGAAAAATTCATACATATAACCATCATGAAAAAAGCATTACAATGCTATGAATGTCGTTCAAACGAGTGAGTGAGAAAAATGTTTTCCACTTTGTTCCATTGAAATTGAGACCGAATAGATAAATGGAATGTTTTTACTTTTGCTCACTTCGAAATTCATAGAATTCTTACTCGCTTTTGTTCGCATTTTCACCACTGACTTCATTTAATTTAACACGAACTGAAGAATCTATACAAAAGTTTTTCGCTTATTCACTTCAAAGCCAAACCACGTTCCAATGATCAGAATTAAACTTTCGATTTAAATGTCAAACTTTTATTTTAATGTTTTTTATAGAGAAGGAAATTTTACAAGAAATAAATAGAATTCTTCTTTTTAAAATAACCGGTAAAATTTATTTTAAAAATTTTACATTGTTTGTAAACAAATTTTAATTTTTGAATGTAAACAAAAATGAAAAATTAGAAAATTATTAATTAAAACGTCAAGAAATCTTAACTTTATTATCTGATTTAAATTTGTTACATCAACAAAAGATAAATATAACCAGTTTAAGATACTAGCTTTAAAGAAAAATTAAATTTTAGAAAGTTTTTAAAATTTTTTAGCAACAAACTTAAATTTAAGTTCCAAACTGAATTATTCTATTATTCTTGATAAGTTTTTTCCCTCAAATAATAGAAATGATTTCATTTGTTGTAAAGAGAAAAATAGACGGAAGCAAGTAAATGGAAATGGGTGGCAAAACGAAGGTGTGAATTTTAAAGAGAAAAAGATTTGTTTGTTGAATTTGCGACAGAGTGAGAAAAAAAATTTGAATAATGAAATTCATGAGGGAGGATTTGTAAGAAGATTTAAACTTTCTTTTGTCGAATGAGAAAAAAAAGTTCGTCAACTGCAAATTAGAAGAAAGCAACTCAACTTAATCCAAATTAAATTCTCTTCTTCTTCGAAGACTCGGTCAATCAATGAAACTCAATCAAACAGTCCGATAACGACAATTGTAATCTTCTTGTGGTTAGAATACAACAAAGCCACACATTTGGTTGGCTGCCTCCTTAATTAAGTTACGAAAGTCACGTAAAGCTTATTCTCAAATAATTCTCTCACACATAAATACTTTTTTTCTTTCTCTTGTTTCAATATCACAGTTCAGGCAACTTTATAGTTAAGCAAAAAGTTTATTCGGAGTAAAAATAAGAAACTTTGAGAAAGAGCGTGATAATGATTGTGTAGATGATAAAAAATTTCTCTCATTCTTTCACATAACTCTTACCTTAACCTGATAAATGATGATGATGGTAAATTCTCTGCGGTTGTCCATAAAAATCTCGTTTTTAATTGAAACTCTAATAGAACCACTGAGCGGGAATTCAAAATATTCTTTAAAGGTTTGTGTGTCATTATCGTCATCACAACAGTCGGTACGATAAAAAATTTGAATGAATAATTTTTTTGAACTTTCATTACAGAGGCCTCGTAAAAGTTTGCAAAAGCCCACCACAGCAGAAGAAATGTTAATAAAGCAAGGCAGAAAAAAAATTTCTTTAAATTCTTAATGAGTTTTTCAAACAAAAATTTTCATTACTTTTTCTCCCTTTTCTCACTGTTGAAGGGAATTTTCATCAAAAAATAAAACCAAGACTTATGACTTTGATAGCAGACCGCTTTCATTTTCATCAGTCACGAATGTCTTTGAAGTAAGCGAATTTATTGTAATTTATTGAGTGGTTGAATGGTCCACGAAGCACGTTCAGATGAGCAAAAAAAGCTGAATGACGAAATCTCATTTAACTTGGTCGCATGTCGCTTTCATTTTACGCTTAATAAAATATGCGGTGAACTCGAAATGGACGAGCAAGTGTCATGAATGAAAAACTTTAATTTATCTTTATAATTAAATTTTTACTTTCTGTTTTAAATACCTAAATTTATCATTTTAAACTAAAATTAAACGAAATTTTTTCTTGATGAATAAAAAGTCAAGTTAACTTGAAAGTTCACGGTTCAGATCAGTGAGCACAACAGATCGCTGTGCGTTGTTGCTCAAGAACAATTTTTCAAGTTTTTCAAAATTACTTCGGCGCCTCGGTTATTATATTTTCTTTATGGACATGCATCATTTGGGTCAAAATGCCTTAAAAATCATTTCAGACATGTTTTGTCGACGTTACAACTGTCGCTCAACATTTTTTTTGTCACGCGACAAAATGTTGCAAGCGATCGCAGCGCCACTAGCGGCGAAAATTGGAACTAACTGCAATTTTCACACTAGGCTAGCCGCTACACTTATGCACCATTTTCTACCTAAAGTTGATCAGTTCGTCTAAATGTGCCACAGATTACGAATATTCAAGAATTTTGGTGAAAAACTGCAACCTGTGAGCTGTAGAGTGGATACAGACGAACATACATCCCACCACGGTTTTTTGGGTATAACTTGAGCATGGAGTGACCAATTTTGATGAAATTTGGCTTGTTCGATCGGAAATTACAGGCACCATCTAAAAATACTAGGTGTACATAGTCGATAATGCTTTGGTTTCGAGAAAAGTGGAAAAAAGTGAAATTGAAAAAAAAAAAAAATACTTCGTGCGCCGTCGGGCGCCGAAGTAATTTAAATTATTTGACTTTAACTTGACATATTTTAATGGCTTAATTTGGTGTAAATTTTACCTTGAAATCCATAATTTGTTGTACAATCTCAACCATAAATTAAATTCTTATTATGAACTAAATATTCTTTAGATATTAAATTTATAAGAAACGAAATTTTAAAAAATATTTGAATTCAAGTTGATTTTCCAACGTTTTACTCAACTTACTTTCTTGTTTGTTTGTCTG